>CM029019.1:79820648-79966313 GCA_016801055.1 Panax notoginseng
CACGATTTTGGGTTAGCTTGCAGAAAGTTATGGGCACGGATTTACGATTCAGTTCGGCATACCATCCTCAAACGGATGGACAATCAAGAGGACTATTCAAACTCTTGAAGATCTATTAAGACTTTGTGTCTTAGATCTCAAAGGAGTTGGGATAAATACCTACCATTGGGAATTCTCCTACAATAACAATTATCAGAGAGCATAGGTGTGGCTCCATTTGAGGCGGTGGTATGGAAGAAAATGTGTTTCTCCAGTATGCTGGGACGAGGTGGGGAAGCAACATTGTTGGGACCAGAGTTGGTACCATTACTACAGAGAAATCCAAATGATTCGACAAACGTATACAAACGGCAACAGGATCTTCATCGGAAGGACGTGGAATTTAATATTGGGATCATGTATGGTTTACGTGTTGCACCATGGAAGGGAGTTACAAGATTTGGGAAGAGAAAAGCTCAATCCAAGATTTGTTGGTTTATTTGAGATTCTTGAGCGAATAGGAAATGGGCATATAGACTCGCATTACCTCCAAGCATGTCTTGTGTTCATAATATTTTTCATATATCTGTGTTCGTAAATATGTGTAAAGACCCGACCACTTATTGAGTTAGAACCAGACGAGATAGTTGAAGATTTTAACGTACGAAGAGGTATCTGTCAAGATCTTGATAGAAAGGAGCATGTCCTACGCACGAAGGTTATACCACAAGTTAAGGTTTTGTGGAGAAACCATGCTATTGAAGAAATGACCTGGGAGTTGGAATCAGAAATGAAAGCGAGTATCTCACCTTTTTGAAACATCAGGTATGTACGTCAATTTCGTGGACGAAATTTCATAAGGAAGGGAGATTGTAAGACCCCAATTTTATGAAATAAAAGGATTCAATTTTTCTTATAGTTACTATTCAGTTAATTGGTTAAATTGATATAAGTTTGGTTATGGGTGAAATGTGCAAATTTTACAAAATAAACTAGTGGTTATAAAATATTCATTTTTGTCGGGAATATTCGTTTAGTCGTGGAATATTCTTTCTTCGGGAAAATTCATACGATGGCGTAGCCTTATTGTGGGCCCCGTAACGGAAAGCGATTGGATGAAGAAAACGACAAGTATAAGTTATTTATAAATAACGGCGTAGTTGTTACCGTTAATACTGTTGAATACCGGTGGTTAAAATACAGTAGCACACGGTATTGCACCAATTATTGATTCTTACGTAAGAAGGCACTACTCAATAATTGTTACAGTAGTTATTGTCCAATATTTTATTTTATTGATTCAATAATTGTTGCGTTGATATTTTATATTATTGTTGTTTCAATAATTGTTGCTGCACAATATTTTCCATTATCAATCAATAATTCATATTATTTGAATAAATATTATTAGATAACATTATTGGCAATGTCTAGAAAGTTCTGTCTAAGGAGAGGTTTGGTCATCTAATTGCGCGCCAGTAAGGAGAAATCCTTATTGGAAAGCCCCCTCTTTCCTGGAACGGCTGGCTGCCATAAATGTGATTCTGTAATATTATTTGTGAATAATAAATTATTGATTCATATGATAAGGAAATATTTATTTTATGTGATATAAATTGAGGGATACATTTTGTGGTTAAAAATGAAGGAGTTAATGTTGAGGTTTTGTATCAGTATTTTTGTCGGAATGGAGGTATTAAAAATCAGGTTTTTGAGATATTTTGCGGGGGTTATAATTTTTAATCCGACCGTTGGATCGTGGTAATTTTTGGATATGTTATACATATATAAGTTGAGTATATGTCCACAAATTTTGAACCGTTAAAAATGAACGTATGATTTATTATGAATTTTATGAGATGACTAGTCAGAAATTTTAATTTTCGGAGTTTAATCATTTTGGTGGAAAATTCTAGAATTGGTGGGCCCCACTCTTGTTGGTGGATGAAATGTGCTGAGATTTTTATTCAAATGTGGTGGGTGGGAATAGTAGCAGGTAAAGCCACGGGGGCAGGTTAAGTCTGCTTCGGCGTGCTAACATTTTCCTATAAATAGAGGGCTAAGTTAGAATTGAAAATCACACCAAAAAAAGTTTTCTCTTTTCCTTTCTCTTTAGATTATTGAGTGTATTTGTGAGTATTTAGATACTTTGAGAGTTTCTATTTATTAGAGCAAGTTTCTTTCAGCCTTTATACCGAATTCCGACCAGAAGTACTGATATTTTTTAGGTAAGGGATATTATCTTCTTCTTAAATGATATTTTCTGGAATATCATTATGCCGAAATATTGATATGAACTTTTTATTAAATTTGGAAACTTTTTGTGTCGGGGTTACTATTCACGTATACGTTACTATTCACGTATACGGCACTATTCACGAATACGGCACTATTTCACCGAAAATAAAATTTCTTCTTTTTGTCCAAGTTGTCTATTATGGTTACTATCTTTGATTGTATCCATGTTTTAATCTTTATTTTTGGAATTCTGCTTCAAAATTGGTTATATGGGTATTATTGAACTTGGATAAACTGTAATCCGAATCCCTAATATTTGTTCTTTTATCTCACTGAATTTGTTTTCTTTAAATATTTTTCATCATCCTCAGTCCTAAATGATGATACTACTGAATATCTTTGGTCTGTAGTGCAAAGATGTATGATTACCTGATGAATATTTTTGGCCTGTAGTGCAAAGATGAACAGGTGGTGAGATGAACATGACTGACTGTGATACAAATGAATATCTTTGGCCTGTAGTGCAAAGATGAATATTTGGTTAAAGATGATTATTAATTGATTTACATGATAAAATATTGATGATGGACTTTTAAATCTTAGAAGATAGTAGAATTCATTCTCTACTTGACTCTTCTAATGGTTTGCTGTTTCTGCTGCAGTTGTTGATCTAAAACTTGTTGTCGATTAATATTCTATCAGATTTTTCCCTGTTGAATACTAATGATAATTTGTTGTATTATATCTTAGTCATAATATTCTTTACTGGGCTAGTTGAGCTCACCCCTTTTCCTTTTTGTTCCATTTTTCTCTCAAGGTGAGAAACATAGCAGGGTCTAGTCGGGTATGGAGTGATGGTTCTAGAAAGATATTTTGGCAGTCCTCACTATTTCTGTAAAATAGTGTTTGAATAATTGTAATGAGGATTTATTTGAGTGTGGATATTGTCCAGAAGACAATATTTGTATTTAAACTCACAGTATGTGTTGTCGTATTTTGCACGACAATTATATTATTGAAGTTGTAGTTTTCTTTCTGTACCATGTATTTGGCGACTCAGAATGTGTGTTGTATACCTATTTTGGGGGCGTCACACTAAACCTTCAGGTGGCCCATATTCTGACAGTTTTACTGGAGCAGATCTCCCTTTATATCGACGCGATATTCCCTTTGGCAGAGATACGGTGACTTAAGAGGAGTTTATAGTAGGTTGATCGGCCTAAATTATGTAGACACATAGATTTCGTTTGACAAGCTCGTGTTCTCTTTTTTGATAGGCCTCTGTTAGCATTTCCCTGTACTTTTTATTTTCAGTTGTAGACGAAGATGATGTATTTAGAAATGTATTATAATGCTTTTATTTATTCATCATATTATCATTTATCATTAACATTTATCATGATGCATGCATTATATGTCATGGATATGCATGTATATTGTTGAGTTTAGTATTGACCCCAGGATGGTCTCATGATACGGTTCTAACAAATGTCTTCATCATTTTTACCCGTATTGAGCATAGCCGGCCCACCTTGATAGCCTCATCCTTGAGGTCTTGGTATGATAGTTTTCCTCATTTAGATCAGATGACCATTGATCATATACTAAGACACTCCCTAGACTTCCTGACCTTCTAGGTTCCGGTGGGTTTTGTAGAGGGAATGCTATCTTACTGGATTCTTGAGAGGTAGGTCTTTAGATTAGGGACCCATGAGTTTTGTGACGCCCCCAAATCCGGGTCCCTTCGAACCTCAGATCCGTCCGCCACGATACTACTATCGTTCAACTATTAAATATCTTTATTCATAAATTAAGAATATAACCTCACTTATTACAATTTAGAATATAAATTCTTTCCATTTCCAGAATTGCACAATGACCCCAAACTATTATAAGTTTCAAATATTGGCCATTTACCATTCCTTTTTTACATCACATCCAATGTTATAAAAATATGCGGATAATTTAAACTTTTTCAATTTCCTTTGAAAAAAATTCTTTTATTGATTTCTAAACTTGAATCAATTACATATCCTTGAATTAAATTATGTTATGATTCAGTCATTACTGTATAAATATTTACATCTCAATTCGAAGTTCTCTATATATCACATAGTATAACTTAACATGTATTACATATAGTATACTACTATCAAGTATATCTACTAAACATAAACATGGTTCAAGAGCATATATTTAATTAAACAAATTAATCTCCTTTGATGTGATTGAACTTTATCAATCAAGTAGCACGTAACCTTTACCGTGTGTCCTTAACCTGCAAAAGTGGTTATTTGTAAGGGTGAGCTCTACAACCCAGCAATTCTAACAGTTTCATGCATCACATAACATATAATAGCATATTCAGTTCATGCATTAATAATCAATTAATATTTACTATGCAGGTACTTCTCACATAATAGACATAGAGGTTTAATCACAAGCATATCATCAAAGATCAACTTTCACATTTCGTACGTATCTATATGCATTTCATATATATACATCAACATTCTTATAGCATAATATAACTCGCTAATAGTTATAGAATTCATATATCAAATAGGAACTGAAAGACTTGCCTGATTCGTAGTTTATCAACTACAACTTACTGCGTATCATTATCTGCACTTCGTGTATTCCTACACATTCGTATAATCATGGATTCATACCCATCAGTCATACATTTCATACGCTCTTAATAAAAGAACAAATAGTGTTTCCTAACTTGGTTTCATTTTTCCTTAAACTTAGATAACCATGAGACTAGCTCATTCTATTATCATATTTATTCCCACAATCTTGTTTCATAACTTGTAGTCCTTAAAGAATATATACAGACATGCCCCAAGTCCAGACAGTTAACAACTATTTTTGACCACTCTACAGCACGGCGCGGCCGCGCTGATAATGAGCTTGGGAGTGGTGCGGCCGCGCTACTCCATGTCAAAACCAGAACTTGAAATTCTCAATTTCCAGTTTTCTTATTAGCATCTTAATCTCTTTAAACACAATATAAACATATAAACAAAGTTTAGAACATATTGGGTTTCCATACTTGTTAACGTTGAGGTTAATTTCTAAAACTTTTAGTTTTCTTTTGAACTCATTTGCTCAACTAGGATTAACATGTCCAAATAGTCTATGGACAATGTGAACACCTTCTCAGGTCTCTAAAACATACTTTGAGATAATACTCAATTCAAGCTTAAAATCATCCTTTTCAAAACTATTTAATCGAGGCTAAATAGGTTATTCAATCAAGGGACTCGATATGTTAACCATTAAGTCACATAACGATTCTTTAATATGCATGCTCATATGTATCAAACTTATTTACACATAATTAGTATAGGCCTTTCCTTAAACATGCTTGAATAACTTTCATACTTAATTAATTGGATGCACATAGCATTCATGCTTAAAGACATAGCAAGTACTACATGCTTGCTCATAAGGTTATAATGCAATTAATACAATGCTTATCAAGATAGTTTATAAAATTTTAAATCTTCCCTAAATCACATTAAACCAAGCTTGACTACCTTTTATATGCAATATATATTGGGATCACCTCCCTACCCATTCATACACACAACTAGGCCACATTCATATGTTCCCAAAGTCGGAACTTAAAATACACAAAGTTCATCAAGATTCATTTTCAAACTTCATGTTTTCTTTTAAAAACTCATGCTAAACTCAATTAATATACAAGGTAACTTCGAATCATACCTTATACTCATTTGTACATTTAACTAAGCCATATATACATACTCACATGTATATTACTCATTACACCAATTGAACAGTTTAACACTTGAAAACTTATATAAACCATGCTTGAAAGGTCTAAATCATGCTTAGCTAGATGGTGATCATATCCTCATGTCTAGAAGCATAAAATACCCTAGCATAAATGCTTGAAAGGTAAAACTTAACGATATATGTAAGACCCCAACTTTTATAAATAAAGATGAATTTTCTATAAATATCATTTTTGAATATTATGGAGTTAATTTGATATAATGTTATAGTTGTGGGTAATATTTATAAATTTTACAAAGTACGCAAGTTGTTATATAATATTCGATTGGTCGGGGAATATTCGTTTTAACAGGGAATATTCGTACAACGACACAATCATTGGTGGACCCCACAACGAAATTATTGTCGGATTGAAAAACGACAAAAATATTTTATTAAAAATAACGGCGGAAGTTTTACCATTGTTACTGTTGAACTACTCGGTAGTAAAAGTACAGTAATACGTGTGGTTGCATAGTAGCACACGGTATTGATTATTAATGCTTATGTGAGAAGTCACTCAGTTTGATTCAATTATTGTCAGTTAATAATATGAATTATTTAGCGATAATGACGTTTTGTTTTATTCGTATTATTAACGTAATAAAACAGAAACATCTTTTTATATAAAACAGAATACTTTATTAAAGTTATTCTATAAATAGAATATATTATATTTTATTTAAATATTTTTCTTTAAATATGGATCGTCAGATTAAAGTAATTAATCTGGACCGTTCATAGATTAGTTACTATGCATTCTATTTTTCTATAAATAGCAGCTCATTCCTTCATTATTTCTTACGAATTCACTGAACTCTAGAGAGAAAACTATAAGAGAAACTATAGAGAGAGAGAAGAAGAGTATTCTGCTACTTAACTACTTCCTTATTTCAGCTCTTCTTTAAAACGGTAAGGGGTTATTCTTTCTTTTTCATGAAGAGAACTGTTGTTATTTGCATTTCTTATTATTCTGTTGGAATAACCTGTATACGCGGTCTACCCTATACTTGGTGACTTTCTTCTATTATTCTGTTGGAACATCCTGTCTGTGTGTTTTTACACCGGACCTGGTTCCGTCTTGTTATTATTCTGTTGGAACATCCTGTCTGTGTGTTTTACACCGGACCTGGTTCCGTTTTTGGTATTATTCTGTTGGAACATCCTGTCTGTGTGTTTTACACCGGACCTGGTTCCGTCTTGTTATTATTCTGTTGGAACATCCTGTCTGTGTGTTTTACACCGGACCTAGTTCAATTATTTATTATTCTGTCGGAATATCCTATCTGTGCGTTTACGCCGGACCTGGTTCCATTATTTATTATTCTGTCGGAATATCCTGTCTGTGCGTTTACGCCGACCTGGTTCCATTATTTATTATTCTGTTGGAATAACCTTTTGTGCGGTCTATCGCATGCATGGTGATTTCTTTTGTTATTCCATTCTTTATTGTACTCCGTTGGTTAAGTTTTGACTTCTATACTCTATGAAATTTGTGGAATATCCTTGATAATTGCGTTTCATCCAGTATCTTTTCATGAAAATATTCTTCTAAGCATTCTTGAATTTTACTCCACAAAGCAGTATCATGTTGACAATTTGGACGTTATTAATTCTTGGATAAATTAATTCTTGAACTTGTTTTATTGAATTCTTATATCATTGTCATCATCCTCATGTTTATAAAATGTTGAAAGTCATCTGTGGCATGTAGTGCATAGATGGACTTGGTATGATTATGACCAGGGATTATTCGGTATAATCATGACCGTAATGTTACAAATGATGTGGTAAAAGTCATCATTGGCCCGTAGTGCATTGATGGACAGTTGTTGGCATGATCATGACCATTAATGAATACACGAATATCCCTTGGCCGTAGTGCAGGGGTGATTCGATGATGTCGATTATTTTATTAAGCTGAGTCACAGCGATAACAGTGTTGAAAAACCTTTTAAATCATAAAAGATAGTAGAGTTTATTTTCTACTTGACTCTTTTAATGGATTGCTTGTTCCACTGCAGTTAAACTTGATGTCTATTATATTTTATCAGTTTAACATTGTTGAAGGCTAATGATAATTTATTCTGCATTATCTTAGTCATAATATTTCTTACTGGGCTAGTTGAGCTCACCCTTTCTTTCACTGTTCTCTTCAGGAAATGAGAACGTAGCTGGGGCAAGTTGGGGAACGGAGTGATGGTTCGAATGATAGTATTAGTTAGTAGTCCTCACTATTCTATGTAATAGTGTGTTAATAAATGTAATGAGGACTCCTTTTGAGTATGAATACTCTCTAGAAGATAATATTTGTATTCAAACTCACAGTTTATGTTTTGTCGTATTGTACACGACAGTTGTATTAGTAAGTTATATTTGTATTCTGTACTATGTATCTGACGACCCAAGATGGGTGATGTATACCTAATTTTGGGGCGTCACAGTTGGTATCAGAGCTTAGGGATATGATCCCTGGCTAAGATATGAGAATAGAACTAGGAGGGGAGAGACGGGGAATTCCTTCGCTAGTATGACCTACCTAAGTTTATTTGCATGGTATTTAATTGGTCATCATATAAGGATAATATATGACATATCAATTAACTTTTATTTTGTGGCAGTATCTGAAAATGGCATCTGAGAATGTTGAGAATAGCAATGGAGCACAGGCGATTATTGATTCACCACATATCAATAATCAGGATAATGTTCATCAGGAAGGTGACAATCCTCATGCAAACAACAACACTGACCAGATGATGAATGATGGAATGTTCAGGGGTTTTATGCAATTCATGCAACAACAGGTGAAAGCGGCTCCTGTCCACAACGTAGGTGGAAATACTGGAAACTCTCAGGCGGTCACCGCTAAACAGTTTAAGGAGCTGGGACCACCGGAGTTTAAGGGGAACCCAAACCACTTGTAGCTGAAACATGGATAAAGCAGATCACCAAGATATTTGATATCTTGGGTTGCTCCGAGGAGCAAAAGGTTCCCTTTGCCGCCTTTATGTTGCGAGGAGAGGCAGATTACTGGTGGAATCGATAAAGCGTACTCAACCTGCCGCACTGAAGATGTCTTGGGAGAAGTTCCAAGAGCTGTTTAACGATAAATACTTTCCCGAGAGTATTCGTCACATGAAGGAGGGAGTTCATCAAATTGGAGCAGAATAATATGACCGTGTCGCAGTACGAGGCAAAATTTGCGGAGTTATCCCGGTTTGCGTCCCACTTGGTGGATAATGAAGAAAGAATGACGCGGATGTTTTTAAGAGGTTTGAAGCCGGAGATACGTCAACACCTTATTTCTCATAAACTGTGTTTGTATTCAGATGTTGTAAATAGGGCTCAGTTGGTGGAGCGCGATAACGAGACAACACAACCAAAAGAGAGCAGCCGACGAAATGATAATACAAGTGAAAGCAGTCATCGAAGCGGTGACCACAAGCGTGGAGAGAATCAACAGGCCAGAAATGGTAACCACTTCGGTGGTAATCAGGGCCAAAACAATAAGAATGGGCATTTCAAGAAGAGGAGATTCAACAATGATGGAAAGACGTCAGCACCAGCACCTGTCGTTAAGGAAGGAGAACAACCACCTATCATATGTTTCAAATGCGGAGGGGAAGGGCACATCAGTCCAAACTGCGCGATGCCGTCCAAAGCATGTTATAATTGTGGAAGAGAAGGTCATTTAGCCCGATTTTGTCGTTTACCGAAGACAAATTCAGCTAGGATGGAGGCACCAAAGGCCGTCCCAGAAAAGTCAAAACCGGTTGTGCAAGGGAGAGCGTTTGTTGTGAACTCCCAGAGAGCAAGGAACCCGAATGAGGTCATCACGGGTAAGCTTATCATAAACTCTAACGAAGTCTATACTTTATTTGATACTGGTTCTACCCATTCTTTTATTTTTCCTACTTGCGCTCATCGATTAAGTTTGATTCCGGAGAAATTAGACTTTGACTTAGCAGTTGAAACTCCATTGGGAGAAACCTTCATTACATCCACGGTTTATAAGTCTTGTTTGGTTCAAGTTGGTACCCACACATTACCTGTCGATCTATTTCATTAAAAATACTTGCATTTGACGTGATTCTAGGGATTGATTGGTTAACTACTTATCATGCAAAAATTGATTGTTTTCGTAAGGTTGTTAGCTTTCATATTCCTAATCGACCTATTATGCGAATTCAAGCAACCAAACCATTAAAATCAATCACTGTCATCTCAAGCCATAAAGCTATTCGTTTATTGAAAAACGGATGTCAAGCTTTCTTAGCTCATGTCACAGATCTAAACAAAAATACGTCAGCTTTGAATGATATTTCTGTTGTTAATAAATTTCCTGACGTATTTCCTGAAGAACTTCCTGGCCTACCCCCAGAGCGTGAAATTAAATTTTGTATCGACCTTGAACCCGATATAAAACCCATTTCCAAAGCCCCATATCGAATGGCTCCTATTGAACTTCAGGAGTTAAAGACCCAACTGCAGGAATTGTTAGACATTAGTTTTATTCGTCCTAGTACTTCTCCTTGGGGTGCTCCTGTTCTGTTCGTGAAGAAGAAAGATGGGAGTATGCGACTTTGTATTGATTATCGGGAGTTAAATCATATCACCATCAAAAATAGGTACCCATTACCACGTATTGATGACATGTTTGACCAGTTGCAAGGAGCACAATTCTTTTCAAAGATCGATCTTCGTTCTGGATATCATCAGCTGAAGGTTAGAACTGAGGATATTCCAAAGACTGCCTTCAGAACTCGGTATGGGCATTATGAATTCTTAGTTATGTCTTTTGGATTGACTAATGCTCCTGCTGCCTTCATAGATATGATGAACAGGGTATTCAAGGAATATTTGGATCACTTTGTGGTCGTCTTTATCGATGACATCCTTGTTTATTCCAAAAGCCGTGAAGATCATGAGCAACACTTGAGGTGGTACTCCAAAAGCTTCGTGAATACAAACTTTATGCCAAGTTGAAGAAATGCTAGTTCTGGTTGGAAGAGGTAGCATTCCTTGGGCACGTAGTATCAAGTCGTGGAATATCTGTTGACCCGCAAAGATTGAAGCAATTCAAAGCTGGGAGCAACCTAAATCAGTAACCGAAGTACGTAGCTTTCTCGGTCTAGCTGGTTATTATCGGAGATTCGTGGAAGGATTTTCTCGAATCGCTACTCCATTAACTCAGCTGACTCGGAAAGATACAAAGTTCGGTTGGAGCGAAGAATGTGAGCAGAGTTTTCAAGAACTCAAGAGGAGACTCATTTCAGCACCTGTTCTAACAATACCATCTGGCTCGGAGGGATTTGTCATCTACAGTGATGCTTCGAGAAAGGGTTGGGATGCGTTCTCATGCAACATAGAAAAGTCATAGCCTATGCATCAAGACAACTCAAGGAATATGAGAGGAATTATCCTACTCATGATCTAGAGTTGGCAGCTGTTGTCTTTGCACTTAAAATTTGGAGGCATTACTTGTATGGGGAGAAGGTGGAGATCTTTACGGATCATAAAAGCCTTAAATATTTCTTCACTCAAAAGGAACTCAACATGCGACAACGACGTTGGCTTGAACTGTTGAAAGATTATGATCATACCATTCAATATCATCCTGGAAAAGCGAACGTGGTAGCTGACGCATTGAGTAGAAGATCATATGCAAGTACGAGTGCGATATTGTCAACACAAAGGCCCATTTGGTGTGATTTGCAAAGGATGGAGATAGAATTAAAGACTCCAGGGACCCATGTGATGATGGCGAATATACGAGTAGAATCGACTTTAATCGATAAAGTTAAAGCTGCTCAAGCTACAGACCCGGAGCTGATGCGTATGAGGAAGAAAGTGCAAGAAGGTGCTATGCCGGAAGCAAGAATCGATGAAGAAGGAATACTTCGAGTCAACTCCAGACTTTGTGTTCCTAACAACCCTGATTTAAAGTATGAAATCATGATGGAGGCGCACAACACATCGTTTGCAATCCATCCTGGAAGTACCAAAATGTATCATGATCTTCGTCATACATTTTGGTGGAGCAATATGAAGAGAGAGATAGCGTTGTTTATCTCAAGGTGTCTAACTTGTCAACGAGTCAAAGCGGAGCATCAAGTACCAAAAGGTCCATTGCAACCACTTGAAATTCCAGAATGAAAGTGGGAGCACATTACCATGGATTTCGTTACCGGTCTTCCTAGGGTTTCTCAAGGTATTGATGCGATTTGGGTCATTGTTGATAGATTGACCAAGTCTGCTCATTTCTTACCGATACGAGAAACTTATACACTTGAACGTCTTGCTCGTATGTACATAAACGAGATTGTAAGACTGCATGGTATGCCAGTATCCATAGTTTCTGACCGAGACCCAAGATTCACTTCACGATTTTGGGTTAGTTTACAAAAAGCTATGGGCACGGATTTATGATTTAGTTCATCATATCATCCTCAGACGGACGGACAATCAGAGAGGACTATTCAAACTCTTGAAGATCTATTAAGACTCTGTGTCTTTGACTTCAAGGGAAGTTGGGACAAGTTCTTACCATTGGTGGAGTTTTCCTACAACAACAGTTATCAAGCAAGTATTGGCATGGCTCCATTCGAAGCATTGTATGGAAGAAAATGTCGTTCTCCAGTATGCTGGGATGAGGTGGGTGAAGCAACGTTGTTGGGACCGGAGTTGGTACGCATGACTACAGAAAAGATTCAAACAATCCGACAACGTATAAAAATCTCACAAGATCGACAAAAGAGTTATGCTGATCTTCATCGAAAGGACGTGGAATTTGATGTAGGAGATCATGTGTTCTTACGTGTTGCTCCATGGAAAGGAGTTACGAGATTTGGAAAGAGAGGAAAGCTCAATCCTCGATTCATCGGTCCATTTTTAATCCTCGATCGAGTAGGAATTGTGGCTTATAGACTCGCTTTACCTCCAAGTATGTCTCGTGTTCATAACGTTTTTCACATATCCATGTTACGCAAATATGTGGAAGACCCGAACCACATTATTGAGTTAGAACCGGACGAAATAGCGGAGGATTTGACGTATGAAGAAGTTCCTGTTCAAATCTTGGATAAGAAGGAACATATTCTACGCTCCAAAGTTATACCTCAAGTCAAAGTTTTGTGGAGAAACCACGATGTTGAGGAAATGACCTGGGAGTTAGAATCTGAAATGAAATCAAGGTATCCTTACCTCTTCGACATACCAGGTATGTACCCTAATTTCGAGGGCGAAATTTCATAAGACGGGGAGGTTGTAAGACCCCAACTTTTATAAATAAAGATGAATTTTCTATAAATATCATTTTTGAATATTATGGAGTTAATTTGATATAATGTTATAGTTGTGGGTAATATTTATAAATTTTACAAAGTACGCAAGTTGTTATATAATATTCGATTGGTCGGGGAATATTCGTTTTAACAGGGAATATTCGTACAACGGCACAATCATTGGTGGACCCCACAACGAAATTATTGTCGGATTGAGAAAACGACAAAAATATTTTATTAAAAATAACGGCGGAAGTTTTACCATTGTTACTGTTGAACTACTCGGTAGTAAAAGTACAGTAATACGTGTGGTTGCATAGTAGCACACGGTATTGATTATTAATGCTTATGTGAGAAGTCACTCAGTTTGATTCAATTATTGTCAGTTAATAATATGAATTATTTAGCGATAATGACGTTTTGTTTTATTCGTATTATTAACGTAATAAAACAGAAACATCTTTTTATATAAAACAAAATACTTTATTAAAGTTATTCTATAAATAGAATATATTATATTTTATTTAAAATATTTTTCTTTAAATATGGATCGTCAGATTAAAGTAATTAATCTGGACCGTTCATAGATTAGTTACTATGCATTCTATTTTTCTATAAATAGCAGCTCATTCCTTCATTATTTCTTACGAATTCACTGAACTCTAGAGAGAGAAACTATAGAGAGAAACTATAGAGAGAGAGAAGAAGAGTATTCTGCTACTTAACTACTTCCTTATTTCAGCTCTTCTTTAAAACGGTAAGGGGGTTATTCTTTCTTATTCATGAAGAGAACTGTTGTTATTGCATTTCTTATTATTCTGTTGGAATAACCTGTATACGCGGTCTACCCTATACTTGGTGACATTCTTCTATTATTCTGTTGGAACATCCTGTCTGTGTGTTTTACACCAGACCTGGTTCTGTCTTGTTATTATTCTGTTGGAACATCCTGTCTGTGTGTTTTACACCGGACCTGGTTCCGTTTTTGGTTATTATTCTGTTGGAACATCCTGTCTGTGTGTTTTACACCGGACCTGGTTCCGTCTTGTTATTATTCTGTTGGAACATCCTGTCTGTGTGTTTTACACCGGACCTAGTTCAATTATTTATTATTCTGTCGGAATATCCTATCTGTGCGTTTACGCCGGACCTGGTTCCATTATTTATTATTCTGTCGGAATATCCTGTCTGTGCGTTTACGCCGGACCTGGTTCCATTATTTATTATTCTGTTGGAATAACCTGTTTGTGCGGTCTATCGCATGCATGGTGATTTCTTTTGTTATTCCATTCTTTATTGTACTCCGTTGGTTAAGTTTTGACTTCTATACTCTATGAAATTTGTGGAATATCCTTGATAATTGCGTTTCATCCAGTATCTTTTCATGAAAATATTCTTCTAAGCATTCTTGAATTTTACTCCACAAAGCAGTATCATGTTGACAATTTGGACGTTATTAATTCTTGGATAAATTAATTCTTGAACTTGTTTTATTGAATTCTTATATCATTGTCATCATCCTCATGTTTATAAAATGTTGAAAGTCATCTGTGGCATGTAGTGCATAGATGGACTTGGTATGATTATGACCAGGGATTATTCGGTATAATCATGACCGTAATGTTACAAATGATGTGGTAAAAGTCATCATTGGCCCGTAGTGCATTGATGGACAGTTGTTGGCATGATCATGACCATTAATGAATACACGAATATCCTTGGCCGTAGTGCAGGGGTGATTCGATGATGTGGATTATTTTATTAAGCTGAGTCACAGCGATAACAGTGTTGAAAAACCTTTTAAATCATAAAAGATAGTAGAGTTTATTTTCTACTTGACTCTTTTAATGGATTGCTTGTTCCACTGCAGTTAAACTTGATGTCTATTATATTTTATCAGTTTAACATTGTTGAAGGCTAATGATAATTTATTCTGCATTATCTTAGTCATAATATTTCTTACTGGGCTAGTTGAGCTCACCCTTTCTTTCACTGTTCCCTTCAGGAAATGAGAACGTAGCTGGGGCAAGTTGGGGAACGGAGTGATGGTTCGAATGATAGTATTAGTTAGTAGTCCTCACTATTCTATGTAATAGTGTGTTAATAAATGTAATGAGGACTCCTTTTGAGTATGAATACTCTCTAGAAGATAATATTTGTATTCAAACTCACAGTTTATGTTTTGTCGTATTGTACACGACAGTTGTATTAGTAAGTTATATTTGTATTCTGTACTATGTATCTGACGACCCAAGATGGGTGATGTATACCTAATTTTGGGGCCGTCACAATATAAGGTCCATAATGTTTTGCTTTACAAAACTTCAAGGTTTCCATTTAAAAACCATTACAAACCAAGCCAATGTAACTCATCCTTACAAAGCAACTTAAAATCAAATGTTAGGTCCCTTTACATACTTGTTTAAGTCAAACTAACATGCTCATAAAAATATAATTTGGATTTCATGACAGACATACGGCGCATCCGCGCTGGGATTGTACTGGAAAGTGGCGCGGCCGCGCCACTTCGCCACCAACCCAGACTTGGCCTCTGATTCTACAGATTATAGCCCAAACAACCAATACACTTTCATTTAGCATTCTTAGAACAATACATTAATATCATATCAAACATACAACTCTGATAATACCATGACATTCAATTTACCACTAATTATCAAGAAGTTCATTCTAATTCTCAGGAATTCTTCAAACTCAAACTTTACAACATGGTTTAAGAATTATACCTTTGTGAAGCTTAAATGACTAAACATTAACCCTTAGACTTCTGATTGCTCCTCAATTTCAGTAACCCCACTCAATTGCAACATTACTCTATCTATGCAATAATAACAATCTCAGATATTTTGCAGCCTTGAGAATGAAGGGGAAGGCTTCCTTATATAGCCAAACTATTGTCCAATTGAGAGTTTTGCCCAAGAAATTAAACCAACTGGAAGAAAGGGAAGCCATCAGTTAAGAGAGAGTTGGTGGAAAGTAATACCAGCTCTCATCATCAGCCTTCTTGTTTTCAGCAGCAACACTAGGCTAGGCCAATGGCCTATTCACGTGATGAATGAGATGAGACTCACAAAATGCGACAAGCTTATATCTCAGCAACCGGTTTAGTTTAGTTACTTGAATTTCAAAAATGTAATTCTAATGTACAATCGTTACTATAATATGAGAATTAGGGATCTAATATATTTTCATCTCATATAATCCATATACATTTGGGCTAGTTCAAATAATATTTTAATTGAGCTATGTATAATTTAGTTGGGTATTCCCAACTCATTATTTCCTATCACCCTTAAATATCATAATGATCATCATTAATTCTCTTTTAATAATTTCAGTTAAACCTTCAGTCTAGTTTAACTTTAATACTCAGACCGCACAAGTCTCATTTATCCCATTTACTTGAGTTATTATTTCTATAATAAAATATTAGGGGTCTAGGCCACGTTTGGCTTTTTCTCAATTCTACATTATTTTATTATTTATTTAATATAAAGTTTATGTCACACTTTATCATAATGCTAAATTATTTAGCTTACATAAATAATTACATACATATAATATATATAACCTTTACACTTAGAATAATTAATATTTACTCTATTAATTATTTAAATTATACACTATGCGTATAATTATTCGATCGTCCTGTGACGCCCCGAAAAATAGGTATACATCACCCATCTTAGGTCGCCAGATACATGGTACAGAATTCAAATACATCTTACTAATACAACTGTCGTGTACAACAAGACAAAACATAAACTGTGAGTTTGAATACAAATATTATCTTCTAGAGAGTATCCATACTCAAAAGGAGTCTTCATTACAATTATTATCACACTATTACATAGAATAGTGAGGACTACTAATGCTATCATCTAGGACCATCACTCTGTTCCCCGACTAGTCCCAACTACATTCTCATTTCCTGAATAGAACAATGAAAGCAAAAGGGTGAGCTCAACTAGCCCAGTAAGAAATATTATGACTAAGATAATGCAGAATAAATTATCATTAGTCCCCAACAATGTTAAACTGATAAAATATAATAGACATCAAGTTTAACTGCACCCCTACACTACGGCCAAGGATATTCTTTAGTATCATGACCACGAATTATCCATGCACTACGGCTAAAGATAATCATGTTTTCATCAACGGTCCTGATCATGCCATAAAACAATTCATCTTTGCACTACGGCCAAAGAGAATCCATAGCCATAATTATACCAAAAACTGTCCATCAATGTACTACGGCAAATGAGGATTTTTACCACATCATTTGTAACATTACGGTCATGATTACACCGAATAATCCCTGGTCATAATCATACCAAGTTCATCTATGCACTACAGGCCACAGATGACTTTCAACAAAATATAATCATGAGGATAATGACAATGATATACGAATTCAATAAAACAAGTTCAAGAATTAATTTATCCAGGAATTGATAACGTCCAAATTGTCAACATGATACTGCTTTGTGGAGTAAAATTCAAGAATGCTCAGAAGAATATTTTTATGAAAAGATACTGGATGAAGCGCAAATATAAAAGATATTCCACTAATTTCATGGAGTATAGAAGTCAAAACTTTAACCAACTGAGTATAATAAGGAATGGAATAACAAAAGAAATCACCAATCATGCGATAGACCGCATAGGCAGGTTATTCCAACAGAATAATAAATAACCGAACCAGGTCCGACGTAAACCGCACAGACAGGATATTCCAACAGAATAGTAAAGACGGAACCAAGTCCAGCGTAGAACGCACAGACAGGATATTCCAACAGAATAGTAAAGACGGAACCATGTCCGGCGTAGAATGCACAGACAGGATGTTCCAACAAAATAATAAATAATGGAACCAGGTCCGGCGTAGAACGCACAGACAGGATGTTCCAGCAGAATAATAAGGAATGGAATAATAGAAGAATTTCACCAAGTATGCGGTACTTCGCATAAACAGGTTATTCCAACATAATAACAAAGAATGGAACAACAGAAGTTCTCTTCATGAACATGAAAGAAAGAAATAATATTCCCTACCTTTGAAAGAAACTGGATATAGGAGTAGTGACGGAGCAGACTTCTCTTCTTCTATAGATTTTCTCTCTATAGCTTCTCTCTATAATTTCTCTCTATAATAATGGCTCTAAAGCTTTAGTGAATTGGTGAAAAATGAAGGAAGAATGAGCTTATATTTATAGGAAAATATAGTTTCGATAATTGCACCTTTTGGGGCTCGAAATATTATAGTACAATACCTCTAACTTTTCTTTCATTTTTAATTCAATCATCCAAGTATTATCAAACTTGCACCAACTCCCCTAATAGTAAATCATGTGAATCAATAGTAAAATCATGTGACTCAATAGTTCTAAACATGTGAAAAATTAATTACAATATAGTACCTCCCTCTATACCTCCATTTTCAACTTAGTCATGCAAGTATTATCAATCTTGCACCAACTCCCCTAATAGTAACAAGAATGTGAGTCAATAGTATAACATGTGAACAAATAGTTATAATCATGTGAAATAATAGCAATCAATTGCTCATTTATCCGGTTAAATACCCGATTGGTCAATATAACCTCTAGATATCAATTATTATCGAAATAAATGTCTATTTTCACTAACACAAACAATTCCAACATAATGAAACCATTTTTTATCAAAAATATAAATTTTGAAATTTTGAAGTTTGACTTTTTTCGAAAAAGTCAACTGTTGACTTTTTGGCCAAATAGTAAATTTCGAAAAATTTTGTGTTTATAGACTATTTTTACTAATTTCGACGTTTCAGACTCAAATATCACGTCCGCGTCTCCAAATTCAACTCCGAACAACATTCATCATTAATATTATAACTCATAAATAGTAACTCGTGAATAGTACTCCGACACGAAAAGTGTCCTAAATACCCGAGTGAACAATAGTAGAGTGAATAGTAATTTAGGTGAATAGTAACCCGTGAATAGAAACTCATGAATAGTAACTCGTGAATAGTAACTCGTGAATAGTACTTCGACACGAAAAGTATCTCAAATACCCGAGTGAATAGTAATTTAGGTGAATAGTAACCCGTGAATAGTAACTCATGAATAGTAACTCGTGAATAGTACTCCGACACAAAAAGTGTCCCGAATATCCGATTGAACAATACTGAGTGACTTCTCACATAAGCATCAATAATCAACACCGTGTGCTACTATGCAACCACGCGTATTACTGTACTTTTAACACGGTGTGTTATGCAACCACGCGTATTACTGTACTTTTAACACGGTGTGTTTCAACAGTTAACGGTAAAACTTTCGCCGTTATTTCCATAAAATATTTTTGTCATTTTCTCAATCCGACAATAATTTCGTTGTGGGGTCCACCAATGATTATACCGTCGTACGGATATTCCCCGACAAAAAAAATATTTCCCGACCAATCGAATATTATATAACAACTTGCATACTTTACAAAATTTATAAATACTACCCACAAATATAACATTATATCAAATCCATACCCTAATATAAAAATAAAATAAAATAAAATTTTTTCGAGAATATTAAATATTTATTCATAAAATCTGGGGTCTCAAAATCTCCCCTCCTTATGGAATTTTGCCCTCAAAATTTACGTACGTACCTGGAATGCTGAAGAGGTGAGGATACCTCGTCAGATTCTAACTCTTGAGGTATAATCTTTGAGTGTTGAATATGATTCTTCTTATCCATGATGTTAACATGTATCTCCTCATACGTTAAATCTTCTGCTATCTCGTCCGGTTCTAAATTAATAACGTGGTTCGGGTCATCCACATTTTTACATAACATCGACACGTTAAAAACGTTATAAACACGCGACATACTTGGCGATAAAATGAGTATATAAGCCACAGTTCTTACTTGATCAAGGATTTAAAATGGGTCAATTAAATCGAGGGTTGAGATTTCCTCTCTTCGTCGATTCTTGCTTCTAGAATAACGCCCTCTTGAACCTTCTTCTTCACATTCATCAGCTCCGGTCTGTAGCTTGCACAACTTTAACTTTATCAATTAAAGTCGATTCTACTCGTATACTCGTTATCTTCATGTGGGTCCCTAGAGTTTTTAACTCTATCTTCATCATTTGTAAGTTTTACAAAATGGGTCTTTGTGTTAACAACATCGCACTCGTAAACGCATACGATCTTTTACTCAACACGTCAGCTATCACGTTCGCACTTCCACGATGATATTGAATGGTACGATCGTAATCTTCAACAGCTCGAGCCAACGTCTTTGGCGCATAATACGTTCGTTTTAGTTGAAGAAATATTTGAGAGTTTAAGAAATGGGCTTTGTACTGGGATACAAAATTCGATTTCACGCTCTGGGGTAAGCTAAGAAGTCTTCAAGAATACATCAGGAAATTAATTAACAATAGAAATATCGTTCAAAACTGTGACCCTCATCCAAGACTTGGATAGCACGTCACATTGATACCTATCAACTTGTCATCATCATTCACGACGTCGCCTACAGAAAGTTTGGCTTCGGTGCATTCCACACAAGGAAGTCACCAGCGAAAGGCTCGGGGCTCTTTACTTATGGCTTGAAATGACAATGATTGACTTTAGTGGTTTGGTTGCTTGAATTCGCATAGCAGGTTGGTTAGGAATATGAAAGTTAACCACCTTACAAAAAGAATGATGAGTAGTTAACCAATCGTTCCTAAAATCACATCAAAGGAAAGTATTTTCAAAGAGATACGATCGACAGGTAACGTGAAAGTGTTAATTTGAACAAGATTTATAAATAGTGGATGTAACGAAGGTTTCTACTATCGAAGTTTCCACCAATAAGTCAAAGTCTAATTTCTTCGAAGTCAAATTTAAACGTTAAGCGCAAGCAAGAGAGATAAAAGAATGGGTAGAACCGGTATCTAATAAGGTATAGACTTCGCAAGAATTTATAATTAACTAACCCGTGATAACTTCGTTCGATTCCTCGTTAGGGTAATTCAAAACTCGATGCTGGATTTTCCCAATTATTGTTAAAAAAAAAATTACATATCATCTAATTTAGCTTTCTTGGATCGGACTTCTCTTTTCACAATATCAACGCGTCGTGCGGCTTTCACCCATGCATCTTTCATTCTCACTCATTCAATTATTTCTTCTTTCAGCTGCTCCTTGACATTTGAATTCTCAGATTCCAGCTTTAATATTGTATACTCTGTCAAAGAGTGCTTCTGTTCAACCATCGCACATCGGGTAATATAATTTTGAATTATTGCATCCCTTTGTTCTACGACCGCCTGTCGTTCTTCAGCCTGCTCTTCTAACTCATGAATACGATTTTGTAATTCTATATTTTGATCAATAAGTTCTCCTAATAAATCAACCTCAGGTTCCTCTTCTTCCTCACTCTCAGTTGCTACCTTTGCGACTAGCATGAGTGCAACTTTTAATTCCTCAATCACCACATGGATATCTCTAATCACATTAACCTGGTTGGTGATTATAGGTGTCTCCACGGTCTCATTCACTCCATTGTAAACATTTTCAGTTGCCATTCCCAAATACTGTCACAAAACAAAGGTTAATTGACATGTAACATATTATCCCTATATTCTGACCGACCAATTAAATACCAAATAAACTTAGGTAGGTCATACTAGCGAAGGAATTCCCCGTCTCTCCCCTCCTAGTTCTATTCTCACATCCTAGCCAGGGATCATATCCCTAAGCTTTGATACCAACTGTGACGCCCCAAAAAATAGGTATACATCACCCATCTTAGGTCGCCAGATACATGGTACAGAATTCAAATACATCTTACTAATACAACTGTCGTGTCAACACGACAAAACATAAACTGTGAGTTTGAATACAAATATTATCTTCTAGAGAGTATCCATACTCAAAAGGAGTCCTCATTACAATTATTATCACACTATTACATAGAATAGTGAGGACTACTAATGCTATCATCTAGGACCATCACTCTGTTCCTCGACTAGTCCCAACTACATTCTCATTTCCTGAAGAGAACAATGAAAGTAAAATAGTGAGCTCAACTAGCCCAGTAAGAAATATTATGACTAAGATAATGCAGAATAAATTATCATTAGTCTCCAACAATGTTAAACTGATAAAATATAATAGACATCAAGTTTAACTGCAGCGGAACAAACAATCCATTAAAAGAGTTAAGTAGAAAATAAAATCTACTATCTTTTATGATTTAAAAGGTTTTTCATGACTTTTATCGCTGGGACTCAGCTTAATAAATAATCCACATCACCGAATCACCCCTGCACTACGGCTAAGGATATTCTTTAGTATCACGACCACAAATTATCCATGCACTACGGCTAAAGATAATCATGTTTTCATCAACGGTCCTGATCATGCCATAAAACAATTCATCTTTGCACTACGGCCAAAGAGAATCCATAGCCATAATCATACCAAAAACTGTCCATCAATGTACTACGGCAAATGAGGATTTTTACCATATCATTTGTAACATTACGGTCATGATTACACCGAATAATCCCTGGTCATAATCATACCAAGTCCATCTATGCACTACAGGCCACAGATGACTTTCAACAAAATATAATCATGAGGATAATGACAATGATATACGAATTCAATAAAACAAGTTCAAAAATTAATTTATCCAGGAACTGATAACGTCCAAATTGTCAACATGATACTGCTTTGTGGAGTAAAATTCAAGAATGCTCAGAAGAATATTTTTATGAAAAGATACTGGATGAAGCGCAAATATAAAAGATATTCCACTAATTTCATGGAGTATAGAAGTCAAAACTTTAACCAACTGAGTATAATAAGGAATGGAATAACAAAAGAAATCACCAATCATGCGATAGACCGCATAGGCAGGTTATTCCAACAGAATAATAAATAACCGAACCAGGTCCGACGTAAACCGCACAGACAGGATATTCCAACAGAATAGTAAAGACGGAACCAAGTCCAGCGTAGAACGCACAGACAGGATATTCCAACAGAATAGTAAAGACGGAACCATGTCCGGCGTAGAATGCACAGACAGGATGTTCCAACAAAATAATAAATAATGGAACCAGGTCCGGCGTAGAACGCACAGACAGGATGTTCCAGCAGAATAATAAGGAATGGAATAATAGAAGAATTTCACCAAGTATGCGGTACTTCGCATAAACAGGTTATTCCAACATAATAACAAAGAATGGAACAACAGAAGTTCTCTTCATGAACATGAAAGAAAGAAATAATATTCCCTACCTTTGAAAGAAACTGGATATAGGAGTAGTGACGGAGCAGACTTCTCTTCTTCTATAGATTTTCTCTCTATAGCTTCTCTCTATAATTTCTCTCTATAATAATGGCTCTAAAGCTTTAGTGAATTGGTGAAAAATGAAGGAAGAATTAACTTCTATTTATAGGAAAACATAATTTCGATAATTGCACGTTTTGGGGCTCGAAATATTATAGTACAATACCTCTAACTTTTCTTTCATTTTTAATTCAATCATCCAAGTATTATCAAATTTACACCAACTCCCCTAATAGTAAATTATGTGAATCAATAGTAAAATCATGTGACTCAATAGTTCTAAACATGTGAAAAATTAATTACAATATAGTACCTCCCTCTATACCTCCATTTTTAACTTAGTCATGCAAGTATTATCAATCTTGCACCAACTCCCCTAATAGTATCAAGAATGTGAGTCAATAGTATAACATGTGAACAAATAGTTATAATCATGTGAAATAATAGCAATCAATTGCTCATTTATCCGGTTAAATACCCGATTGGTCAATATAACCTCCAGATATCAATTATTATCGAAATAAATGTCGATTTTCACTAACACAAACAATTCCAACATAATGAAACCATTTTTATCAAAAATATAAATTTTGAAATTTTGAAGTTTGACTTTTTTCGAAAAAGTCAATTGTTGACTTTTTGGCCAAATAGTAAATTTCGGAAAATTTTGTGTTTATAGACTATTTTTACTAATTTCGACGTTTCAGACTCAAACATCACGTCCGCGTCTCCAAATTCAACTCCGAACAACATTCATCATTAATATTATAACTCATGAATAGTAACTCGTGAATAGTACTCCGACACGAAAAGTGTCCCAAATACCCGAGTGAACAATACTAGAGTGAATAGTAACCCGTGAATAGTAACTCATGAATAGTAACTCGTCAATAGTATTCTGACACGAAAAGTACCCCAAATACCCGAGTGAATAATATTCGGGTGAATAGTAATTAAGGTGAATAGTAATCCGTGAATAGTAACTCATGAATAGTAACTCGTGAATAGTACTCCGACACAAAAAGTGTCCCGAATATCCGATTGAACAATACTGAGTGACTTCTCACATAAGCATCAATAATCAATACAGTGTGCTACTATGCAACCACGCGTATTACTGTACTTTTAACACCGGGTGTTTCAACAGTTAACGGTAAAACTTCTGCCGTTATTTTCATAAAATATTTTTGTCATTTTCTCAATCCGACAATAATTCCGTTGTGGGGTCCACCAATGATTATACCGTCCTACGGATATTCCCCGACAAAAAAATATTCCCCGACCAATCGAATATTATATAACAACTTTCATACTTTACAAAATTTATAAATACTACCCACAACTATAACATTATATCAAATCCATACCCTAATATTAAAAAAATAAAATTTTTTTTTCGAGAATATTAAATATTTATTCATAAAATCTGGGGTCTCACACGTCCTAAGACAACTTTCTCAATATTTACATTAACATCTTTCGAATTTTAAACCCTTTCATATATTACCATATTATGTAATATATAAACATACCAAAATTAATTAACATAATCATTTTATTTTCTTTATGTAAATCACATATATTAATTCATCATTTTACTTATGTGAATTACTCCTTTCATTTAATTTACTATCACGCCACTGCCACTCAAGGCTTTATTACTCAAATTATATTATTCCATAATATAATTTTCAACTTAATTTAAGTTAACCAATATTTATTCTTGTTTAGTTAATTTCCATAACTAACTTCTCAGTCGATTCATGCTTTGCTATCTCAATCCATTCATGGATACTATAAATATTAAATATGACGCATATGATAACATATTAGCCACTAATATACAATTCCTATAGTTCAGATTACACAACTCATCAAATTTTACATACTTATCTTGAACTGTCTACAAACCGGCGCGGCCGCACTGGTCTTAGGCTTGAGAGTGGCGCAGCCGCGCCACCTCAAGTCATGATGCAGACATGTTGTGCTTCAAACGAAACAGAACTTAACTCGCAAATCCTTTAACATGCTCCATACATGCTATCTCATTATACTAACCAAAATAAATCTCCAATGACTACATTCCTCAATAATTTAGAGATTAAACTTCAAGTTCAAACTCTATTTCCCTTAGTAGTTGGTTAACTATAAAGATCTCATATATATATATATATATATATATATATATATATATATATATATATATATAATTTCTTTTCACCAACTCACATAATTCAAGATATAAATAACACATACATACCTCTCGTCGTATATCAATTTTCTTTTCTCGTCAACAACGTACACGTATACAAGTCTAAACCTAGCAGACGTCGAGTCTTTAATAGTATTCAATATAGTATACTGAGTGGTTTCCCACAAACAACCAACAAATTTGTTTTCGTCTCGTCTACACTGTTTTCAGTGTGAGTTAGATCGGTTACTAATCCATATAATCCATATACATTTGGGCTAGTTCAAATAATATTTTAATTGAGCTATGTATAATTTAGTTGGGTATTCCCAACTCATTATTTCCTATCACCCTTAAATATCATAATGATCATCATTAATTCTCTTTTAATAATTTCAGTTAAACCTTCAGTCTAGTTTAACTTTAATACTCAGACCGCACAAGTCTCATTTATCCCATTTACTTGAGTTATATATAACTCAAGCTCATTATTTCTATAATAAAATATAAGGGGTCTAGGCCACGTTTGGCTTTTTCTCAATTCTACATTATTTTATTATTTATTTAATATAAAGTTTATGTCACACTTTATCATAATGCTAAATTATTTAGCTTACATAAATAATTACATACATATAATATATATAACCTTTACACTTAGAATAATTAATATTTACTCTATTAATTATTTAAATTATACACTATGCGTATAATTATTCGATCGTCCTGTGACGCCCCGAAAAATAGGTATACATCACCCATCTTAGGTCGCCAGATACATGGTACAGAATTCAAATACATCTTACTAATACAACTGTCGTGTACAACAAGACAAAACATAAACTGTGAGTTTGAATACAAATATTATCTTCTAGAGAGTATCCATACTCAAAAGGAGTCTTCATTACAATTATTATCACACTATTACATAGAATAGTGAGGACTACTAATGCTATCATCTAGGACCATCACTCTGTTCTCCGACTAGTCCCAACTACATTCTCATTTCCTGAATAGAACAATGAAAGCAAAAGGGTGAGCTCAACTAGCCCAGTAAGAAATATTATGACTAAGATAATGCAGAATAAATTATCATTAGTCCCCAACAATGTTAAACTGATAAAATATAATAGACATCAAGTTTAACTGCACCCCTACACTACGGCCAAGGATATTCTTTAGTATCATGACCACGAATTATCCATGCACTACGGCTAAAGATAATCATGTTTTCATCAACGGTCCTGATCATGCCATAAAATAATTCATCTTTGCACTACGGCCAAAGAGAATCCATAGCCATAATTATACCAAAAACTGTCCATCAATGTACTACGGCAAATGAGGATTTTTACCACATCATTTGTAACATTACGGTCATGATTACACCGAATAATCCCTGGTCATAATCATACCAAGTTCATCTATGCACTACAGGCCACAGATGACTTTCAACAAAATATAATCATGAGGATAATGACAATGATATACGAATTCAATAAAACAAGTTCAAGAATTAATTTATCCAGGAATTGATAACGTCCAAATTGTCAACATGATACTGCTTTGTGGAGTAAAATTCAAGAATGCTCAGAAGAATATTTTTATGAAAAGATACTGGATGAAGCGCAAATATAAAAGATATTCCACTAATTTCATGGAGTATAGAAGTCAAAACTTTAACCAACTGAGTATAATAAGGAATGGAATAACAAAAGAAATCACCAATCATGCGATAGACCGCATAGGCATGTTATTCCAACAGAATAATAAATAACAGAACCAGGTCCGGCGTAAACCGCACAGACATGATATTCCAACAGAATACTAAAGACGGAACCAAGTCCAGCGTAGAACGCACAGACAGGATATTCCAACAGAATAGTAAAGACGGAACCATGTCCGGCGTAGAATGCACAGACAGGATGTTCCAACAAAATAATAAATAATGGAACCAGGTCCGGCGTAGAACGCACAGACAGGATGTTCCAGCAGAATAATAAGGAATGGAATAATAGAAGAATTTCACCAAGTATGCGGTACTTCGCATAAACAGGTTATTCCAACATAATAACAAAGAATGGAACAACAGAAGTTCTCTTCATGAACATGAAAGAAAGAAATAATATTCCCTACCTTTGAAAGAAACTGGATATAGGAGTAGTGACGGAGCAGACTTCTCTTCTTCTATAGATTTTCTCTCTATAGCTTCTCTCTATAATTTCTCTCTATAATAATGGCTCTAAAGCTTTAGTGAATTGGTGAAAAATGAAGGAAGAATTAACTTCTATTTATAGGAAAACATAATTTCGATAATTGCACGTTTTGGGGCTCGAAATATTATAGTACAATACCTCTAACTTTTCTTTCATTTTTAATTCAATCATCCAAGTATTATCAAATTTACACCAACTCCCCTAATAGTAAATTATGTGAATCAATAGTAAAATCATGTGACTCAATAGTTCTAAACATGTGAAAAATTAATTACAATATAGTACCTCCCTCTATACCTCCATTTTTAACTTAGTCATGCAAGTATTATCAATCTTGCACCAACTCCCCTAATAGTATCAAGAATGTGAGTCAATAGTATAACATGTGAACAAATAGTTATAATCATGTGAAATAATAGCAATCAATTGCTCATTTATCCGGTTAAATACCCGATTGGTCAATATAACCTCCAGATATCAATTATTATCGAAATAAATGTCGATTTTCACTAACACAAACAATTCCAACATAATGAAACCATTTTTATCAAAAATATAAATTTTGAAATTTTGAAGTTTGACTTTTTTTGAAAAAGTCAACTGTTGACTTTTTGGCCAAATAGTAAATTTCGGAAAATTTTGTGTTTATAGACTATTTTTACTAATTTCGACGTTTCAGACTCAAACATCACGTCCGCGTCTCCAAATTCAACTCCGAACAACATTCATCATTAATATTATAACTCATAAATAGTAACTCGTGAATAGTACTCCGACACGAAAAGTGTCCTAAATACCCGAGTGAACAATAGTAGAGTGAATAGTAATTTAGGTGAATAGTAACCCGTGAATAGAAACTCATGAATAGTAACTCGTGAATAGTAACTCGTGAATAGTACTTCGACACGAAAAGTATCTCAAATACCCGAGTGAATAGTAATTTAGGTGAATAGTAACCCGTGAATAGTAACTCATGAATAGTAACTCGTGAATAGTACTCCGACACAAAAAGTGTCCCGAATATCCGATTGAACAATACTGAGTGACTTCTCACATAAGCATCAATAATCAATACCGTGTGCTACTATGCAACCACGCGTATTACTGTACTTTTAACACGGTGTGTTATGCAACCACGCGTATTACTGTACTTTTAACACGGTGTGTTTCAACAGTTAACGGTAAAACTTCCGCCGTTATTTCCATAAAATATTTTTGTCATTTTCTCAATCCGACAATAATTTCGTTGTGGGGTCCACCAATGATTATACCGTCGTACGGATATTCCCCGACAAAAAAAATATTTCCCGACCAATCGAATATTATATAACAACTTGCATACTTTACAAAATTTATAAATATTACCCACAAATATAACATTATATCAAATCCATACCCTAATATAAAAATAAAATAAAATAAATTTTTTTCGAGAATATTAAATATTTATTCATAAAATCCGGGGTCTCAAAATCTCCCCTCCTTATGGAATTTTGCCCTCAAAATTTACGTACGTACCTGGAATGCTGAAGAGGTGAGGATACCTCGTCAGATTCTAACTCTTGAGGTATAATCTTTGAGTGTTGAATATGAGTATTCTTATCCATGATGTTAACATGTATCTCCTCATACGTTAAATCTTCTGCTATCTCGTCCGGTTCTAAATTAATAACGTGGTTCGGGTCGTCCACATTTTTACATAACATCGACACGTTAAAAACGTTATAAACACGCGACATACTTGGCAATAAAATGAGTATATAAGCCACAGTTCTTACTTGATCAAGGATTTAAAATGGGTCAATTAAATCGAGGGTTGAGATTTCCTCTCTTCGTCGATTCTTGCTTCTAGAATAACGCCCTCTTGAACCTTCTTCTTCACATTCATCAGCTCCGGTCTGTAGCTTGCACAGCTTTAACTTTATCAATTAAAGTCAATTCTACTCGTATACTCGTTATCTTCATGTGGGTCCCTAGAGTTTTTAACTCTATCTTCATCATTTGTAAGTTTTACAAAATGGGTCTTTGTGTTAACAACATCGCACTCGTAAACGCATACGATCTTTTACTCAACACGTCAGCTATCACGTTCGCACTTCCACGATGATATTGAATGGTACGATCGTAATCTTCAACAGCTCGAGCCAACGTCTTTGGCGCATAATACGTTCGTTTTAGTTGAAGAAATATTTGAGAGTTTGAGAAATGGGCTTTGTACTGGGATACAAAATTCGATTTCACGCTCTGGGGTAAGCTAAGAAGTCTTCAAGAATACATCAGGAAATTTATTAACAATAGAAATATCGTTCAAAACTGTGACCCTCATCCAAGACTTGGATAGCACGTCACATTGATACCTATCAACTTGTCATCATCATTCACGACGTCGCCTACAGAAAGTTTGGCTTCGGTGCATTCCACACAAGGAAGTCACCAGCGAAAGGCTCGGGGCTCTTTACTTATGGCTTGAAATGACAATGATTGACTTTAGTGGTTTGGTTGCTTGAATTCGCATAGCAGGTTGGTTAGGAATATGAAAGTTAACCACCTTACAAAAAGAATGATGAGTAGTTAACCAATCGTTCCTAAAATCACATCAAAGGAAAGTATTTTCAAAGAGATACGATCGACAGGTAACGTGAAAGTGTTGATTTGAACAAGATTTATAAATAGTGGATGTAACGAAGGTTTCTACTATCGAAGTTTCCACCAATAAGTCAAAGTCTAATTTCTTCGAAGTCAAATTTAAACGTTGAGCGCAATCAAGAGAGATAAAAGAATGGGTAGAACCGGTATCTAATAAGGTATAGTCTTCGCAAGAATTTATAATTAACTAACCCGTGATAACTTCGTTCGATTCCTCGTTAGGGTAATTCAAAACTCGATGCTGGATTTTCCCAATTATTGTTAAAAAAAAATTACATATCATCTAATTTAGCTTTCTTGGATCGGACTTCTCTTTTCACAATATCAACGCGTCGTGCGGCTTTCACCCATGCATCTTTCATTCTCACTCGTTCAATTATTTCTTCTTTCAGCTGCTCCTTGACATTTGAATTCTCAGATTCCAGCTTTAATATTGTATACTCTGTCAAAGAGTGCTTCTGTTCAACCATCGCACATCGGGTAATATAATTTTGAATTATTGCATCCCTTTGTTCTACGACCGCCTGTCGTTCTTCAGCCTGCTCTTCTAACTCATGAATACGATTTTGTAATTCTATATTTTGATCAATAAGTTCTCCTAATAAATCAACCTCAGGTTCCTCTTCTTCCTCACTCTCAGTTGCTACCTTTGCGACTAGCATGAGTGCAACTTTTAATTCCTCAATCACCACATGGATATCTCTAATCACATTAACCTGGTTGGTGATTATAGGTGTCTCCACAGTCTCATTCACTCCATTGTAAACATTTTCAGTTGCCATTCCCAAATACTGTCACAAAACAAAGGTTAATTGACATGTAACATATTATCCCTATATTCTGACCGACCAATTAAATACCAAATAAACTTAGGTAGGTCATACTAGCGAAGGAATTCCCCGTCTCTCCCCTCCTAGTTCTATTCTCACATCCTAGCCAGGGATCATATCCCTAAGCTTTGATACCAACTGTGACGCCCCAAAAAATAGGTATACATCACCCATCTTAGGTCGCCAGATACATGGTACAGAATTCAAATACATCTTACTAATACAACTGTCGTGTCAACACGACAAAACATAAACTGTGAGTTTGAATACAAATATTATCTTCTAGAGAGTATCCATACTCAAAAGGAGTCCTCATTACAATTATTATCACACTATTACATAGAATAGTGAGGACTACTAATGCTATCATCTAGGACCATCACTCTGTTCCTCGACTAGTCCCAACTACATTCTCATTTCCTGAAGAGAACAATGAAAGTAAAATAGTGAGCTCAACTAGCCCAGTAAGAAATATTATGACTAAGATAATGCAGAATAAATTATCATTAGTCTCCAACAATGTTAAACTGATAAAATATAATAGACATCAAGTTTAACTGCAGCGGAACAAACAATCCATTAAAAGAGTTAAGTAGAAAATAAAATCTACTATCTTTTATGATTTAAAAGGTTTTTCATGACTTTTATCGCTGGGACTCAGCTTAATAAATAATCCACATCACCGAATCACCCCTGCACTACGGCTAAGGATATTCTTTAGTATCACGACCACAAATTATCCATGCACTACGGCTAAAGATAATCATGTTTTCATCAACGGTCCTGATCATGCCATAAAACAATTCATCTTTGCACTACGGCCAAAGAGATTCCATAGCCATAATCATACCAAAAACTGTCCATCAATGTACTACGGCAAATGAGGATTTTTACCACATCATTTGTAACATTACGGTCATGATTACACCGAATAATCCCTGGTCATAATCATACCAAGTCCATCTATGCACTACAGGCCACAGATGACTTTCAACAAAATATAATCATGAGGATAATGACAATGATATACGAATTCAATAAAACAAGTTCAACAATTAATTTATCCAGGAACTGATAACGTCCAAATTGTCAACATGATACTGCTTTGTGGAGTAAAATTCAAGAATGCTCAGAAGAATATTTCTATGAAAAGATACTGGATGAAGCGCAAATATAAAGGATATTCCACTAATTTCATGAAGTATAGAAGTCAAAGCTTTAACCAACTGAGTATAATAAGGAATGGAATAACAAAAAAAATCATCAGGCATGCGATAGACCGCATAGGCAGGTTATTCCAACAGAATAATAAATAACGGAACCAGGTCCGGCGTAAACCGCACAGACAGGATATTCCAACAGAATAGTAAAGACGGAATCAGGTCCAGCGTAGAACGCACAGACAGGATATTCCAACAGAATAGTAAAGACGAAACCAGGTCTGGCGTAGAACGCACAGACAGGATGTTCTAACAGAATAATAAATAATGGAACTAGGTCCGGCGTAGAACGCACAGACAGGATGTTCCAGCAGAATAATAAGGAATGGAATAATAGAAGAATTTCACCAAGTATGCGGTACTTCGCATAAACAGGTTATTCCAACATAATGACAAAGAATGGAACAATAGAAGTTCTCTTCATGAAGATGAAAGAAAGAAATAATATTTCCTACCTTTGAAAGAAACTGGATATAGGAGGAGTGACGGAGCATACTTCTCTTCTTCTATAGATTTTCTCTCTATAGCTTCTCTCTATAATTTCTCTCTATAATAATGGCTCTAAAGCTTTAGTGAATTGGTGAAAAATGAAGGAAGAATGAGCTTCTATTTATAGGAAAACATAATTTCGATAATTGCACGTTTTGGGGCTCGAGATATTATAGTACAATACCTCCAACTTTTCTTTCATTTTTAATTCAATCATCCAAGTATTATCAAACTTACACCAACTCCCCTAATAGTAAATCATGTGAATCAATAGTAAAATCATGTGACTCAATAGTTCTAAACATGTGAAAAATTAATTACAATATAGTACCTCCCTCTATACCTCCATTTTTAACTTAGTCATGCAAGTATTATCAATCTTGCACCAACTCCCCTAATAGTATCAAGAATGTGAGTCAATAGTATAACATGTGAACAAATAGTTATAATCATGTGAAATAATAGTAATCAATTGCTCATTTATCCGGTTAAATACCCGATTGGTCAATATAACCTCCAGATATCAATTATTATCGAAATAAATGTCGATTTTCACTAACACAAACAATTCCAACATAATGAAACCATTTTTATCAAAAATATAAATTTTGAAATTTCTAAGTTTGACTTTTTTCAAAAAAGTCAACTGTTGACTTTTTGACCAAATAGTAAATTTCGAAAAATTTTGTGTTTATAGACTATTTTTACTAATTTCGACGTTTCAGACTCAAATATCACGTCCGCGTCTCCAAATTCAACTCCGAACAACATTCATCATTAATATTATAACTCATGAATAGTAACTCGTGAATAGTACTCCGACACGAAAAGTGTCCCAAATACCCGAGTGAACAATACTAGAGTGAATAGTAACCCGTGAATAGTAACTCATGAATAGTAACTCGTGAATAGTACTCTAACATGAAAAGTACCCCAAATACCCGAGTGAATAATATTCGGGTGAATAGTAATTAAGGTGAATAGTAATCCGTGAATAGTAACTCATGAATAGTAACTCGTGAATAGTACTCCGACACAAAAAGTGTCCCGAATATCCGATTGAACAATACTGAGTGACTTCTCACATAAGCATCAATAATCAATACAGTGTGCTACTATGCAACCACGCGTATTACTGTACTTTTAACACCGGGTGTTTCAACAGTTAACGGTAAAACTTCCGCCGTTATTTTCATAAAATATTTTTGTCATTTTCTCAATCCGACAATAATTCCGTTGTGGGGTCCACCAATGATTATACCGTCCTACGGATATTCCCCGACAAAAAAATATTCCCCGACCAATCGAATATTATATAACAACTTTCATACTTTACAAAATTTATAAATACTACCCACAACTATAACATTATATCAAATCCATACCCTAATATAAAAAAAATAAATAAATTTTTTTTCGAGAATATTAAATATTTATTCATAAAATCTGGGGTCTCACACGTCCTAAGACAACTTTCTCAATATTTACATTAACATCTTTCGAATTTTAAACCCTTTCATATATTACCATATTATGTAATATATAAACATACCAAAATTAATTAACATAATCATTTTATTTTCTTTATGTAAATCACATATATTAATTCATCATTTTACTTATGTGAATTACTCCTTTCATTTAATTTACTATCACGCCACTGCCACTCAAGGCTTTATTACTCAAATTATATTATTCCATAATATAATTTTCAACTTAATTTAAGTTAACCAATATTTATTCTTGTTTAGTTAATTTCCATAACTAACTTCTCATTCGATTCATGCTTTGCTATCTCAATCCATTCATGGATACTATAAATATTAAATATGACGCATATGATAACATATTAGCCACTAATATACAATTCCTATAGTTCAGATTACACAACTCATCAAATTTTACATACTTATCTTGAACTGTCTACAAATCGGCGCGGCCGCACTGGTCTTAGGCTTGAGAGTGGCGCAGCCGCGCCACCTCAAGTCATGATGCAGACATGTTGTGCTTCAAACGAAACAGAACTTAACTCGCAAATCCTTTAACATGCTCCATACATGCTATCTCATTATACTAACCAAAATAAATCTCCAATGACTACATTCCTCAATAATTTAGAGATTAAACTTCAAGTTCAAACTCTATTTCCGTTAGTAGTTGGTTAACTATAAAGATCTCATATATATATATATATATATATATATATATATATATATATAATTTCTTTTCACCAACTCACATAATTCAAGATATAAATAACACATACATACCTCTCGTCGTATATCAATTTTCTTTTCTCGTCAACAACGTACACGTATACAAGTCTAAACCTAGCAGACGTCGAGTCTTTAATAGTATTCAATATAGTATACTGAGTGGTTTCCCACAAACAACCAACAAATTTGTTTTCGTCTCGTCTACACTGTTTTCAGAGTGAGTTAGATCGGTTACTAATTCGTATATACCTCCGCTCTCTGAAGGAATCGTTTAGCCCAGCTCCTATACATCAACCATTAAAGGGTACGATTGCACTGCCTTAGACTTGATACTTACTCGTACATATACTGAAAGAATTGGTGATTATCAAAGATATTTAATGTCACCAACTTACTACGATAAAAAATTTCACATAATAAATAGATAAATTTCTATCCATCTTCTTTACTAATCCATCTCTATAATTTATAACAAATATATAATATATATTCATTAAACACAACATTACATATTACATAGCTCATATTACCCTATGTAACACAATACCACATACCTCGTAACATATATATATATATATATATATATATATATATATATATATATATATATATATATATATATACTTGTTTGAATCCATCTCACGCTTTAAGAATTTTATTTACTAAATTCTTATTTTTATATTTTTTGAAAATTCGGGTTCTTACAAGTTTACTCCTACATTAGAGGAGTATGAGTGCATTATGGATTTTCCACTAGACAGGCCTATGCTAGAGTGGCTCTTGGTGAATTTAAACTGCAGTTTATGACATTGACAGGTTTACGCGATAAAGTCACCTTGGACGATATCACCTCAACACATGTTGTGTCTCTAGATTTCTTGATTAATCATTTCGGCTTGACAAACAGTTATTTAGTATACTCGGGAGATTTCACCATTTCTGAGGATGAGTGACGAGTTACCCAAGTAGATACTTTCTTGATGTGCGTTGTAGCCTATTTGTACATACCGCTCTACATGGATCACCTGAGCATTAGCTTGATCACTGTAGTGAGGGCTCTAAGGGAGGGTCATACCATCCTTCCTATGATCTTAGCACAGACTTAAATATCGGCAACATTCTGCCGTACCTGTAAGACCCCGAATTTTATGAAATAAAAGTATTCAATTTTTCTTATAATTACAATTTAGTAAATGGTTAAATTGATAAAAAAAAATTAAAGTTATGGGTGAAATATGAATTTTTTTTTTCAAAATAAGCAAGTGGTTATAAAATAATCATTGTTGTCGGGGAATATTCGTTTGGTCGTGGAATATTCTTTCTGTCGGAGAATATTCGTACGACGGCGCAGCTATTTGTGGGCCCCATAACGAATAACTGTCGGGTGAAGAAAAATGACAAATTTGAGTTTTTACAAATAACGGCGTAGTTGTTATCGTTAATACTGTTGAAATACCCGGTGGTTAAAATACAGTAATACGCGTTATTGCACAGTAGCACACGGTATTGCACAGTATTTTTGAAATTATTGATTCTTACGTAAGAAGGCACTACTCAATAATTGTTACAGTAATTACTGTTCAATATTTTATTTTATTGATTCAATAATTGCTACGTTGAAATTTTGTATTATTGTTGTTCAATAATTGTTGCTGCACAGTATTTCCCATTATCAGATCAATAATTCATATTATTTGAATAGTATTATTAGATAGCATTATTGGCAATGTCTAGAAAGTTCTGTCTAAGGAGAGGTTTGGTCATCTAATTGCGCGCCAGTAAGGAGAAATCCTTATTGGAAAGCCCCCTCTTTCCTGGGAACGGCCTGGTTGTCATAAATGTGATTCTGTAATATTATTTGTGAATAATTAATTATTGATTCATATGATAAGGAAATATTTATTTTATGTGGATATAAACGAGGGATATATTTTTGTGGTTAAAAATGAAGGAGTTAATGTTGAGGTTTTTATCCGTATTTTTGTCGGAATGGAGGTATTAAAAATCAGGGTTTTTGAGATATTTTGCGGGGGTTATAATTTTTAATCCGACCGTTGGATCGTGGTAATTTTTGGATATGTTATACATATATAAGTTGAGTATATGCCCACAAATTTTGAACCGTTAAAAATGAACGTATGATTTATTATGAATTTTACGAGATGACTGGTTCAGAAATTGTTGAATTTTCGGAGTTTGTCATTTTGGTGGAAAATTCTAGAATTGGTGGGCCCCACTTGTGGTTGGTGAAGAAATGTGCTGAATTATATTTCAAATGTGGTGGGTGGAAATAGTAGCAGGTAAAGCCATCAGGTTGCAGGTCAAACCTACCAAAATTTTCCTATAAATAGAGGGCTAAGTTAGAATTGAAAATCACACCAGAAACATAAGCTTTCTCTCTTTCTCTCTCTAGATTATTGAGTGTATTTTGTGAGTATTTAGATACTTGGTGAGTTGCTATTCATCAGTGCAAGTTTCCTTCAGCCTTATACCGATCAGAAGTACTGCTCTTTTGAGGTAAGGGATAGTAAGGGATAGTAAGGGATTTTAAGGGTTGTTATGATTTTCAGTTTCGTAATTTTTCTGAACTTCAAAAATTCTGGAAAATTTTGAAATGATATTTTGATGAGTTTTATTGATTGTGTCCAAAAATGGTAATTTTTGGATGTATAGATTGAGAGTTATGAATTTTATGAGAAAAGACTATTTTAAAAGTAACCGCTTATAATTCCTTGTGGTTAACTCCAAAATTGATGAAATTTTTATTGGGAGTACATGTATATGATAGAAGTATACTCTGTAAATTTCAGAATTTTTAGACAAAAGTACAATTTTTGATAAATGTCTAAATATTCGGCTATTTTGGCCATATGAAAAATAGTAAATGACTTTTAAAAATTCTGAGAAAAATATATGTTCACTATGGGACTATATTATGCTAAATCCCAGAAAAAAAATATTTTTGGAACTGATTTGGTATTTTTCATGAAAATGGACAAGTTATGAGTAAATGAATTAAATATGTTTTGTGAAGAAAGAAAATTGGAAAATAGGATTTTATGGCTTGAGAATCCTATATGAGGTATATGCAGATTTTTGATGAGGGTTTTGGTTATTGATGATGAAATTGTAAGAGTTGACATTTTATGATGATTAAATGCATTAATTAGTAAAGTGTAAACAATTAAAATAAATTGTTTATAAATTTAAGTAATGTTATTCTTTCAATATCATTATACCGAAATATTGGTATGAATTTTATTGTAGAATTTCTATCTTTTGTGTCGGGATTACTATTCATGAGTTACGAATATTACTCTTGAGATTAAAACTATATGTTGATCATATTATTTTTATCATCATATATAACATTTTTATAACCCTGATGTTGAAATTCTCTTTCACTGGAGTGTAAATATGGGTAGATTATTGGTATGATCATGACTAGGGTTCTCTTTGGCCTGTAGTGCAAAGTTGAATTGTGATTGGTATGATCATGACCATTGAATTTATAATTGAATATCTTAAGCTTAAGTGCAAAGGTGAATTGATCAACATGGTTATAATTATTGTTTATATAAATTCTGAAATGATTATATATTTCTTTGAGATATGAATATATTTGGCCTGTAGTGCAAATATGAACTGTTGATGAATATCTTTGGCCTGTAGTGCAAAGATGAATTGTAGATGAATATCTTTGGCCTGTAGTGCAAAGATGACATGTTGTAGAATATCTTTGGCCTGTAGTGCAAAGATGAATTATTGATGAATATCTTTGGCATGTAGTGCGAAGATGAACTGTTGTTGAATATCTTTGGCCCGTAGTGCAAAGATGGTTTATTGATGAATATCTTTGGCCGTAGTGCGAAGATGGATTTATTAGCATGATTATGAACAGGAACTGTGATTTGGTATAACCATGATCTTTGATGTTTCAGGTAAAGACAGGTGATGAAAATATTCTTCGTCCTGGGTGCGAAGAAAAATTTATAGTCACAATTATGATTATGAGTTATTCATATGATTGTGGAAAGGAACTGTTGAGTGATGTTATATGGATAAAATATTGTTGGTGGATTTTTAACATGGAGAAGATAATAGACTTTATAGTCTATTTGACTCTTCTAATGGATTGCTCGTTCCGCTGCAACTATGGTTGAAATTTTTATCATTTACCATATGTTCTAAATCTCTGATTTATTATTGATGAGGGCTATTGATAATTTAATTATCTTTAGTCATGATATTCTTTACTGAGCTAGTTGTGCTCACCCTTTTGCTTCACAATTCCTTTCAGGTAATAAGAGTGTAGCTGGGTCGAGCGGGGGTAACAAGGGAATAGAACGGTGGTCATCATTTAGTAGTTATATTTGGTGAAGAAAATAGGGTGAGGCGAACCTAACGTTGGAAGGGTGTTTTGTCACTATCATACAAGATGTCTAATGACATACAACCTCGTGTCATCATAGGACAGGGTTGTGCTCATCCACTTGCTGAGTATATCTATGGGCACTACCTATATAATCTTGGAGTTTGTTTGAAGTATAATTCTCAATTAGAGACAGTGGAGATAATGATAAGTCAAGAGAAGACTCACCATTGAGAAGAATATGATAGTAATCTTCTCATTTTTCTTTGGGGTCTATTGGGTCAACCAAGGATAATTATGTGGCCATATGATATCTATCATAACCTAGACGCGTGGCCTCCCATGTACGAAGGTTTCCTTGAGCACTTCCCAAAGATTCTAATTTCTAAAACAGTTTTTGACTATACCTTTATGTAAGGTGTTATTGTGAGGTGATGTCCACGGTTGGAACATGAGTCACATTTGGTATATATTTGTATCCAAACTCACAGCATATGTGTTGTTGTATTTTGCACAACAATTGTTGTAATAGAGTTGTAGTTATTTTCTATACCATGTATTTGACGACTCAGAATGGGTTGGATGGAATGGACCTATTTTGGGGTCGTTACAGTACCCATCCTACTAGGTTTTTCAGAGGTAGTGTCGTATTGTTATACATCTAGTTTATGATGCATCAGAGACCGATTGGCACTTTTAGACACCACGGGTATTGCTTTACACACGAGATAGCCATGTCTTACTCCTTGTGACCAGTTGATTGTATAGATGCAGCATCTTGGTTTGTTTTCTTGACTATGATTGAGGTTCCTTTCGCCATCCTGCCTTGTTCAAGATTCAGTTCCCCTTACAATTTTGTTACTCACGCTGCGAGTATGGACTTTTTTTCCTAGGCTGGTCTGAGGGGTGACTATATATCATCCATTGGCTGTCATGGGACAGTTTGATCAGTTCCAAGATGTGCATCCGTTTGATGGAGCTTCAGGTTAACGATCATCAACCTTATATTTGTTAAAGGATGATTTAGCTAGATTTTATGATTATTGGACCCATCGAGAGAGAGGTGATTATTTAGAGAGTCATCCGAGTCGCTCCTCAGAGTATTCTGTGTGCAGAAATTACATTGGCTATGGTTAGTTATTCAGAGCCTAGCACTGATTCGGATGAGGAGAAGCCTCTGGAGGATCATTTTTCTCCCACAGAGGATGAGCTCTTTGTTAGTTTGACAGCAGCTCTGGTCAGTGACATTCCTAGCTTTTCAGCTGTTGTTACCCCACCTTCTGTAGAGTCTTTAGAGTAAATGATACAACTTTAGACCTTTGAAAGGGATCAGGCTAGGGCATTGGTGTTGACAACCCTATCTAGCTGAGACATTACTTTGGTTGAGAGGGATAAGGCTCGAGCTACCAGGGATGCTTCTATTTCTGATAGTATTGCTCTCAGATCATATACGAAGGGCATTATCATAAATATGAGTGAATTTATGGATGATCATGGTAGTACCCTGCATATGGTAGTAGATCTTTTAGCTCGCATTGAGACCGCGGGACAAGAGCTTAGAGATGCACCTCCATCTTCAGATAGGGATGCGATGTTGGATTTGATGTCCCATTTGACTGGGGGTTTATAGACTAGCTTTCATTTTCTTATATAGACTAGGTTAGCCATTTTTGTCATGTACAGGATACATTGTATATATTAAACAGTATTATATGGTAAGTAAATATATTTTGACTCACTTCCCTTTTGCATATGTTTTGATCTTTGCTCGATGATTGCCACTTTCTTTGTGACTTGTTGTCTTGATGTATCACGAGCTCTTTCTTGATGGATTGACATTAAGATGTCAGAGGATCTCTCAGAATGGCTCGTTAATCCTAGATGCTTTATAGTATTTGGGTTTCATATATGGTTTGGTGTCTTGAGACTGGTATTTAATTGGGTATTTGAGTTTATAGGTAAAGAGTTTTGGCTTTTTCTTTTGAAGGTTAGACCACACCATATATAGTTGCCTACTTACTCCCATTAATGGGGTGAGATCAGGTCTTTCATAGTTCAGGTTTGAAAAGTGTTTATTTGGGTTTGAATAGGTGCTTTAGGTTTTTATTTAGTTTGATTGAACCATAAATCGTTTCCTACGTACTCCCATGGATGAAGGGAGATCAGGTCTTTTGTATTTCAAGTCCAGTAGTAAAGACCTGAATTGCTTTGATCTATTTTTTTTCACAGGACCAGGATGGCGGTTTGTAGGTGATTTAGACATAGTACCTTTTCACGGTGTCTGAATTGATGAGCTGGGGGAATTTTTCCCCATCCATTTCTTGCAATCGAAGGGTTACTCCTGACAATACTTCCTTGACAATGAAAGGGACTTCCCAATTTGGGGAGAATTTTCCTTTGGCTTCATCTTGATCGGAAATGATCTTCTTCAGCACCAAGTCATTTTCTTTGAATTGCCTAATCCGGACCTTATTGTTGTAGGACCTAGCAATCCTCTGCTGATATAACTGACCATGGAATATGGTTGCCGCCCTTTTCTCATCTATCAGAGATAATTGGTGATACCGCTCTTGCATCCTCTGGTCTTCTTCCATTTGAGCATCTATCAATATTCTAAATGATTCCATTTCCACTTCTATGGGGAGTGCTGCTTCCATGCCATAGACCAATGAATAGGGGGTAGTCCCAGTAGAAGTGCGCATTAACGTTTCATAGGCTAACAGAGTCGGAGGCAAAAAGTCAGGCCATCCTTTGTGATTAAAGGACATTTTCTGCATAATCTTGTTGATGTTTTTGTTGGCTGCTTCAACAGCACCATTCATCTTGGGACGATAGATGAAGGAATTAAAATGTTTGATGTGGAACTTGCTACATAATTCCGTCATCATCTAGTTGTTCAGATTCTTATCATTGTCTGATACGATCACCTCCAATTGTTCGTATCGGCAGATTACATTGTTTCTGATGAAACCAATGATTACCTCATTTGTGACTTTGGTGAAAGAGGCAGCTGCTGTGACAGCTCGAGAATATAGATAATTAATAAAAAAATCTAAACTAATTGACTAAAGGTTAAATATTAAGACCTAGACAGGGAATAGTGTATGAATTTAAAATTCTGTGAAAGATTTTTAAGGATTTAAAAATTTTTGGTGAAAACTTATAGGGTTAAGTGTTAAAGTGTATATGATTTTGTGTATTCTGATAATACGTGTAAAATTTGTGGTTAAGGATTAATTATTGATCAGATAAGTGTAACATTAGAAAACCCTAATTTTATATTAAGAATTTCGATAATAAGTTAGTAAACCCTAACAATTTATTAGAAACCCTAATGCTAGCTCTGAAAACCCTAATTTTAGTTCTGGAAATCCGAAACCCTACTCGAGAAATGTTAAACCCTAATTTAGGAGCTCAAAAGCTAAGTATAAAAGCTTAAGGGTTAAAAGATGTAGGATATATGTGAAATGTCCAAATTGCCCTTCAAATTATAGAGAAAAAGACAAAAATGCCCTTAAGAGGTGCGAAATGACTAAAATACCCTTTTACTTAAACTTTAAGTAAAAGATTTTGTGAATCTTGGTGAGTCACCAAGCCAAAGATTATCCCATGTGTGTAAAAATCATACCAAATCAAATTATGTTGCCACCTTGCAACACTTGGTTCATTGAATCAAAAGATTAAAAGTTAAAGTAAAGAAAACCTTTACTTTATTTAACATTCTAGCCAAGCCTTCTCTCTCTCTAAAATTTCGAAATATTGAGAGGAAGTAAGTGAGAAGATAAGCCATGATCACTTCATAGCTTTCCAATATCAGAATCCAAGATCAGATTTATGAATTAAAGCATAAAAGGTATAAACCCTATCTTTATAAAAATCCTTATGATTTATGTTAATCTATGTGTTTATGTGTTTACAATTATGTTATAAGATGTTATTTAGTGATCTAAGATGTTACATCAAGGATTCATAGCATCTAGATGCAAGAAAAAAGGGGTTTTAGTAACTAACTTAGAACCCTAATTTGTGGCCTGACAGCCTAATGTCAGGGCCCATAGATCTCAACCTGTTAGATGTTATAGACTTGTTCTATGACATGAGAAGAGTAGACTGGAAGTGGAATCAAGTCCATACCATGTATAGATCTCAAGATATGAGTGGTCAAACATGGTTGACCGACCATAGAAACTGAGTTTCTGGGCAACCCAGAAACCCAGAAAGCCTCTGATCTTGTTCATATTAAGTGATTAGGTCATGTTGATGTATAAAATTTGTAGTCTGACATATGGACTACACAATCATGCTATTAGAACACCTAGATCTTGCATAGAATCAAAATTATTGATGGTCAAACAAGGTTGACCAACTGCCTTATGAGTTATTTAGAAAACCCAGATTTCTGACGAACAAGTTTTCTGACAAGGTTTGACTTGCTTAGATCTTGAGTTTGTGATGTAGTTAGACTAATCTAATGTTGTATTGTTGTACCTTGACATCTCTACTACAAGTTTGAACCCTTAAACCACACTGAGCAAACCCAGAATCCAAGATTCAAAGGCTGGAAAGTAGGACCTTGCAACTGTCTTCATTTTCTGGGTAACCCAGAAATGAAGAACAGTCTCTGACAAGACTTTGAGAGCTTATATCTCACTGTTGTGATGTAGTATGGACATGAAATTTGTTTGGGGTTGTAGTATTACATCAATACTATAACATTAACACCTTAGCAATCCCAAAAAACACTAAGATCTAAGATCTATTGATGGTCAAAGAAGGCCCCTGGTGACTGAGTTTGAATGTTCTTGGTTGCTCAAGAACACCTATAGCGACAGTTTTGTCGCTATAGACACCTTTAGCGACAATTTAATTATAAATTGATTATTTTGATTAAGTAATTAGAAAAAAATGATTTATAATTATGAAAAATACATGATTAATTTGTAAAAATTATTTTAAGTCATAAAAATTGATTTTTAATAATTTGAAATATATTTCATTACTATTTTAATTTATTTTAATATTAATGATATTTAATTTATTTAATTATTATATTAAATAAATTACTTTAAAATGATTTTAATACTTTAAAAATCATTTGAAATTATATTAAAGTGTTAGAAAATATTTTAAGTTATTTTGAATGACTTTTAATATTTTGGGATGAATTTCATTAATAATTTAATGATAATTGATTTATTTAATAAATGTATTGAATAAATTGTGAAAAAATAGTTTTAATGATTTAAAGATCATATAAAAATGATTTAAAGGTTATAAAATAATTTTAAGTTATAAAACATAACTTCTAATATATTTTCATGAAATACATTAATATTTTAATATTAATGGCAGTTATTTAATAATAGTTTTAAATACTTTAAAATCATTTAAAGGTGATATAAAGGTATTAAAAATACTTTAAGATATTATAAATAACTTATAATATTATGTCATGCATTTTATTAATATTTGAAATTAAATAAATATTAATCATAATGGAATTATGTGGTATTTAAATCATATAAATATGATATTTATGATTGAAAAATCATTATAAATGATAATAATTATTTAAAAAATTATTATGAGTTATTGAAAAATATTTTGACTGGTTAATAAATTATCTAAGATAATTGCGAAGCGTTTAGGAAGAGTCTTATTTGAATTAGGCTCGATGATTATCCGATTAGGCCGTCGGGACGTCAAAATAGTACCGAACTCAACTCAGACTGAAATAGTTTAACTTGATACTAGGTCTTATGTGTCTTATTGACGGATAGGATTATGTGATACTATGTTTAGGTTATTTTATAATTGTAATTAGCAATAGTTATTGCGATGATATTATTCTAACTTGGGAGATCAATATTATCAATATTAGGTCTTCAGATGAAGCTAAATAGATTGTGTGGCAGTAGTCGGCGATAAAGGCAAGTTCTTTAACTCAACCCTGAGTTATAATTCCTCAATTATGCTAGTGGTTAATCCTTGTTGATTATATCACATCTATAAATTATTGATTCGCACGTTGTGCATGTTACATGTGTTCATCAGGTATGAAAGGCTGATCACCTTCATTACCATTTGGTCCAGTTGATTTATTCATGTTCATTGTTGACCATTGATTTTTATTGTCTCAGTCGTTCAGCTATGAGAATTGATTCATGTTCTTTTACAATGATTATATTGTTGAAAGTTCGTTAGCTTATTGTTCATTCTTTCAATCATGATATATCTTTTCTTGAACTTAAACTTGTTGGGCAAACTTATTGCTCACCCTTGCTATATCATGATAAATATTGCAGATTTAAATAAATACTTCGGATATAGGCGAAGACAAATGACATTATATGCCAGTTAGAATATTAAATTCAAGTAACAAGTTAAGGTTATCGACCTTGGGAGTTGTGTAAAGGTTAATGTATAAACAAAATATGTTTATATTTTCTGTAATAGTTATAGAATTAGTGTACCAGATTCGTGGTGATTAGTACCAGGATCGGGGGATGCTACAACTGTTACCCATTTGGTGAAGTAATAGATCATGGGGAAGATAAATCGATGACCATTGTTGGCTTTGGGCTCTATTGGCCCGATTACGTCCATCTCCCACATGGAAAAGGGCCATGGGAAACTCATATTGTGCAATTCGTTTGGAGGAGCGTAGATGGCATTTCCATGGACTTAGCATTGATAACTTCTATTAACGTGATCATCACAATCGGCTTTGAGAGAGATCCAGTAATGTCCCGTTCTTAATATAGTTTTGGCAAGTAAAGGACCGCTCATATGTGGACCACATACTCCACCATGGACTTAACCCATAAGTCTTTAGGATTGATCCTTACTTAGGCACCTTAGAAGGCCTATTCCAACATCTCTTTTGTAATTTTGTAAAGTGCATATCCACTTAAATAGAATTTCATAGCCATCTTGTGGATCCGCTCTCTTTCAGCTTGACTTGCCCTAGCGGGCGTAGATCTGTCCCGAATATATTCTTTGATATCTTGGTACCAAGGTTGTTTAACGGGAATTATTTTATCAGATACTTCTCCAATGTAATTTCCTTAGGCTACTGCCATCTGGCTTGTAAATTTGATATATGGGATTCAAATCCTTGCAGACATGTTGATTAAGGCAGCCAAGGTTGCTAATGTATCTGCAAAATCATTTCAATTTTGAGGAATGTGGATGAAGGCTATTTCTTCAAATTCCAAATCCATCTTGATAACATGCCGATGATAGGGCAGTAAATGCAATTCTTTGGTGTGATATGCTCTAGTGCTTTGCTTGACAACCAATTCAGAATCTCCAAAGACTGATAACCGTTTAATACACATGGATTGAACCAGTTATAATTCTATTATACAGCCTTCATACTCGATTGTGTTATTAGTGTTAACAATTGTAGCATTGTGGCCATGGGATATTATTCTCCAAGAATAGATATAAGAACTGCCCCTGTTCTTGCACCTTCCATGTTTACAACCTCGTCTAAGTACAATTTCTAGAATTGGCATGTATCTTCTCGAAGGATTTGTTGAATTTTCATTATCCCATCATCTAGGAAATAAGTTTCCAAAGGTTCAAAATTCCCTGATGGTGCTTCGGCCAGTTAATCCACAATTCCTTGACCTTTGATGGACTTTTGAGTCACGTAGATGATGTCGAATTGTTGGAGGATTAATATCCATTTGGACAATCGACAATTTAACATGGGCTTGCTGAATATGTACTTCAAAGGATCCATACGAGATATGAGATAAATTGTGTGACCATGGAGATAATGTTGTAACCTCATGGCGGCTCATGTTAAAGCACAACATGTCTTTTCAATCAAAGTGTATTTCTGTTCACAACCGCTGAATCTTTTGTTGAGGTAATACATAGCACTTTCCTTGCCTCTATCATCTTCTGCCCCAACATACAACCCATAACATTGGAGTTGACCGAAATATACATGAATAGGGGAACCTTATCCCTTGGAGATACCAAGACAGGAGCTTCAATCAACTGCTTCTTGATGGAAAGGAAGACTTTTTGACAGTCTTCATTCCATTTTCTGGAGGAATTTTTCCTCAATAGCTTAAAGATCAGCTTATGAAATTGATTCTCCCAAGAAAGCCCCGTATATCCTTTTCTGTTAGTGGTACATGCATCTCAGTAATGGCTTTAATCTTGGTGGGATCCAACTCAATGCCTCTGTTGCTCACCAGAAATTCCAATAATTTATTGAATTTGACACAAAAAACACACTTGGCTAGGTTCAGCTTCAAGTTATATTTGTGGAGCCGATTAAATAATTTTCTAAGATGGTCAGCGTGGTCATCCTTCTTTTTAGATTTGACAATGATATCATCCACGTATACCTCTATTTCCTTGTGTATTATGTTATGAAAAAGGGCCATCATAGCTTGCTGATATGTGGTACCAGCATTGATAAGGCCAAAAAATAATCGCCTATAGCAAAAGGTTCCCCAGGGGGTGATAAATGTTCTTTTCTCCCTATCTCCTTCTGCAACCATGATTTGATGATATCCTGCGAAGTAGTAGACAAATGAGTACATGCCATATTGTGTCGTGTTGTCTATTAATATGTGGATGAAATGTACGTACTAGGAAGTTGTCTTTGAGATAGGCTTTGTTTAAATCCCGGTAATCCACACATACTCATAACTTCCCTCCGGGCTTAGGCACAGGAACTATATTGGACATCCATTCAAGGTAGGTTGATACCATGGTAATGCCTACTTTGAATTGCTTGACAATATCTTCTTTAACCTTCAGGCTCCACTCAAGTTTCAGTCTCTTGAGTTTCTGTTTGACTGGTTTGAACCCTTCTTTAATGGGCAGTCGATGAATGACAATATCAGTAGAAAAGCCAATCATGTCTCCATATGACCATGCAAACACATCCTTGAAATGAGCTAGGAGGTCAATCAGATCTTTTATTTTGGTTTGGGGTAAGGTCATTACCTATTTGGATTTCTTTAGGATTTTTTGAGGTCCTGATATTGGCAGTGGTGGTTTGATTGAGGTTTGGTTTGGGTTTATCTTCGATCCAATCTTTGATCTCCTCAGGCACCTCATAGTTATCTATCTCCTCTTGATCAATCCCTATCAAGTCAAAGTTCAGCTCTACATCAAAGTTATAGTCACTGCTGAGACTTGGCAATTCATCAGCAAGGCTAAACAAATCCAAATTTGGAGTCCTAAAAATAAAATGCTTTCAATTAATATATAAAATTGTTTAATCATACAAAGCATTAGTAAAAGCATGACAAAAGTAGATGGTAGCACTGCGCAACAAAATTAAGTAGTAAATAATATCTACACTTCAGGACAGATGGACTATCTGCCCTTTTTCCCTTTACGAATGATGCAATGAGTGTTGCTCCAATTGTCCAAGGTCAGGTCATTGTTGATGGCTATGATAAAGTGGTTGTTGCTAGCCACCTCCTTTTTGATGATGACTAGAACTAAATTCACATCAGGGTCAGTGCTTTTCTTTGGAACATTCTCCTTAGCCATGTTAATGCAAGGGATTATAGATTGATCTTCTGAATAGTCATCATTTGGGATATCATCATTCATACCCTCAGTATGTTTGTGTGCCAGAAAACACATTTTTTAAAATCTGTCTTGCACTTCTTGTAGGAACCTTTCATTCCTTTCCTTATTTTCCTTAACAGGAATCTGGATTTCTTTTTCACTGACCAGCTAAACCTTAGGAATCATCATACCTAATACAGAGCCAGGGACTTTCCTCATTAATTTCATGAATCTGGCATTCATGAGATTTGGTACCAAAATGGTGGAAAACCAGTTGATGCTTGTGCGGGTTCTTGTGATTTGATCCATAAGAATAACCTAATACAGCCTTTTCTGTCTGACTAAATATCTAAAATAGATTTCTGATTCCTTGTTGACTCTTCCATAGCCCTTTACTGGGACAGAAACCCAAGGATATCATTTCTTGACCGACAAACATTACTTCGGAAGAAATTCTTGGCTTTAAGGTCGGGACCCTAATAGGTTGATAATGAGTGTTGCTCACTTCGAAAGCTTGAAAACTGGCAGGCTCAACTCCCTCATTGAGGCTGATCAAAGGCATATCCCCTTATATATAGACATGATATTATGGCTTGGCATTAACAGTTACCAGATTACCATTAATGATGTACTTAACATGTTGATGAAGAGTGGACAGAATTGCTCCTGCTATATGGATCCACGGTCTTCCCAACAGTAAATTGTATCCCATGGTGATGGTCAGCACTTGGAAGGATATGTAGAAAGTATGTGCACCAATCTCAACTAGAAGTTCGATTTCTCCTATAACATCTCGTCGAGACCTATCGAAGGCTCTTATGACTATATGATTGCTCCGAATTCGATTTGGATTAATTTGTATTCTTTCCAAAGTGTCATAGGGATAGATGTTCATGAAAGATCCTCCATCTATCAACACACCTTCTATCACATATCCAGATGATATCACTGCTATATGTAATGACTTGCAATGACCAGTCCCTTCTGTTGGTATGTAATCATCAGTGAAAGATGTCACATTGCTATTTAAAATATGTTATATCAAGTGATGAAACTTTTCTGTATCCACTACCTTTGGCAAATGCGCTTCTTCAAGTACTTACATTAAGATCTTGTGATGATCTTCTGAGGATAATACCAAATCCAGAATGGATATCTGTCGGGGTGCATCTTTTAATCTTTGCACTACCTAGGCTTCATTATGCCCTATTTTATTGAGGAATTCTTCACTTTTCTCCTCGGGCACTCTACCCTTGGTTTTAGTGACTGGCTTTATCATTCGATGAGGCAGATATAGTGGGTTTTCTTTTGATATAGCAGTAGTGTGATTTGATGTTGATCCATCATTCTCCCCATAATTATATGGGACTCTTTACAAGCTGATTAATGGATATTGCGGTCTGAATGGAAACATCAGTGGTTTTAGTGCAGCCACTTTCACAAGATTCTTTCCTCCGTGATCCCTCTTTCCTAGAACTGTCAGGGGTATTGTAACTGTGTCCTTCTCATAGGAAATGACTGCTACAACTTCCTTCAAACTCCATGCCAGAGGAGGAAATATTGCTTCTTCATTAGGAAAGCCATTATCTTGACTTGCTTTAGCAGCTCGCCGCTTTTAATCAGGTTTAGAATTAGATGACAAAGTCCCCAACATTCTTCTGTATCATGACCAGAAGTGTTGGAATGATATTGACATATTTTGGAAGAGTTGAACTTCCTTGATCGAGGGTCCACTAGGGGTAAAAGCTATGTGACTCTTCCCTCGTTGATTAACATCTAGAGAATTTCTTCCATTAGCTGATTCAAGAAAGTGAACTTTCTTTTGAAGGCAAACACTCTGTGAGCTTGGAATCTTTCTTCCTTGGCAACTTTGTCTGCCCAAGTTTTATGTTCATGGAACAGATAGTGATCTTTCCTTACAATTGGAAGAATTTTGGGCGCAGGAGGATTTACTCTCCGATGACCGACTTGAGTTATCAACTATCGTGTCACTTGGTGTTGTTATATCATCAGCTCTGCCAGTTGATCAATTCGCTCCTTGATAGACTTCATTTCTCATTCTATCAGAAACTGACATTCCGAATACTCTTATTTGTCAGAGCTATCCTTGCTTGTTTGGGGAGAGTCGCCTACATACTTGAGGTATTTGAAACCTTCTCCACTCCATATACTGATCATGTTGACTCCGTCCTCCTTGTGTTGAGGTAAATGGTTATCTTGAACATGTGGCTGCTTTGGTGTTTTTACCAAAATCTCACCACTGTCTATCACATCTTGGATCTTGTGCTTTAGAGACCAACATTCTTGGGTATCATGGCCAGGAGCCCTAGAATGGTAAGCACATTTTTTTCTTGGGTCAAAATTCTTCCCACTTGGATTGGTTGGGGGAAGGAGCTGAGAAATTTTCTTCTGTACTGTCAGAAGCTTTAGTATATTCTCGAGTGAGTCCCCTAAGGGTATAAATATTCTTTGACGTCTAACCTCTTTGGCTTTTTGGAATGGAGGATTTGAAGGTCGTGCAAATGTTTGGAAAGGGGAATAATTTTTTCTTTGAATGGGCAGGTTTTGAGTGCCTCTCTGAGTTTGACCTTGGAGTATCAAGGAAACATCTTCTTCGTCCTTCTTATGAACTCAACGAGGATTATTCCAATAATTTTTTGCCTGAATATGCTCAGCCACGGCTTCCAAAGCAATGAGGACTTTAATCTTTCTAGACTTCAATCCCATCTAAACCATTTCTTCATGTTTAATCATTTCTGAGAATGGTTTTCCTATGCCTACTAGGACTCTTTTGTAGAATGGAGTTTCCTATATATCAATGAATATCATTACCATCTCCGTTTCTGTCATTGATTGAATAACTTGCGCTGCCAGACATCTCCATCTTTGGACATATTCACGGAAAGATTATTTGTTCTACTTTTTAACTTTGGTAATTTGATATATGTCTGGAGCTATTTGTGACTGGAAGCTATATTGATTTAGGAAGGAGTGGGCTAGCTCTTCCCAGCTATGAATTTTGGAGTTGTCCTGACGAGCGTACGAGGCTCTGGCCTCTCTAGTCAGACTTTTCAGAACAACTGCATTCTCAGCTTTTTCATCCTTTACATAAAATCTTAGTTTTCCAATGAATACTTTCAAATGAGTGTAAGGATCTCCCAATCTGTCATATTTTTTAAACTCTGGAATCTGGAACTTATCTGGATGACGGGGTCCTAGAAAGATACGGAGGTCTGAGTAATAACACTCCCATATGTTCCAGTCCTTTTGATAGACCGGATGGTTTCTTCCATTTGTAGGACTTTCCTTCTGATGTCACTAGTTTCTCGATCTTCCTTGAGATTGGTGATTTCAGGGGTTTTGTTAGTTTTCTCATTGGATTGAGGTTTAGGTATATGTGATTCCTTTTTCTTTTCAGTACCCTGGCTGCCACCTTGTGTAGAGGACTCTAGTTGAGTGGGTATTTATTGACCTGAGTACTTTTACTTTGCTCTTTTAGGAAGACAGCTAGTTCTGTTATCTGACTTCTGAGTCCCTCGAATTCTTCTCGTGACACAAAACCTGACCTTTGTTGGCTACTTTCCTCCATATTAGTGGATAGGCTTTGTACCTTCTTAGATTTGGATCTGGTAATGGGACCAATCTTGCCTACAATAAAAGTAGGTAGTTTAGTCTTGATAAACCCGAACAGTATGCATGCTCATGCAATGTGTTAGTTTTTAGGGGTTTTTTAATGTTTTCCTGCAAAACAGATGTCAGTTATTTTGATGACAGGATAGCATGACAGGATTTGAAATCTGTACATTAATGGAATTAACAAGGAATGGAAATGATATTTACATTTAATTGATATTTACATGATATTAAACTTTACATTGAATGGAAAGGGAAAGGCATGAAGAGATTTTCCTTCGCGTTTAGTTTATCAGAGGCTGACCTATCTTAGGTTTACTCTCACGGGCTTTTTAGCATGAACGATCCCAGATCATCGCATTCAACTAATAGGAAGTTAATCAGATCTTTCAACTGGAGTGAATTTGAGTGGCGCCTTTCATGAGCCTCATAGGATTAGTCTCCTCTTGAGTCCAGTAATCAACCACCAATTGGATTGCCTCCTAATGGAGGGACCACACAATATACATTCATCGCGTCTCACCATTATGCATGATGACATTGTGCGAAGCACTAATATAAAGCGTTGTAAAAAAAAATTCATTCACATCCATTCATTGTAAAGACAACATTCACACATATGCAGATAAAAAAGGGAATTAAAAAGATTGAAATGCGGCTTAAGCCCTCTACTGCCCCCAGCAAAGTCGCCACCTGTCGACGCCGAGAAAAATCCTCAATTCCTAGGTGTTTGGTTCTTTCCCTTTGTGTTTTCTATGTGGTTTAATTTATCTTGCTTTAAATGGTGAAATTTTAGGAAGAGAGTGACATATAATGTCGATAATTTGAAAAGTTTGATTTTAATTGATTGGAGAGCCGCCAGTTGGTATGAGTTAAATGGTTGTACCAACTCAACTGAAGTTTTGAAAGGTTTTACAATATGGCCCAATATGTGAATCTATTTAATTGGTCTTGGAAACCAAAATTCATAGAGTTTGGGGGCTTGTTTAAGCAAGGAGAAGGTGTTAGGCACCCCCTAACTTCCGTGAAATACGGTTACCGCGTCTTTTCAATTCCAAAAGCATGTAAAGTGTGTGTGTGTGTGTGTGTGTGATGCAGATAAATGTGATCAAAGTGTTTTATTTGAAAGTAGTGCTATACCTCTTTTGCACCTATATACAGAGGGTTTGACTTATCGAAAAGTTCAATTTTAAGCACAGAGTATAAAAGTGATGTTTTGAAAATAGGTTTTCAAACCCTTATGCTCAAATAGGAAATGTGGCCTCTGATATATACTTCCATTTTATTTAATATTTGGCTTTATTTGATTTTATTCAAGATGCGAAGCATCTTTGATAATTTATATATATATATATATATGTGTGTGTGTGTGTGTGTGTGTGTGTGTGTGTGTCGGACTTCATATGGGCATGAAAACTATCAAAGTAAGTCCGAACATCACATGCATGACTTTCTCTATTTCGGGGCCTTAAACCCGTATAACCGTTTTACGGCCCTGGATTTACAAGTACAAAATTTGGCAAGCTAGTTGTACAACTGAAAAGTGTCCATCGTGAGAACCAGGTCTAGATCCATTAATGGGATCGTAGATCATGTAGCTCCTAGGCTCACATAATATCACATAAATAGCCTGCACCAAGAATATAATGCAATGAAATACATATTTACTTCTAGACATCGCAAAATAAAGGATATATCAGTTAAATCCTTGCATGTGCGTAGTCAAAGCTTCTAGCGTACTCTAGATACAGATCTAGGGCCGCGTGGTTGCTAAATACTTACAAAAACTAGAAAGAAAACTAGATCTGTACATATCTTAGCCATTCTAGCTTCCATGTTCAAGTTTTACAACCTTTGAACTGGTTAAAAGCTAGATCTGGCTAGATCTAGTACAGATCTAGTCAATAAAGCATAAATATTAACTATTTACAACAAATAAACGGTTAAAATGTCAGATATGGTGAATTTAAGTTACTAACTATATATATATATATATATATATATATATATATATATATATATATATATATGCGTAAGCGAAAAAAGCAGATCTGGTGAAATCTTACAGTATTGCACGAGAATGGCTATCGAACGGATTCTGGCGCCGCAAAACTCGTTTCCCACTAATTAAAATTTGATATGTTGTATTATATATGTATATGAGTGTTTACAAAGAAGTTTTACAGAAATCGAAGTAAGATAGAAGCTTTCTTTAGCTCTCATAGCCTCTTTTTCTCTAACCTGGACCCTCTCCTTCTATATTTCTCTCTATAAATGAACTGGGGGAGGGGTATTTATAGACTTGATCTGCCACGGGTTTACCTGTGGCTGGGCCCGACTGTCTCGAAGTATGTACACACCGACCAACATGCAGTCTTCTTGAACCTTAATAACTTGCAATCCGGGAATTCGATGGAGGCGCGCGATACCTTTCCAGATCTTTCCGAGAGATACGCAATGACATAGGTCTTGACCTTTTTTAAATCAGAGAAGATGGGTCCATGACCAGATCTTCAAGTCTTCATAGTCAGTCCGTTGAGCTATTTGGTGCAGTTTTCACTCAGGATTGTTGTGATGGTTCTGTATGACCTTACTCACAGTAATTTGATCTGAATGGATGTTGAGTTGGAAAAAATACCCTTTTGTCCTTCCAGCTTGGTTTTCGGGCTTGATGTGCTGTAACTGTCTTTCCCGGGGTTATCTTCGGGGTTTGACTACTGTTGACTTTTGTTTGTCCTCAGGGTTGTCTCTGAGATTGGTTTGATGATTTCTTGTGGCTGTCTCCGGGGTTTGGTTTGATGATGTCCTAGGGCTATCTCCGAGTCTGATTTGATGATTTTTTGCAGTTATTTCCGGGAGTCTTGTTTGATGATGTCTCGAGGCTGTCTCTGGGGTCTAGTTTGATGATTTCCTAGGGTTATCTCCGGGAGTCTGGTTTGATGATATAGACTTCCAGGGTTATCTCTGGAAGATAAAAGACAGTTTTGCCCTCCTACATAGTTAGTAATAGGAATGCAAAATTTCGAGTGTCTACAGTACTACTTCATAGTACCTTTCATTTACAACATTAGTTATAAATCATCCATTGTCTAACAGAATATTTGTTATTCACGATTTAATGTGATCACGTCGTGATCTTCTTCTTAATCGTTTAACACAACGATTTTCTTACTTTTCTCTCAGATTGTAGCCTAAGGTACTCATACCTAAGGTTTATAACCTATCAGCTCTGATACGAACTTGTGACGCCCCAAAATTCGATCTATATTCACACCCAGATTCCGTACGTCATGAGTACTTCTCATTATATGCATATATTGTTATATCATCAAGATTAACAATATATCTACTCAAAATTTCAGGTTCTATTACCTTAAAACCTTCATTCATTACAAATAATGATAATAACATTATTCTTTACATCTTACAAGAGTGACTTTCATCTGCCACAAAAGATACATTACAGTTCATTAAACTAATCTATAGTGTAATTAACTATTCTATATTATAAGTCTTAGCTTGATCTTCACGCTCATTCGTATAATGAATGGCACTTCATTAGGATACCGGTCAACTTGATCTTTAATGGATCCTTTAATACATTATATCATTGTTCATTGAAAATATTTTTATTTAAAGCAAGTATGAGCATTCTATTGCTCAGCAGGCCATAGCAGTTGAAAAAATAACATCTCAAGAATCACATATTCTTTTCAAACTTCAATAACCAAACAAAGGTTATGAAGCAGCTTGAATAACAGGAATACATCTGATTCCTATCATTTTAAAACATTAATCACATTCACTTTTACATCCTTTCATTTTTTTTACCTTTTTCATACACATTTTGTCTGGCTAGAATCATTAGCACAAAATTAACATTATCAGTTCATGAGTAAACAAAACTTTTTCATATTGAACAGTTCAATCATAGGACAGTTCATTTCACAAAAACACCAAAGTGTTAAAATTGTGGCACAAGGCTGTTAGGTTTTGTGAAAATCAAAAACGCAATCAAATTGCAAAATTTAGCAGAAGTAAAGTAAAAACAAATTTTAAAAACATTTCACAAACCAATAACGTGGATTATCCTTTATGCATATTATTAATCAAAACGAAGAACAAGAAGTTATAGAATCATATCCTTGTAGATACGAGCTTCTACAGGTACGAGTTCAACTCCTACTTCTCCACTGTAGACACTCGAAATTTTGCATTCCTGTTACTAACCTTACAGGAGGGCAAAATCGTCTTCCAGAGACAACCCTGGAAGTCAAATTAGCTCAATCCCAAAGACAACCCTGGGATACTCAATTTTTAATCTCGGAGACAACCTCGAGATACTCAGTTACAGTCCCGGAGACAACCCCAGGAGATTCAGTTCCAACCTCGGAGACAACCTCGAGATACTCAGTTGTAGTCCCGGAGACAACCCCAGGAGATTCAATTCGAACCTCGGAGACAACCCCGGGAGATTTAGTTCTAATCTTGGAGACAACCCCGAGATACTCAGTTGCAGTCCCGAAGATAATCCCGAGAGATTCAGTTCTAACCTCGGAGACAACCCCAAGGAATGCAATTCCAGTTCTGAAGATAACCCCGGAGAAGTCAATTTTAACCTCGGAGGCAACCCCGAGGCACTCAGTTCCAACCCCGTAGATAACCTCAGGAGGTTAAGCACACCTCAAAAACACCCCCTAAGGACATTTAGCACTCGCAGCAGCCCAATCTCAGAGATAACTCTGAGCAACGACTGCTACATCAGCCCAGAGCCGGAGATAACCCTGGTGAGGGGCAAAATTGTAATTTTGCCACCTTTATGCAACATTCACGTCGTCCCAACATCATTTCAAACCATATTTCATACAGAAGTATCCCACAAGAACCATAGCTAAAATCCTGAGTGACTACTACACAAGACAGCACACCGGATAAAATTTGAAGACTTAAAGATCTGGTAATGGACCCATCCTCCTGGCTTTGTACAACCTCTTATCTCATGTCATTGTGTAGCTCTCAACAACAGCATTCCAAAAAGGTATATCACGCCTCAATCGGATGCCTAGATTGGAAGTTATGAAGGTTCAAGTAGACAATACGTTGTACGAGTCCACATTCTTCGAGACGGTGGGACCCACAGAGCTCGGGGCACCCCGGGCAGCCGCAGGTAGACCCGCAGCTCCTCCCTCTATAAATAGAGGGCTTGGGGTGGCCATATTAAGAAGAGAAAAGGTGAGGAAACCCTGTCCATTTCACTTTGTACACACTTCTATAGTGCTCTAAATTGAGTGCTTCTTTTTTCTAAACACTTGTGAGCTCGTATTTTACAACATACTGAAATTTAACTGATGGAAACCGAGTTTTCAGGCACCAAAAGCTATCTGAAGTCTTCATGGCAGCCCACTTTAAGATATTTCAGATTTTTAAGCTTTTGTTCACTTTTATACATACATATCTATTCACGTTGAGAGTCGTGTTGTGTGTGTATGCTCGGATCGTCGATCGGTGGCTTTTCTTGCTTTTATATATATATATATATATATATATATATATATATATATATATATATATATATATCACTCAGACAATTGATAAGTTATTTAAAAAATTAAAAAATGAATCCGGTTCAAGTGGTACTATAGCTGTAATTGACCAGATTCAATCTGATGATGAAAGCGATAGTCCCTCAGAATAGTCAAATACAGTTTCCGATCATAATGACCAACTGAAAAAATTAACTGTTAGTAACACTAGTATTACTAGAAATTGATATTCTAGACCTACTCCTCCTGATTTACAGTTTGAGGAAAGAAATCTAGATAAACAATTCTCGGTTTCATCTAATAAAATTTATGAATGGAATATTGATGGTTTCAGTGAACAAGAGATTTTAAATAAATTAAATCATATGTTTGTGGTAGCTAATAGCTATATAACTAAGTTTAACAATTTGTCTCAGCCGGACATTGTTGAGTTATTAGCTAGTGGATTCACTGGTATTCTTAGGTCTTGGTGGGAAAAATATCTCACAGAAGACTCTAGAGTATCAATTATTCATGCTATCCAGTTAGACGACGACGGCAATCCCATCTTTGATGAAGATGCTGGCATTGGTCCGCCTGATGGAGTTAATACATTAATATTTACTATAATTAAGCACTTTGTAGGAACCCCCAGTAACATCACTGAAAGAATTCACGATCAGTTAAGTAACCTTACTTGTCCCACTCTAAGTGATTTTAGGTGGTATAAGGATGTATTTACTTCTCGTGTCATGATGCGAAATGATAGTAATAAACCGTTCTGGAAAGAAAAGTTCGTGAATGGTTTACCATCATTGTTTGCTCACAAAGTATGTGAAGAACTCATTAAAAATCTAGGATATATTGATTATGACAACTTAACTTATGGTGATATTATTAGTAATATTCAAAAAATTGGTTTAAAAATGTGTATTGATTTTAAGTTAGCTAAACAAGCCGGTAAAGATAAAAATAAAGCTAAATATGAGTTAGGCACATTTTGCGAATAGTATGGTTTACCCCCTCTCCCTCTAGAAGAAAGCACAGGCATAAGCATATTGAGTCTCGCAAAGGTCATGTACGACATAAGAAAAAATGAAGTCATTATAAAAATAAAAATCAAGATAACTACGTTAATAAACCAAAATCACTTAATAAAAAATCATCTAAAAACCCTAAAAAAATTGACAAAAGTAAAATTGTTTGTCACATTTGTGGACAAAAGGAAGTGAGTGTAGAGTTAAGCAGAAGTTAGCTCAGCTGAATATCTCAGCTAAAGACACTAAACAGTTATTAGAATTAATAAGAATTGAAAACAATAGCAGTAGTGACGAAGCATCTGCTATTCCAAACAATTCATGTAGTGATACTTGTAACGATGAATCAAATAGTGATAACGAAGTTACCCTCTGTACAGATAATTGTATTAATAATTGTTGTGCCAAAACATTAAGTGTATTTACCAAAGAGGAAGAAGAAAGCTCTTTGCTTATTGATCTAATTAGTAAAATTACAGATCCTGAGTTAAAAATTCAGTACACCAAACAATTAAAAGATTTATTAACCAAAGATAAAGGAGTTAAAGACAGGTTAGTAAAGGCTAGGGAAAAGCCTATTTGTAGTCTTAATAAAAACTCTAGAAAGATTCAAAACTCCGGTTAAAGAAATCACTCTCCCAGAACTAAATCAAGAAGTTAATAAACTTAAAAAAGAAATAGCTAATCTGAAGTTAGAAATTTCTAATTTAAAAAAGGAAATTATTGATAAAAAATCAGATCTTCAAGTACATGATTCCTCCTCTAATGACGAGAGTCAAGATGAGCCTGAATAATCCGGTACAAAAGAAGAACCTGATCTTTTTATTCAAGGTCTTTCCCTTGAAAGAGTCAAAGATATCACCATACAGAAATGGTATATCTCTGTTAATTTAGTTATTGATAAAACTTTCTCGATACAGCTTCCTGCATTAGTGGATACTGGTGCTGATTTAAACTGTATTCAAGAAGGTCTTATCCCCACTACGTATTATAAGAAAACCAGTGAGAAACTTAATTCTGCTAACGGTAGTCAAATGGAAATAAAATATAAATTACCTAAGGTTCATATATGTCCAGATAATATGTGTTTTAAAACCTCATTCGTTTTAATTCGCAATCTTACGGATAAAATCATTTTAGGTCTACCATTTATATATTTATTGTATCCATTTACTACTAGTAATAAAGGATTAAGTTGTGAGCATTTAGGGAAAAGAATAACGCTCAAGTTTCTTATTAAACCCAGAGAAAGAGACTTGAAATTTATTCAAGAAGAATCTATTTCTAAATCACTAAACCTATTAAGTTGCAAGTCCAGTCACTTGAAGTTTCAAATATATATATATATATATATATATATATATATATATATATATACTTACAACTTATATATATATATATATATATATATATATATATATAACTGTTTATCAGCCTACGGTTTATATTTGCCAAAATCTGGCTATCTCTCACTTTAACCGGTTCATGGTGACTAAACTGAAACCGTTGAAGCTGGAATGCTTAGATTTACTCAAATCTAATTCGTTTTCTAGCTTTTGCTATGGGCTAGATTTGTCTCAATCTAGCTATTTCTCACTTTAGTCGGTTCACGGTAACTGAACTGGAACCGATGAAGCTGAAATAGTTTAGATTTATTCAAATCTAGTTCTTGTTTTAGCTTTTGCATATTACTTTGTCATGTGAGCCTAGAAATCATGTGATCACAGATTCAGTTCCTGAATCTAGATTCGGTTCCCGTGATGGACATTTTCAGCTGCAACCAGCTTGTAAATTATTCACGGTGTCTGAATTTCCTTAAATGGCTCTCATGCCCACAAGGAGTTCGGCGCTGCTATGTATCTTATTTTCTCGAAGATGCTTCTCATCTCGAAAACAATAAAAGTAATCCAATCGAACACGTAATAAAAATGGAAGTATCAAAGGCCTCAATTACTATTGAGCACAAGGGTTTAAAAAATCTGATTTACAAAATATTATTGCTATATCTTGTTAAAATTGAACTTTTATACAAAAATCAAACCCTTTGTATATAGGTGCAAACGAGGAATGGCACTACTTCCAGACAACTACGCATAGACCTACACACACACACACATTCAGATAAAAGTTTAAATTAAAAAGTGGCGGTAACCGTGTTATCACGGAAGTCGGGCTAACACCTTCCCTCTGCTTAATCAAGGCCCCGGACCCTAACGAATTTCAGTTTTGCAGATCAGGTAAACAGTGTCACATTACTAGGTCTATGTGCAAACTATTTCTCGGTTAAGTTGGTGCAACCATTTAAAAATACCAACTGGCGACTCTTACAGTCAAATCGTCGACATATATATGTCGGGCCTTTTCAAACTTATTTTTTCAAACAAATCTCACCTAACATGAGAACACCAAAAGACAAGAACAGAAAGGGACAAATAAAAATTCTGACGTCGACAGGTGGCGAATCTGCTGGGGACACCAGTAAGAGGTCTTAAGCCGCTATCAAAGCTTTTCAAAACTTTTATCTGCTTGTGTGTGGATGTTGCATTTACATTTTAATGAATTTGTACTAATGCTTTACTTACTGCACTTAGTGCTTCGCACCATATCTGCCTGTGATATTAGTGCTTCGCAAATGTCATCAATTACATACAGTGAGACGCGATGTATATGAATGTATATTGTGTGGTCCCTCCACCAGGAGGCTATCTTGTCGGTGTTTACTTATTGGACTCATCCGAAGACTAATTTCACGAGGCTCAGGAAAGGCACCACCTAGATTCGCTCCAGTTGAAAGATCGGATTAACTTCCCATCGAGTAAATTGCGATGATCTGGGAACCTTCATGCCAAAAAGTCGCGAGAGTAGCCTAAGATAGGTCAGCCTCTGATAAACCAAATACAGAGGGAAGTCTTTTAATACCTTCTCATTTCAATTACTTGTAATTTCATTTCCATGTCAGTCTCAATGTAATGGAAAATATAAAGGAATATGTGAACATACATTCCCTTTCATATCAAAACATGTCATGCTATCTTGTCATTAAAATAGCTTACATCCGTTTTGCAGGATAACACTCCTAAAAAACGGACACATTACAAGCATGTAACATTTCCACGCTTCCTTAAGACTAAACTACATAAGTCTTTTTGTAGTGAAACGATTGGTCCAGTTACCCATTCAAAGTCCAAAAAGATAACAAGCCTACAGCCAAACATGGCTACATCTAGCCAGCCTAATCCTACTCCTGTGTCTTGTGAGGAGTTCGAAGGGTTAAGCAATCAAATTACAGAGTTGGTTGTTTTACTCAAAGAATTACACAAGTCAACTTAGGGTACACAAATACCCATCCACACATTACCCTCTGCACATGGAGGAATCCAGGGTCAGGACAAAGAAGTTCCAACACTTGAGTCTCAGACTGATAAAATCAATAAAACCCTTGAAATCACCCATCTTAATGAAGATCAAGACATCAGTGATATTCGGAAGAAGGTTCTACAAATGGAAGAGACCATTAGGTCCATCAAAGGGATCAGAACACACGGGAGTGTTTCATATTCAGACCTTTGTATCTTCCCCGGGGTTCATTATCCGAAAAAATTCAAAACTCCTAATTTTTTGAAATATGATGGATTAGGAGATCCTTATACCCATTTAAAGATGTTCATTGGAGAGCTCAGATCTTATGTCGAAAATGAAAAGCTTAGAATGTAACTATTTCAGAAAAGTCTGACTGGAGAAGCTAGAGCATGGTACACCAGATTAGATAACTCCAAAATTCATAGCCGGAAGGAGTTAGCCCATGCTTTCCTTAGTCAATACCGCTTTCAAACTCAGATGGCTCCAGACCGGTATCAAATTACCAAGGTCAAGAAACAAGTCAATGAGTCATTCAGGGAGTATGCCCAAAGATGGTGGTGTCTGGCTGCTCAAGTTATGCCATCTATGATAGAGTCCGAAATGGTGATGGCCTTCACAGACATTCAAGAAGCTCCATTTTATGAGAGGGTCCTAGCTGGTATAGGAAAGTCGTTCTCAAAAATGATTAAGAACAGAGAAATGGCTGAAATGGGATTGAAATTAGGAAAGATACAAGACCCTGTCACATTAAAAGTCGTAGCTGAGCACATCCAATCTGGAAGTTATGGGAACAACCCTTGGAGGGTCCATAAGAAGAAAGAAGAGGATGTTTCCTTAATACTTCAAGGACAAAAAGGCAATCAAAACTTGACTAGTCGGAGGAGAAACTACTCCCCTTTTCAAGAACAGTCTTCAAACCCTCCATTGCCAAAAAGTGGAGAAGTCAGACGTACAAGAGTGTTCACAACCTTAGGGGACTCACTAGAAAAACATTCTAAAACTTCTGATAGCTCAGAAGAAAATCACTCATCTCCTTCCAACAGCCAACCCGAGTTGAAAGGGTTTCATTGCAAGCAAGAAGTGTGCTTACAATGCTAGAGCTCCAGGCCATGACACTCAGGATTGTTGGGCCCTTAAGCATAAGATCCAAGATTTAATTGACAATATTGAGATTGTGGTGACCAAGCCCGACCAACCTTACGTTCAAAACAACCCTCTCCCTCAACACAATGAAGAGGAGGTTAACATGATCAACTGGGGCGGTTCAGAAAGCTCAAAATACTTCAAACATATGGGTGGTTTATCCCAAATCAGCAAGGATAATTCTGACAAATGGGATTATTCACAATTCCAGTTCATGATGGAACAAGAGTTAAAGTCTCTTGGCGAACAAGTCAATCAATTGGCGGAATTGGTTGTTCATCAACACCAAGTCACACGTCAGATGTTCAGTCAGGAGCATGCTAGCCTCCTTTCTCTAATTACAAATACTCCACCACTTATTCCAGTAAGTGAAACATTAGAGGAAAAGATTGCTAGAAAAGAAAAAGCTAAAGCTCGTCGGGACTTCGCCAACAAAATGGAATTCACCTATTTAGGCCAACCGATAGAAGAGATGTTGCAGATGCTGATTAATGAGGGAAAGATCATAGCACTGCTACCTCCAGTCAACCCACGCTCAAAGTTGTATGATGCTAATGGAGTATGTCAATACCACTCCCACTCTCGCGGTCATAACACTGAGGAATGTTGGGCACTCCGCCATCTTATTCAAAACATGATTGACAGTGGTGACCTGCAAATGGAAAATAACGACGCTGTATCATCTAAGAGTGGGGACACATTTCCTCTGGGATGGAAGGAAGTTGTAATAATTATATCCTCTGGAGGAGATTTGGCTGCCACACCACTTAAATTTCAACCAATTCAGCTCAAAGGCGTTGAATACCCTTTGAAAGTGACTGCACCAAAGTCAATCATATTGTCATTCAGGCCACAGTATCCTGTCATCAGTCTCTAGAAAGTGCCATGGAACTATGGAGAGGCTGAAGGATCTACATCCAATACAACTTTTACAGTGTCTAAAGAAAATCCACTGTATCTTCCTCAACGAGTGAGGAAGCATATCATCATATCTAGGGGGAAATGCCCAGGGAAAAGATTAAAGAATTCCTCCGCAAGATGGGATACAATGAAGCCAAGGTGGTTCAAAGCTTGGGAGAAGCTCCATAACAGATCTCTATTTTGGACTTAGTTTTCTCTTCAGAAGATCACAGGAAGGTCTTACTGAAAATATTGGAAGAAGCCCACTTGCCAAAGACAGTGGATGTTAAAAAATTCCATCATCTGGTTGATCACATCTTCAATAGTAATGTAATATCCTTCATCGATGATGAAATACTCCCCGAAGGGATGGGTCATTGCAAACCGTTGAACATAGCGGTTATGTCTTCCGAATATGTGGTCGGAAGAGTGCTAATAGATGGAGGATCATCCCTAAACATCTGCCCTTATGCCACATTTGAAAAAATGAACATCAATCTCAATAGGATTCAAAGCAGCCATACAATCATTAAAGCTTTTGATGGATCTAGGCGAAATGCTATCAGAGAGATTGAGTTACTCGTGGAAATCGCTCCACATACATTGTATATATCCTTCCAAGTGCTCAAGATCATTACAGGATACAATTTACTATTGGGGAGACCTTGGATTCATATGGCAGGAGTCGTCCCATCCACTCTTCATCAGCAACTCAAATATATCATTAACAGTAGTCTGGTCACTGTCAGTGCTAAGCCAGAATGTTCTATTCAAAGTGATATACCCCTTATCAATTTCAATGCAGAAGTTGAGCATGTCAGCTTCCAAGCCCTTGAGGTGAGCAACACTCACTATCACCCCATTAGGGCACCACCTCTGAAACCTAGAGTTTCTGTTGACGTTATGTCGACAAGTCAAGAGATGATATCCTTGGGCTTTCAACCTGGACAGGGGTAAGGAAAGGATCATCAGGGAATCAAATGCCCAATACAAGTTCCCAGCCAGATAGGGACAGTCAGACTAGGCTATTTTTCTGGTTCTAATAACAGAAACCCTCATAAGCATAAACAGGTTCCTTCATCCACAAGGCGTCTGCCTAAACCTACAGGTGATAACCCTATACGAACTTTATTAAGGTTCATGCCCCTGTGGTAACCATATTATTTCCTAAGCCGATACCGGTGAAAAAAAAAAAGAAGTCATGATTCCAGACCCGAAGGCAGAGGAAAGGAATCAAAGGCGCAAATAAGAGATAAATAAATATATGTCAAACATACGCGTCCTGATCCATACGGAGGGTATGAATAGAGATATTCCAGATAATGATTGCCCAGATATCATGGTCATCATTCAAGAGAAGGAGGATGACAACAGCCCCTTCATTATAGCTATCCACCAAGACTTGACCCTTGGCAATTGGATCAGCACTCCTTGCATTTGCCGACCAGGGTAAAAAGGGCAGAAACTCCATCTGCCCTGTAGATAACAATAACTTCTTACTTTTATTGTACAGTATTAGTAGTTATTTTTGTCATTTCATGCTAACACTTTGTATGATTGAACATCTTCATATATTAAGCGAAAGCATTTTGTTTCAGGACTCTAAAGTTAGATGTGTCTAAACTTACTGATGAGGTGCTTATTCTTCACAAGGACTGTAACTTTGATGTAAAGTTCGACTCAGACTTGATGGAGATTGAACAAGAGGACTATGAGATACCTCAGAAGATCAAAGAATGGGTCGAAGACAAACTCAAGCCAAATCTTGATCAAACCACCTCTTTTAACCTTGGAACCTCAGAAAACTCCAAACAAATCCAGATTAGTACAGACCTTACTCCAAACCAAAGGAATGAAATGGTTACTCTATTGACCCAATTCTAGGATATGTTTGCATGGTCTCATAAAGACATGGTCAATTTGTCAACTGACATCATCATTCATCGCTTTCCCATCAAAGAGGGATTCAAGCCAGTCAGGCAGAAACTCAAGCGATTAAAACCTAAGTGGAGTTTAAAAGTTAAAGAAGAAATTGTGAAACAATTTCAAGCTGGCATTATCATGGTATCAACATACCCTGAGTGGCTATTCAACATAGTCCCCGTGCCTAAACCTGGAGGAAAGGTGCGAGTTTACGTGGACTACAGGGATCTGAACAATGCTTGTCTCAAAGATAGCTTTCTCGTGCCATTCATCCACATACTCATTGACAATACAACTCAATATGACATGTACTCCTTTGTTGATTATTTTGCAAGGTACCATCAAATCATGATTGCTGAAGAGGATCGTGAGAAAACTGCATTCATCACTCCTTGCGGAACCTTTTGCTACTGACGGTTGTCATTCAGCCTCATAAATGCCGGAGCTACCTATCAGCGAGCCATGATGGCTCTTTTTCATAATCTAATACACAAAGAGATAGAAGTCTATGTGGACGACATCATTGTCAAATCTCGAAGAGAAGAAGACCACCTAGATCATCTCAAAAAGCTCTTTAACAGGTTGCGTAAGTATAACTTGAAGCTAAACCTAGCCAAGTGCGCCTTTGGAGTTAAATCAGGCAAATTGCTAGGATTCCTAGTAAGCCACAAAGGGATTAAGCTGGATCCTACAATAATCCAGGCCATCGCGAAAATGCCCATACCCCAGACATAGAAGGAAATACAAGGATTTTTAGGAAGAATTAACTTCATCAGTCGATTCATCTCCCAACTCACAGCACCCTGTGAACCCATCTTCAAGTTGTTAAGGAAGAACTCCTCCATGAAATGGAATGATGAGTGTCAGAAAGGTTTCCTTGTAATCAAAGAGCAGCTAATCAAAGCTCCTATTTTGGTACCTCCCAGGGATGGTGTTTCCGTATTTATGTACCTATCAATCAATGACAATGCCATGGGTTTTATTCTGGGACAGAAAGATGATAAAGGTTAAGAAAGAGCTATTTATTATCTCATTCAAAGATTCAGCAGCAGTGAACACAAGTACACTCTGATTGAGAAAACTTATTATGTTGTAGCATGGGTTTACATGAGGTTACAGCATTACCTCCATGGTCACACAACCCATCTCATATCCTATGTGGATCCTCTCAAGTACGTGTTCAGTAAACCCATGTTGAATTTTTGACTGTTCAAATGGCAATTGATCCTACAACAATTAGACATCGTCTGCGTGACTCAAAAGTCTATCAAATGTTAAGGAATTGCGGATCAACTGGCCTCCGCACCTTCAGGGGATTATAAACCCTTGGAAACATACTTCCCCAATGAAAGGGTAATGGCAGTTCAGCAACAACATCAGGACAATACACACCAATCATGGAAGATGTATTTTGATAGAGTTGTAAACATGAAGGGTTCTGGGGCCAGAGCGATTCTAATATCCATTATGGGGGAGCAGTATCTCGTTGCCGTTAAATTGCAGTTTGCCAACACCAACAACACAGCTGAGTATGAAGGTTGTATCATGGGGTTAAAACTAGCCCAATTCATGGGCATCAGACGGTTAACTGTCTTTGGAGATTCTGAATTGGTAATCAGACAAACCATTGGGATCTATCACACCAAAGAACTACATTTACTACCTTACCATCGGTAAGTTATCTAGATGGCTTCGAAGTTTGAAGAAATAACCTTCCTCCATATTCCTCGGAATAGGAATGACTTTGCGGACGCACTAGCAACTTTGGCCTCCTTGATCAACATACTTGACAAGGAAGAAATGCCAAAAATCTCTCGGTACTCTGGTTGAAGAGTTTGGTACAGAGAGTGTATACTAAACCAGTTCCCTCGAGGCTATGTAAAGCCGGGAACCTGCATCACAATGCAAATCAACATCAGAATCCTGGCTCCTCATCAATAGGAAAAATGAAGATCAAACACAGCTTTTACCTCGTTCACTTGCAAATAGATCGAGGGGTGGCGACTCAAATCATCCAGAAGCTCTGGATTCATCACATTTATGGCTAGTAACTCCCTGCGGGGAATAGAAGCAGCAGGACCTGGAGCCGCAACCAGTACATCCTCCTCCTCATCCTCAACATCCGGTACCTCAACCCGGAGAGGGTGAATTACTGACTCCATCAACCGATGAGGTTGTCGGGCTGGGCGAAGCTGAGGCACATTAGAAGCTCTCCTCCTCACACCTGAAGAGGTCTTACGGGAGCTACTCGGCTGGTCTGGATCCATATATATGGACACAAGTCTCCAAATCACCTCAAAAAGGGTGTGGTAAATTCTAACTTGGAGCTTTTTAAATGTATTTTATATCTATATGCATGCATGCATTACTTTAACATATGACTACAGTAGAGTTAAAAATGCATGATTCATTAAATGCCTAGGCTCATGGAAAATTTTTCCAGAGTCTCCTTTATAAAAAGGACTATCCACATGCACGTAGGCATGGCTAGGTGGCCATTCAGTAGCACACCAATCCACAGTCATAAACATCCTATATGCATAAAAATATCAAAGTCATAATCCATAAAGGTATTCTAATTACCAGGATTACTTTGCGTTACAACCTTTGCTCATTTGTCCTCAAATAAGACAAGAAATAGTAGAAAAAGGTGCCAATTTGACTGTTTCAAAAGTCAAATTTTTTTACATCAATATGTTCAGCATGTCTAAATACTAACATTTACTATGTTGAATATTTTTTATCAAGTCATATGAGCATGCATATTCAATAATATGTGTTTAAAAGCATTTCATGTGATAACTCATTTTCCAACGGACAAAAATAGAAAAGAAGATATGCATACGTTACCAAGATAGTGTAGAACACTTGTACGGTGACGAATTTTGAAGAACACAGCTGGAACTCAATAGATATAAAGAAGAACTCTCGGATTCTCTATGTGGCATCAAAAGAAAATGACTTGTGAAAGGGAAAGCTGCCTCAAATAAACCCACGGATGGTCGTGGGTCTACCTGCATCCCACCCCCTCCGGTTCGATCCAATTTGAGTTGCAAAGGAGGTCCCACAAGCTGAAAAGTCAAATTAGGAAAAAAAGACGCTACGCGATTAAACGGAAAAGCCTGATATCCTGATATTCAGAGACCAAACTGCAGGTCTACATATCACTCATTCGTATTCGCCCAAATATAGGGTTCACAAAGCCGATGATCACAGTTGTTGCAAACTACATTTAGTAATACCTCACAAAGGTCCGATGCCATTAACTTGGGGTTGTGATTTCAATTGGAACCATACCTTTCAAATCGCTCCCCAGCGGAGACTTCATACAAACTTCAATCGTTGAAGTTAATTTCAATGAAGGTCAAGCATCCTCGACGTTATTCATCCATTGGCAATTAAACCCAGTGAAGCATCGGAGATTGTCCGATGATGGTCACCGTTAAAGCACATTTCAACGAAGGTTAAGCATCCTTGACGTTATTCAGTCGTTGGCAATTAAATCCAGCGAAGCATCGGAGATGGTCCGATGATGGTCACCGTTGAAGCACATGTCAACGAAGGTTAAGCATCCTTGACATTATTCAGCCGTTGGCAATTAAACCCAATGAAGCATCGGAGATGGTCTTATGATATTCAACCATTGAAGTACATTTTAATGAAGGTCAAGCAACCTTGACGTTTTTAGCCATTGGCAAGTAAATCCAACGAAGTATCAGAGATGGTCCAATGATATTAGTCATTGAAGCACATTTCAACAAAGGTCAAGTAGTCCTAACAACACAAACTGTTGGCAGTAACTCCAATAGAGCGCTGAAAAGACCTGGCGATGCAAACCAGGGAAAATCATCGTCATCGGGGAGGACCGATGATGGAATCTGTTATACAAATCTTCATCTGACAGAACACAATTTCCCCATAGTCTCTTGTACATGAGAAGAACATCTGTGGTGTAAAGTATGCACTGAGGATTAAGGACCTTGGTGATAACCCCAATGTCAACATCCTCTGGTCTCATTTCATGCAGTAGCCTACATCTCCTGCATTCAGCATACATTTGCATCATGCTGGAGTACATTGCATCATAATTATCTTGTTACATTTCAAGTGTCTAGGGATCTTTACCCTATCTATGCCATTGCATTGCATGAATATGATAAAAAAGGGTATCAGTAGACACTCGAAATTTTGCATTCTTGTTACTAACCTTGTAGGAGGGCAAAATCATCTTCCAGAGACAACCCTGGAAGTCAAATCAGCTCAATTCTAGAGACAACCCCGGGATACTCAATTTTCAATCTCGGAGACAACCCTGAGATACTCAGTTGCAGTCCAGAGATAACCCCGGGAGATTCAGTTCCAACCTCGGAGACAGCCCCGAGATACTCAGTTGCAGTCCCGGCGACAACCCCGGGAGATTCAGTTCTAACCTCGGAGACAACCCCGGGAGATTCAGTTCTAATCTCAGAGATAACCCCGAAATACTCTGTTGCAGTCCTGGAGATAACCCCGGGAGATTCAGTTCCAACCTTAGAGACAACCCCAAGGAATGCAGTTCTAGTTCTGGAGATAACCCCAGAGAAATCAGTTTTAACCTCGAAGGCAGCCCCGAGGCACTCAGTTCCAACCCCGAAATAACCCCGGGAGGTCAAGTACATCTCAAAAACACCCCTAAGGACATTCAACACTCGCAGTAACCCAATCTCAGAGATAACCTTGAGCAACGACTGCTACATCAGCCAGAGCCGAAGACAACCCCAGTGAGGGACAAAATCATCATTTTACCACCTCGATGCTACATTCACGCCGTCTCAACATCATTTTAAACCACATTTCATATAGAAGTGTCCCACAAGAACCATAGCTCAAATCCCGAGTAACTGCTACGCAAGACAGCACACCGGATAAAATTTGAAGACTTAAAGATCTGGTCATGGGAACATCTTCCCGGCTTCGTACAACCTCTTATCCCATGTCATTGTGTAGCTCTCGACAACAGCATTTCGGAAAGGTATAGCATGCCTCAATCGGTTGCCTAGATTGGAAGTTACGAAGGTTCAAGCGGACAACGCGTTGCACGAGTGCACGTTTTTCGAAACGGCTGGACCTGCAGGGCCCGGGGTACCCTGGACAGCCGCAGGTATACCCGTGGCTACCACGGTTAGACCCGCAGCTCTTCCCTCTATAAATAGAGGGCTTGGGGTGGCCATTTTAAGAAGAAAAAAGGCGAGAAAACCCTGTCTATTTCACTCTGTACACACTTCTATAGTGCTCCAAATTGAGTGCTTCTTTTTTCTAAACACTTGTGAGCTCATGTTTTACAACATACTAAAATTTAACAGGTGGAAATCGAGTTTTCAGGCATCAAAAGTTATCTGAAGTCTTCTTGGCAGCCCACTGTAAGATATTTTAGATTTTTAAGTTTTTTCTCACTTTTATACATACATATCTATTCACGTTGAGAGTCATGTTGTGTGTGTATGCCCGAATCGTTGATCCGTGGCTTTTATTACTTATATATATATATATATATATATATATATATATATATATATATATATATAATCGAACTATGCTTCGATTGAGCCCGAATATAATATTTGGAGCGTTTACTACTTTTATATATATAAATACTTATATATATATATATATATATATATATATATATATATATATATATATATATATATATATATCTTTTGTCATCAAACTCTGTTTAATTGAGCCTGGATATACATCTGGAGCATTTACTACTTTTATATATATATATATATATATATATATATATATATATATATATATATATATATATATTTATCGAACTCTGTTCGATTAAGCCTTGGTGTGATATCCAGTGCGTTTACAGCCTTTATATATATATATTTATATTTCTGTCAGGCCTGGAGATCACTTCGTGGCCATTTATCGCATTTATATATATATATATATATATATATATATATATATATATATATATATATAACTGTTTACCAGCCTGTGAGTTAGATTTGCCTAAATCTGGCTATTTCTCACTTTAACCGGTTCATGGTAACTAAACTGGAACCGTTGAAGCTGGAATGCTTAGATTTACTCAAATCTAATTCGTTTTCTAGCTTTTGCTATAGGCTAGATTTGTCTCAATCTAGCTATTTTTAATTTTAGTTAGTTCATGGTGACTAAACTGGAACCGATGAAGTTGAAATAGTTTAGATTTATTCAAATCTAGTTCTTGTTTTAGCTTTTGCTTATTGCTTTGTCATGTGAGCCTAGGAATCATGTGATCACAGATTCAGTTCCTAAATCTAGATTTGATTCCCGTGATGGACATTTTCAGCTGCAGTCAGCTTGTAAATTATTCATGATATCTGAATTTCCTTAGATGGCTCTTATGCCCACAAGGAGTTCGGCGCTGCTATGTATCTTATTTTCTCGAAGATGCTTTGCATCTCAAAAATAATAAAAGAAATCCAGCCGAACACGTAATAAAAATGGAAGTATCAAAGGCCTTAATTACTATTGATGTGACGCCCCCAAATCTGGTTCCCTTCAAACCTCGGATCCGGTCCGGCACGATACTACTATCGTTAAACTAATTATATCTTTTATTCATAACTTAATGAATATAACTTTGCTTATTACAATTTAGAATATAATTTCTTTCTATTTCCAGGATCTGTATAATGACCCAAAACTTTTATAAGTTTCGAATCTTGGTCATTTACCATTCCTGTCTTGCATCATATTCGATGTTATAAAAATATGCGGAATAATTTAAACTTTTTCAATCTCCTTTGAAAAATAATCTTTTATTGTTTTCTTAACTTGAATCAATTACATATCCTTGAATCAAATTATGTTATGATTCATTCTATTCGAATTATTGTATAAATTTTGACATCTCGATTCTAATTTCTCTATGCATCATATAGTACAACTTTACAACTCAACATGTATTACACATTGTAAACTACTATCATGTGCATTTTCTAGAACCTCAACATGGTTCAAGAGCATATATTTAAATAAATCAATCTCCTTCGATACTATTGAACTTTATCAATCAAGTAGCACGTAATCTTTACCGTGAGTCCTTAACCTGCAAAAGTGGTTATTTACAAGGGTGAGCTCGATAGCCCAGCAATTCTAACAGTTTTCATGCATCACATAGCATATAATAACATACTCAGTTCATGCATTCATAATCAATTAATATTTACTACGCATGTTACTTCTCACATAGCAGGCATAGAGATTTACTTCACAAGCATATCATCAAAGATCAAGTTTCAAATTTCATACATATCTCATATGCATTTAATATATATACATTAACATTCTCATGGCATAATATAGCTCAACTGACAGTTATCAAATTCATATATCAAATAGGAACTGAAAGACTTGCATGATTCGTAGTTTATCAACTACGACTTAACTGCTTAAAGCTTATCTGCACTGCGGGTATTCCTACACAGTTATATAATCATGGATTCATATCCATCAGTCATACATTTCATATGCTCTTAATATAATAATAAATATTACATCGTTTCCTAACTAAGTTTGTAAAACCTTCATTTCGCTTTCTCATCATACTCTTAGAATAGCTAGGTATGTATAGGTGTACCTTAACCATCCGTACTTGACATCAACATTCATATACATTTATCACACACTTGACTCGCTATATGTTCGACACATATTTAAAGTTTATAAATACGTGATCTACGTTGTTCATATTAAAACTACTTAGTTCCATAATGATTTATTTCAATCAATAAAGCTTAACAACTTTCTTTAACAAGATTCGATGTTATAAGCTTTTAAACCATATATTGGTACTAATAAGCCTCTAATACGCATGTTCACATGTATCTATCTCATTTACATAGACATAACATAGTTCATTTACTTTTAAAACATGTTTAAATAACTTATGTCATGATTAACTAATTGAGTGCACATATCATTCATGCTTAAAGGCATAAACAACTCTATCATGCTTGCTTATAAGGTCATAATGCAAGTAATACAATGCTTATCAAAATTAGTTTCTAAAACTTTTAAATTTTTCTTTAAAACACATACTAAACCGAGCTTGACAACCTTTTATGTGCAATATATCTTGAAATCACATTCCTTATCCATCCATGCACATAACTAGGCCACATTCACATATTCACAAAGTCAGAACTTAAAAGACACAAAGTTTATCAAGTTTCATTTTCAAACTTCAAGTTTTCTTTAAGAAATCATTAATACCAAACTAACGCAACTCATTATACGCAAGGTAACTTTAAAACTACATTTCACGCACGTTGATATGTGTACATAGGGTCCAAGTTCAGAACTCAAAGGACACCAAATCCATCAACTTCTGTTTCTTAAAAACTTTAAGTTTTCTTTTAAAAAATCATTGTTAAAGCATTCCATTATGAGTAAAGTAATCTTAGCTATATGACATTTCTATTATCATGCATATTTATGTTTTATCATTTAGAACAACATATTTTATCATTGGGAGCACTACACTTGTATACGTGCATGCCCGACGCCCTCCGATTGCCTCCTATTACACATTAGTCCTAAAGATGACTATTTTAACCCCTTCTAATGACCTCGAATTGAAACACTTAAAGACCAAAAGTTGTAGGTCTATTCGTCCTCATTCCGTATCATCTTGAATCGCCTCAATCGGAGTCCGTATGAAAACGTTATGGCAATTTTACCAAAATAGGTCAAAAAAGTCACACCAGTCACACTTTAGGTGAGGCCGCGCCCATTTTCTCCCCTATGCGAACGCGCCCGCGCCATTAGGAAGCGCCCACCTGCGCGCCCGCGCCTGGCCTCGCCCAGTTTACAGTTTCTACCATAACTTCCTCATTTTAAGTCCGAATTAGTTGGTTTTCGATTCGTTGAACTCGTTAAACTCGTAGCTACTTATTTACAGAATAATTATAACACTTCAAAAACATTAACTAACCCAAATATTAATCCAAAACTCATGTTCATACTAAATTTTCATGTTTTGACAAATTTAGCGAATTTATTCACTACGAATTCGTTTCTAAACGAAATTGGTCTGTTTAACTCTCGTTGTTTTCATTTTTAACTGTATTAACAACATTTAGCAATAATTCGTGGATTATAACAATCCTTAGCCATAAATTTTATGACTCAAAATCAACTTTTCTTGACATTTCTAAGGAATTTCAAACTTAGGAAATCAATAACATATATATTAGAATCATACCTCTTAAATGTTTAGTTTGCTTAATTTCTCCCTTCTGAGATTGCTAGACTCCTCTTTGAACCACAAATTCTCAAACTCAATTTCTCAAGATTTCACAAACAAAACTCAGTAACGTAAAAATGAAAAATGGAGTTGCTTTATATAGAGAAATGAGGGACTGGGTATTGGGTTTATACTGAGGTTGGAATTCATGGCGCATAAGAAAGAAATAATGGTTAACATTCAACCACCACTTCCCAACCATCTTCACAGCCAATCATCACCTATACATAGCCACTGTTCATTGCTCTGCTGGTCACGTAAAGGAAACTTGGACACTAATTTTGGGACATGGTTTAAATCCCAGTAACTAGTTTAGTTTAGTTCCTTTAATTCCCAAAATGAAATTTTAATGTGTTAATGCTACTACACCAAGTAAAATTAGGGATTATTTATGTACTCACATCATATACTCCATGTACATTAGTCCACATAATATTTTAATTGGGCTAAATATAAATTAATTGAATATTCTCAATCCATCATTTTCCATAAAATAATTAATATGTACAATACCAATATTATATTATAATTCTTCAATTCCTTTTCTCCCACAAATTGTCCCAACACAATTTTCTTTAACCACCGCATAAAGTATTAACTTAATGCATCAATCTCTAACCAATAATTACTTATAACTATATTGGTTCTTTCTTTTATTAATCATTTATCTTTCAAATATCAACCCTTTTATATATTACAATACTATATAATATATTAAAAATATCAAATATTAATTAACATATTTCTTTCATCCTCTTATGTTAAACATATATAATAATTCACCGTCTTATGTAAGTGAATTAATCTTTTCTATTCAATTTAATATCACGCCACTGCCACACAAGGCTTTAATACTTAAATTATATTATTCCATAATATAATTTTTCACTTAATTTAAGTTAACTAATATTTATTCTTGTTTAGTTAATTTCCATAACTAACTCCCATTCAATTCATCGCCACTATCTCAATCCCTTCATGGGCACTACCGATATCAAATATGACGCATATGATACCATATTAGCCATTAATATACAATCCCTATAGTTTAGATTGCACAACTGAAAGTAGTATGCACACAAGCCAATCATATTTGATGATAAAGCATATATTTTGTAACAATCTTATTCATTTATTAATAAAAAGTATTAATTTATTAAAGGCTTTTAATTATCTATATAATGCTGTTTTATAATATGTGATAAATTCATAGTTTTAAGCAATGCTTTTAGAATAATGATGATGATCATTCTAATGAGATCTAAATTCTTAGAAAGTTTAAAACTAAAATAATTTCCAATCGTTGGATTACTAAATTAGGGATTAGTGAATCCGGATAGATTGGTACATACGTTGCTTGCTCATTAGATGAGAATGATTGATCTCATGATCATTTGTGTGGAGACACTAAAGCAAGTATGTAGGTGCTTATTAGAGAATAAGTTCACTGAACGTGGCTCGCTAAGCAATACCTAATGGAATTTTACTTGCCTGTCAATAGGAATTCCTGTAGTGATAGTAGTACAAGTGATCCTTAGACTTGAGATCATCATAGTATCTTGTGTATGATGAGTTATACTTTGACTTATTCCTTAAAACCCTTAGGGTATATCAAAGGGTATGCTTGGGTATAATAAGTTGTACATGAAGATAATGTATGATCAATAAAGAATCTACCACTTCTAGTAAAAGAAGATAAATGTCCTATGTGATTCGATAAATGACAACCCAGTAGTCCTTGGCCAAGGCAGAATGAAATTAGAAAGGAGTTTCTAATTTGCATTATTTGGGGTTGTGGATTTAAGAGTCGAAATACATATAATTAAATAAAATAAGACTTGACAGTAATTCCATGTCTTATATTTAATTGGGACATTGTATAGTGGAAGCATTGAATTGTACGGTAACTATTTACTCAAAGGTTCTTTTATGATTAATGTTGAAATCTATATTATCTGAAAAGTCGTTGATCGCTAGGGAGGCTTATCCTTATTGTAGAATAAATATTATTTATTTAAATAAATTAATAGTTTAATTTATTTATTTAAATAAGATTAGAATTGTTCTAATTGATTTATTCACAACCGGTTTAATATGGAGAACCTAAAGGGTCACACCATAAAAGGAAGAATAATTATTTAAGAAGTTAATGACATAATCGTAATAATATGTTAAGTATATTTAATTTAATCTATGGTGATAGAATAAATTAAATAGCTTAATATTTATTATTTAATATTTCAGAAATATTAAATATAAATTAATAAGAGGAGTCTTATTAATATTATTACAATTATTATTATTTTAATTTCTAAAAGAGTTTAGGAATTAATTTAATATATGTACTCTCATTTATTCCTAATAGGATTAGGAGGGAAAATTAGTTAAAGGAGTTTAATTAATTATCCCTAATAAGATTAGGGAGCCCATTTAATTAAAAGAGTTTAATTAAATAAATAATACCTTATTTTAATAGGGTTACTTGATATCTTTATAAGAGGAGTCTTATATCAGATATCAAATATAAGTAATTCCAATAGTTGGGAGAGTACGCCTTTTCTATAGAGATAGAAAACTAGGGTTTTGCCAAATACTCATCTTCTTGAATTCTTCTTCTTCCTTGGTGGATCACCTCTAGGGCCAAACAATTGGGTGGCTAATGTTGATCAAAGGAATGAACCAAACCCGGTGGATTCAAGTTGAACGCGAAAAGGATTGGAGGTGAACTTGTACATGAGGAAGCTCGGATCTTCAAGAGTATGATTCTTGTTCTTTCTTTTTCGTTTAATTAATAATTGTGCATAAAGGGTGATCCGGATATATGGTTTGTAAAATTTTAAAACTCTGATTTTACACGTTTTTGCTTATTTTGAGCAATTTGATTGCGTTCATGAATATTACAAACCTAACAGTGGCATCAGAGCCAAACATTTATGCGAATTATTAATTGTTTAGATTTGATATATATATTTGATATGTGTTTACAACAATTTAATTGGGCATAGTTTTATTGTATAAAATTTATTTTTAAAAAAAATGGCGAAAACATATTTTTTTTCGCTGCTGATTCGTTTCTTCGCACCTGCGAATTCGCGTGACTTAGTCACCTGGTTCACGTGATGTAGGCATATTCAGGAGTCAGGAGATGATTTCGTGAATGACTTATATATTTAAAAGGGTGGTGATCATGAATGCTTTCACTTACAGTATTCTTATGAATACTTCATTAAGTTTATAATATATATATATATATATATATATATATATATATATATTATAACAGGTGACATTATTTTCATGCAAATTTCCCACGTTATATATATAATATTCTCTATTATTTTATAATTAAAATAAAAAGTTTATTTTAATATTAAAATAAAAGAGTTTATTTTAATTTTAAAATTGAATTTCATGCTAACTAATTAGAGTTGGGATTGGATTCCATGGTAACTAATTAGAGTTGAAATTAGATTGCATGTTTCCTTAAATAAAGAAGTTTATTTAGTTATGAAATAAGATTTCATATTATTCAAAATAAAAGAGTTTATTTATGAATAAGAAAAGAATCTGTATTTCCTTTAATAAAGAAGTTTATTTAAATATGGAATGAGATTTCATATTATTCAAAATAAAGGAGTTTATTTGTGAATAGGAAAGAGAATCCGTGTTTCCTTTAATAAAGGAGTTTTTTTTTACTTGGAATTTGATTCCATAATTAATTAAAATAAAGGAATTTATTTTGATTAAAGATTTTGATTAAAATTAAATATTTTATTTTATTCAAAATTAGATAAATTAAAATAAAAGAGGTTTATTTTTATTTAAATTTGGATTAAAATAAAGGAGTTTATTTTGATTCAAAATTAGATTTTATACTAACTAAACTTGTGACAACCCCAAAATAGGTCCATTCTATCCAACCCATTCTGAGTCGCCAAATACATGGTACAGAAAATAACTACAACTTTATTACCACAATTGTCGTGCAAAATACAACAACAGATATGCCGTGAGTTTGGATACAAATATATACCAAATGTGACATTGGACACCATCATGTGTCAGCACCTCACAAAGGTACCTTACATAAAGGTACAGTCAAAAACTGTTTTAGAAATTAGAATCTTTGGGAAGTACTCAAGAAAACCTTCGTACATGGGAGGCCATGCGTCTAGGTTATGATAGATATCATATGGCCACAGAATTATTCTTGGTTGACCCAATAGACCTCAAAGAAAAACGAGAAGATTACTATCATATTCTTCCCAATGGTGAGTCTTCTCTTGACATATCATTATCTCTACTGTCTCTAATTGAGAATTATGCTTCAAACAAACACCAAGATTATATAGGTAGTGCTCGTATATATACTCAGTAAGTGGATGAGCACATCCCTATCTTATGATGACACGAGGTTGTATGTCGTTAGACATCTTGTATGATAGTGGCAAACCACCCTTCCAACGTTGGGTACACCTTACCCTATTGGATTCACCAAATAAAACTACTAAATGAACTTTTCTATACTGCTTCGGGAGAACATCCACAGCTAGAGACCATCGTTCTATTTCCCCGTTACCCCCGCTCGACCCAGCTACACTCTTATTACCTGAAAGGAATTGTGAAGCAAAAGGGTGAGCACAACTAGCTCAGTAAAGAATATCATGACTAAAGATAATTAAATTATCAATAGCCTTCATCAATAACAAATCAGAGATTAGAACATATGGTAAATGATAAAAATTTCAACCATAGTTGCAGCGGAACGAGCAATCCATTAGAAGAGTCAAATAGACTATAAAGTCTATTATCTTCTCCATGTTAAAAATCCACCAACAATATTTTATCCATGTAACATCACTCAACAGTTCCTTTCCACAATCATTTGAATAACTTATAATCATAATTGTGACTATAAATTTTTCTTCGCACCCAGGACGAAGAATATTTTCATCACCTGTCTTTACCTGAAACATCAAAGATCATGGTTATACCAAATCACAGTTCCTGTTCATAATCATACTAATAACTCCATCTTTGTACTACGACCAAAGATATTCAACAACAGTTTATCTTTGCACTACGGGCCAAAGATATTCATCAACAGACCATCTTTGCACTACAGGCCAAAGATATTCATCTACAATTCATCTTTGCACTACAGGCCAAAGATATTCCTCTACAATTCATCTTTGCACTACATGCCAAAGATATTCCTCAACAATTCATATTTGCACTACAGGCCAAATATATTCATATCTCAAAGAAATATATAATCATTTCAGAATTTATATACACCATAATTATAACCATGTTAATCAATTCATCTTTACACTTAAGCTAAAGATATTCAATTGTAAATTCAATGGTCATGATCATACCAGTCACAATTCAACTTTGCACTACAGGCCAAAGAGAACCCTAGTCATGATCATACCAATAATCTACCCATCTTTACACTCCAGTGAAAGAGAATTTCAACATCAGGGTTATAAAAATGTTATATATGATAATAAAATCAATATAATCAATACATAGTTTTAATCTCAAGAGTAATATTCATAACTCAACTATAATTTGGTTAGAAAAAGAAACCAATTTTGTCGTGAATAGTAACTCGTGAATAGTAACTTATGAATAGTAACTCATAAATAGTAACCCCGACACAAAAAGGTAGAAATTCTACAATAAAATCTATACCAATATTTCAGTATAATGATATTGTAAGAATAACATTTCTTAAACTTATAAACAATTTATTTAAATTGTTTACACTTTACTAAATAATGCATTTAATCATTCTAAAATACCAAACTCATAAGATTTTATCACTAATAATCAAAACCCTCATCAAAAATCTGCATATACCTCATATAGGATTCTCAAGCCATAAAATCCTATTTTCCAATTTTCTTACTTCATATAACATATTTAATTCATTTACTCATAACTAGTCTATTTTCATGAAAAATACCAAATCAATTCCAAAAATATTTCTTTTCTGGGATTTAGCATAATATAGTCCCATATTGAACATATATTTTTCTCAGAATTTTTAAAACTCATTTACTATTTTTCATATGGCCAAAACCACCGAATATTTAGACATTTATCAAAAATTGTACTTTTGTCCAAAAATTCTGAAATTTACAGAGTATACTTCTATCATATACATGTACTCCCAATAAAAATTTCATCAATTTTGGAGTTAACCACAAGGAATTATAAGCTGTTACTTTTAAAATAGTCTTTTCTCATAAAATTCATAACTCTCAATCTATACATCCAAAAATCACCATTTTTGGACACAATCAAGAAAACTCATCAAAATATCATTTTGAATTTTTCCAGAATTTTTGAAGATCAGAAAAATTACGAAACTGAAAATCATAACAACCTTTAAAATTCATTACTATCCCTTACAATCCCTTACTATCCCTTACAATCCCTTACCTCAAAAGAGCAGTACTTCTGACTGGATATCGGATATGATGCTGAAGGAAACTTGCACTAATGAATAGCAACTCACCAAGTATCTAAAAACTCACAAAATATGCTTCATAATATAGAGAGAGAAAGAGAGAAAGCTTATGTTTCTGGTGTGATTTTCAATTCTAACTTAGCCCTCTATTTATAGGAAAATTTTGGTAGGTTTGACCTGCAACCTGATGGCTTTACCTGCTACTATTCCCACCCACCACATTTGAAATATAATTCAGCACATTTCTTCACCAACCACAAGTGGGGCCCACCAATTCTAGAATTTTCCACCAAAATAATAAACTCCGAAAATTCAACAATTTCTGAACCAGTCATCTCGTAAAATTCATAATAAATCATACGTTCATTTTTAACGGTTCAAAATTTGTGGGCATATACTCAACTTATATATGTATAACATATCCAAAAATTACCACGATCCAACGGTCGGATTAAAAATTATAACCCCCGCAAAATATCTCAAAAACCCTGATTTTTAATACCTCCATTCCGACAAAAATACGGATAAAAATCTCAACATTAACTCCTTCATTTTTAACCACAAAAATATATCCCTCGTTTATATCCACATAAAATAAATATTTCCTTATCATATGAATCAATAATTAATTATTCACAAATAATATTACAGAATCACATTTATGACAACCAGGCCGTTCCCAGGAAAGAGGGGGCTTTCCAATAAGGATTTCTCCTTACTGGCGCGCAATTAGATGACCAAACCTCTCCTTAGACAGAACTTTCTAGACATTGCCAATAATGTTATCTAATAATACTATTCAAATAATATGAATTATTGATCTGATAATGGGAAATACTGTGCAGCAACAATTATTGAAACAACAATAATATAAAATATCAACGTAGCAATTATTGAATCAATAAAATAAAATATTGAACAGTAATTACTGTAACAATTATTGAGTAGTGCCTTCTTACGTAAGAATCAATAATTTTAAAAATATTGTGCAATACCGTGTGCTACTATGCAATAACGCGTATTACTGTATTTTAACCACCGGGTATTTCAACAGTGTTAACGGTAACAACTACGCCGTTATTTGTAAAAACTTAAATTTTTGTCGTTATCGTCATCCGACAGTTATTCGTTATGGGGCCCACAAATAGCTGCGCCGTCGTACGAATATTCCCCGACAGAAAGAATATTCTACGACCAAACGAATATTCCCCGACAACAATGATTATTTTATAACCACTTGCTTATTTTGAAAAAAAATCATATATCACCCTTAACTTTAACATTTATCAATTTAACCACTTACTGAATTGTAATTATAAGAAAAATTGAATACTTTTATTTCATAAAATTCGGGGTCTTACAATCTCCCCTCCTTATGAAATTTCGTCCCCGAAATTTACGTACCTGGTATTTCAAAGAGTTGAGAATACCTTCCTTTCATTTCAAATTCCATCTTCTCTGTCATCATAATTTCTCCATTGCTCATCTCCTGTATTTCAAATAACATTCTAGAATACAGCTTCAAAACAAGTGTTAATTTAACAAATTAACATATCACATAATATCCCGATATTATGACTGACCAACAAATAAGCTTAGGTAGGACACACTAGCGAAGGATTTACTCATCTCTCCCCTCCTAGTTGTATTCCCCGATCTACGCCAGAGATCATATCCCTAAGCTCTGATACCACCTGTAACTCTGGACACCAACCTATGTCAGCACCTTACATTGATACCTATCAGCTTGCCACCGCATAACGGCGTCCCCTACGGAGAGTCTGGCTTCGGTGCATCCCCCATCAACAGGAAGTCACCAGCGAGAGGCTCGGGGCTCTTTACTTATAGCTCTGATACCACCTGTGACAACCCCAAAATAGGTCCATTCTATCCAACCCATTCTGAGTCGCCAAATACATGGTACAGAAAATAACTACAACTTTATTACCACAATTGTCGTGCAAAATACAACAACACATATGCTGTGAGTTTGGATACAAATATATACCAAATGTGACATTGGACACCATCATGTGTCATCACCTCACAAAGGTACCTTACATAAAGGTACAGTCAAAAACTGTTTTAGAAATTAGAATCTTTGGGAAGTGCTCAAGAAAACCTTCGTACATGGGAGGCCATGCGTCTAGGTTATGATAGATATCATATGGCCACAGAATTATCCTTGGTTGACCCAATAGACCCCAAAGAAAAACGAGAAGATTACTATCATATTCTTCCCAATGGTGAGTCTTCTCTTGACATATCATTATCTCTACTGTCTCTAATTGAGAATTATACTTCAAACAAACACCAAGATTATATAGGTAGTGCTCGTATATATACTCAGCAAGTGGATGAGCACATCCCTGTCTTATGATGACACGAGGTTGTATGTCGTTAGACATCTTGTATGATAGTGGCAAACCACCCTTCCAACGTTGGGTACACCTTACCCTATTGGATTCACCAAATAAAACTACTAAATGAACTTTTCTATACTGCTTCGGGAGAACATCCACAGCTAGAGACCATCGTTCTATTTCCCCGTTACCCCCGCTCGACCCAGCTACACTCTTATTACCTGAAAGGAATTGTGAAGCAAAAGGGTGAGCACAACTAGCTCAGTAAAGAATATCATGACTAAAGATAATTAAATTATCAATAGCCTTCATCAATAATAAATCAGAGATTTAGAACATATGGTAAATGATAAAAATTTCAACCATAGTTGCAGCGGAACGAGCAATCCATTAGAAGAGTCAAATAGACTATAAAGTCTATTATCTTCTCCATGTTAAAAATCCACCAACAATATTTTATCCATGTAACATCACTCAACAGTTCCTTTCCACAATCATATGAATAACTCATAATCATAATTGTGACTATAAATTTTTCTTCGCACCCAGGACGAAGAATATTTTCATCACCTGTCTTTACCTGAAACATCAAAGATCATGGTTATACCAAATCACAGTTCCTGTTCATAATCATACTAATAACTCCATCTTTGCACTACGACCAAAGATATTCAACAACAGTTTATCTTTGCACTACGGGCCAAAGATATTCATCAACAGACCATCTTTGCACTACAGGCCAAAGATATTCATCAACAATTCATCTTTGCACTACAGGCCAAAGATATTCCTCTACAATTCATCTTTGCACTACATGCCAAAGATATTCCTCAACAATTCATATTTGCACTACAGGCCAAATATATTCATATCTCAAAGAAATATATAATCATTTCAGAATTTATATAAACAATAATTATAACCATGTTGATCAATTCATCTTTGCACTTAAGCTAAAGATATTCAATTATAAATTCAATGGTCATGATCATACCAGTCACAATTCAACTTTGCACTATAGGCCAAAGAGAACCCTAGTCATGATCATACCAATAATCTACCCATCTTTACACTCCAGTGAAAGAGAATTTCAACATCAGGGTTATAAAAATGTTATATATGATAATAAAATCAATATAATCAATACATAGTTTTAATCTCAAGAGTAATATTCATAACTCAACTATAATTTGGTTAGAAAAAGAAACCAATTTTGTCGTGAATAGTAACTCGTGAATAGTAACTTATGAATAGTAACTCATAAATAGTAACCCCGACACAAAAAGGTAGAAATTCTACAATAAAATCTATACCAATATTTCGGTATAATGATATTGAAAGAATAACATTTCTTAAACTTATAAACAATTTATTTAAATTGTTTACACTTTACTAAATAATGCATTTAATCATCTAAAATGCCAAACTCATAAGATTTTATCACTAATAATCAAAACCCTCATCAAAAATCTGCATATACCTCATATAGGATTCTCAAGCCATAAAATCCTATTTTCCAATTTTCTTACTTCACATAACATATTTAATTCATTTACTCATAACTAGACTATTTTCATGAAAAATACCAAATCAGTTCCAAAAATATTTCTTTTCTGGGATTTAGCATAATATAGTCCCATAGTGAACATATATTTTTCTCAGAATTTTTAAAAGTCATTTACTATTTTTCATATGGCCAAAATACCGAATATTTAGACATTTATCAAAAATTGTACTTTTGTCCAAAAATTCTGAAATTTACAGAGTATACTTCTATCATATACATGTACTCCCAATAAAAATTTCATCAATTTTGGAGTTAACCACAAGGAATTATAAGCTGTTACTTTTAAAATAGTCTTTTCTCATAAAATTCATAACTCTCAATCTATACATCCAAAAATCACCATTTTTGGACACAATCAAGAAAACTCATCAAAATATCATTTCAAATTTTTCCAGAATTTTTGAAGATCAGAAAAATTACGAAACTGAAAATCATAACAACCTTAAAATTCATTACTATCCCTTACAATCCCTTACTATCCCTTACAATCCCTTACCTCAAAAGAGCAGTACTTCTGACTGGATATCGGATATGATGCTGAAGGAAACTTGCACTGATGAATAGCAACTCACCAAGTATCTAAAAACTCACAAAATATGCTTCATAATATAGAGAGAGAAAGAGAGAAAGCTTATGTTTCTGGTGTGATTTTCAATTCTAACTTAGCCCTCTATTTATAGGAAAATTTTGGTAGGTTTGACCTGCAACCTGATGGCTTTACCTGCTACTATTCCCACCCACCACATTTGAAATATAATTCAGCACATTTCTTCACCAACCACAAGTGGGGCCCACCAATTCTAGAATTTTCCACCAAAATGATAAACTCCGAAAATTCAACAATTTCTGAACCAGTCATCTCGTAAAATTCATAATAAATCATACGTTCATTTTTAACGGTTCAAAATTTGTGGGCATATACTCAACTTATATATGTATAACATATCCAAAAATTACCACGATCCAACGGTCGGATTAAAAATTATAACCCCCGCAAAATATCTCAAAAACCCTGATTTTTAATACCTCCATTCCGACAAAAATACGGATAAAAATCTCAACATTAACTCCTTCATTTTTTAACCACAAAAATATATCCCTCGTTTATATCCACATAAAATAAATATTTCCTTATCATATGAATCAATAATTAATTATTCACAAATAATATTACAGAATCACATTTATGACAACCAGGCCGTTCCCAGGAAAGAGGGGGCTTTCCAATAAGGATTTCTCCTTACTGGCGCGCAATTAGATGACCAAACCTCTCCTTAGACAGAACTTTCTAGACATTGCCAATAATGTTATCTAATAATACTATTCAAATAATATGAATTATTGATCTGATAATGGGAAATACTGTGCAGCAACAATTATTGAAACAACAATAATATAAAATATCAACGTAGCAATTATTGAATCAATAAAATAAAATATTGAACAGTAATTACTGTAACAATTATTGAGTAGTGCCTTCTTACGTAAGAATCAATAATTTTAAAAATATGTGCAATACCGTGTGCTACTGTGCAATAACGCGTATTACTGTATTTTAACCACCGGGTATTTCAACAGTGTTAACGGTAACAACTACGCCGTTATTTGTAAAAACTCAAATTTGTCGTTTTCTTCATCCGACAGTTATTCGTTATGGGGCCCACAAATAGCTGCGCCGTCGTACGAATATTCCCCGACAGAAAGAATATTCCACGACCAAACGAATATTCCCCGACAACAATGATTATTTTATAACCACTTACTTATTTTGAAAAAAAATCATATATCACCCTTAACTTTAACATTTATCAATTTAACCATTTACTGAATTGTAATTATAAGAAAAATTGAATACTTTTATTTCATAAAATTCGGGGTCTTACAAAACTTGCCCATTAAATGATATCAATATATATATTGAATGTTTATTATTCATGAGATGAATGTTATTTATTGATGCATATGGTGATATGTATGATAATAAATGAGATTGATTATGGACTATTGACCAATGTGATTGGATTTTATTTTAATTGGATACATGAATGTATTGATTTTATTAAATAGGGTCTGCGTACCTTGTCTTCTCTAATTTTTCTTAATGTAAATTCTATCTCCCTCCTATGTATTTTTCCTTGACTGCTGATCAAGGTTTCTATTTATTTTAAATAGTTTTGTAATAGGAATAGTTAGAATTAAATTTTGAAGAATTGGAGATCAAGGAGCAAGGAGCGCTTGAAGACCCGTTTGTAATGGAGCCCGGGTTTAAATGTAATAGTTATATTTAAATATTAATTCTTGCACCCCTAGGGTTTGACCTTTTGGTTCACTTGGTGGCTCTAGTGAACCAAACTAGAATAAAAGTTCATAATCAATCCGGGTAGAATATAGTATTCTATATGTGCATGCTTATACTATATATATATATATATATATATATATATATATATATAAATATATATATATATATATATATATATATTATATTATATATTATGCAAACATGCTTCGCATGTTCATTAATATGACGCGTATTTTATATATATGTGCATGCGCGCTAAACAAGATGAGACAAATTAATAACAAATCCCTCAAATATTTTATATTAAGTTGTAACGTTCAAAGATATTTGGAATATCGAACGTCGCCTTCTAGCATGATAGAAACAATAGAGTATTGAATATTTAATATGAGTTTGTTGTGCACACACAAGACAAGTATTAAATATTTAAGATGTTGTTTTTATTACATATGATGTTTATAAGGAATTGAACATTACTGCTTTGTTGTGCACACACAAGGGCTGTAGTTTTCTCTTCACTTATATAGAAATGTTGGGTCTGACTTAACTTAAATTATTTTAGTTCGGATGTGCACACACTTGACCATTATGATTTAAGAGGCAAAATACAAGGAGTTATATAGTTGATGTAATTGACAAGAGTTGTCTACCTATTTATTTATATATAGTTTGTTGTGCACACACAAGGCTATATAAATTTGAAATGAGCTCCTTATTCTCACTCGCAAATCTTTAATTAGATTTTGCCGAACTATATAAGTGAGGGTAATATAGTTTGAATAAAATAGTGGGAGATACCAATTTAAAACAAGACCTAATTTATTTTGGTAATTAATAAAAGAATGTATGTTAAAATGTTGTTAAGAACAAATTTATTTATAGAATTTTACAATGTCTAAATTACTATCACTGCATAGCATATTAGATGCTAAATTAACCAGACCGAATTAAATGGATTGGTTAAGAAAATTGAGAATAGTTCTCACGTATGAAAAGCTATCTTATGTCCTTAATACGCCTATTCCTGCAATGGTTGCAGACAATGCCTCTGAGGAAGAGATTGCTATTTTTAGAAAATGGCAAGATGATGCACAATTGGCTCTATGCATCATGCTCGAATCCATGAGTAACAAGCTTCAGCGTCAGCTTGAAACTATGGATACTCCTATTATACTCCTGCACGTCAAGTAGTTGATGGTGAGGAAAGTAGGACTGATAGATATTAGATATCTAAGGAGCTCTTCCGTTCTAGAATGACCGATGACACTACAGTACAGACATAAGTCCTTAACATAATCAATTTGATTGATCAATTAGGACAACAGGTTTTGTCATGGATGGAGAGTTGAGCCAAGATTTGATCTCGCACTCACTCCCGGACTCCTTTCACAATTGTTGTGACTTTTTCATATGAACAAGCTAGATATCAGCCTCGCTGATTTGCTTAACATGTTGAAAAATGTTGAGAGTCACTTTTCAACCAAGACAGACTATGTCTTACTGGTAGGGGCCAAAGGATCTTCTGAAAAAAAAAATTATTCAAAGAAGGTAAACAGAAAGGCGTAAACAAAGGATAATAAGAACAAAACTGATATAGATAGCAAAGGAGTTTGCTTTCACTTCAATAAGCCTGGACACTAGAAAGAAACTGCAAGAAGCATCTTGCAGAGGCTAACCAGAAGAAGCTTAGTGAAGTTTCGGTTACAAATACAATTTTGTTCATGATTTAAAATAAAATTTTCTTTAAGTCAAGGTTCTACTTGGGTATTAGATACCGACTTTGGTTATCATAAATATAGATTTATGAAGGGACCAAGCAAAAGTAGAAAGCTAAACAAAGATAAGTAATTGTGGGAAATAAAGCAAAGGTTGCTGCATTAGCCATATGAACTTATTGTTTAGCATTACCTACGGGCAAATCTATTAAGTCAATAAGTTGTTATTGTATTTCAGTTCTTGTTAGAAACATTATTTCCATTTTGTTGTTGGACAATGAAATCTTTGGAATTATATTTAAGAACAATTGTTGTTCTATTTATAATAATAATATTTTGTATAGAACTGGAATATTACTTAATGGATTTTGTATACTTGACTTACGTAAAAATTATTTTACAAATTGAACAAACTAGTACAAGAAAAGGAGATGATCATTCAAAAGGTTGAATGTCTGTATTTACAGAAATACAAGTGTGAGTTATTTGAAATGTTCAAAGAATTCAGAAGGGAAACAAATTGGCAAAGTATTAGGATTCTTTGATCTGATCAAGGAATAAATACTTGTGCAATAAGTTTCTAGATCATCTCAAATGGTTTTCTCATAATGGATGCCTCCTGATACGCAATAATTGATTGATGTATCTGAAAGGAAAAATTATACCTTACTGGACATGGTACGGTCCATAGTGATTTTACCGACATACCAGTATCCTTCTAGGGTAATGTCCTAGAAATGGTTGCATATCTACGAAAAGGTAACCTCAAAATCCAGCCCCAAGACTCCATAAACGTTATGGACAGGGAGGATTCTTAATCTTAAATATGTTAAGTTAAGGGGTTGTCCAACTTATGTGAAAAAGGTTTCAAAGGATAAGCTTGGGACAAAATTTGACAAGTACAGATTTTTGGGACATCCTAAAGTAAGTTTAGGGCATATGTTCTATAATCCTACTTAGCAAAAGGTGTTTATTGCGAAACACGCTGTCTTCTAAGATAAAAATATTTATCATTGAAGGGGCTAGTGGGAGGATAATAGATCTTGAAGAGTTCAAGAACCACAAAATACTATAAGTTAAAACTAGAGGAACCTGTAGATAGACTTATTGTAACACAATCGAATCGTAAATCTGGAATAGTACTGAACATACCTGAGAGGTATGGATTCATCATGGATGATGATGATGAGGTACGTATCCTAGAAGATGATGATCTAGTTACTTACGATGAGGTAAGAGTTCTAGTGTGTACAAAAGGGTCAGTGGAAGCATCGTGAAAATTCTAGTATTATATGTTGATATACTACAATAAAGAATGACATACTAATGCTACAATCAGTAAAGATAAAGTTGTCTAAACATTCCTCCATGAATGATTTGGGTAGAGTATCTTAATTGGGGATACAAATCTATATAGATAGATTTAAGAGGATGCTCGACTTAACCCAAGAAATGTATATTCATTTGATGCTAAAGTCGTTTAGCATGCATGGCAAACTCCATGGGATATCTCATGTTGATGAGCCCTGGAGTGTATCTCTCTTAATAGTCCCCATAGACTCAGAAAAGAGAGATCGCATGAGTAACTATCATGTATGCAATGAAATGTACGAGACCTGATGTTAATCAGTAATATTCTGGAGAAGTTCACTATGAGTCAGTGAAAAATATCTTAAAGTACTTAACCGACACTAAGGATGTGATAATATTCATGGTGGGTCTAAATTAAAACTAGAGGACTTAACAGACTCAAGTTTTTCAGACAAACCAAGACAACATAAAATCTACTTTAAGGTAAAGTGTTACCTTGAACAGTGGTGCAGTGAATTGGAAAGGTTCCAAACAGAAAAGAGTTGTTGGTTTAGTGATAAAGACAAAGTATATAGCTATAAATGAAGCTGCAAGTTGATTGTTTGGATGAAAAGTTCATTACAGAACTAGGAATAGTTCTTAAGTCTCATCTTGGATCTAAACATGTGTTGTGGCACTTTCATTTGATTATAAGAATCATTAAAATATGAGAAATCACTATAGAGATAGTGGACTCTCAAGAACAACATTACATATCCATTAACTAAAGCTTATCCAACAGCAAGATAATCGTCACTTAGAGAAGAAGGGTATGAGATACCATGGCGATTGGCTTTAGTGCAAGTGGGAGATTGAAAGTAGTATGCACACAAGCCAATCATGTTTGATGATAAAGCATATACTTTGTAACAATCTTATTCATTTATTAATAAAAAGTATTAATTTATTAAAGGCTTTTAATTATCTACATGATGCTGTTTTATAATATGTGATAAACCCATAGTTTTAAGTAATGCTTTTAGAATAATGATGATGATCATTCTAATGAGATCTAAATTCTTAGAAAGCTTAAAACTAAAATAGTTCCCAATCGTTGGATTACTAAATTGGGAATTAGTGAATCCGGATAGATTGGTACATACGTTGATTGCTCATTGGATGAGAATGATTGATCTCATGATCATTTGTGTGGAGACACTAAAGCAAGTATGTAGGTGCTTATTAGAGAATAAGTTCACTGAACGTGGCTCGCTAAGGAATACCTGTGACAACCCCAAAATAGGTCCATTCCATCCAACCCATTCTGAGTCGTCAAATACATGGTACAGAAAATAACTACAACTTTATTACAACAATTGTCGTGCAAAATACAACAACACATATGATGTGAGTTTGGATACAAATATATACCAAATGTGACATTGGACACCATCATGGACAGCACCTCACAAAGGTACCTTACATAAAGGTATAGTCAAAAACTGTTTTAGAAATTAGAATCTTTGGGAAGTGCTCAAGGAAACCTTCGTACATGGGAGGCCATGCGTCTAGGTTATGATAGATATCATATGGCCACAGAATTATCCTTGGTTGACCCAATAGACCCCAAAGAAAAACGAGAAGATTACTATCATATTCTTCCCAATGGTGAGTCTTCTCTTGACTTATCATTATCTCTACTGTCTCTAATTGAGAATTATACTTCAAACAAACACCAAGATTATATAGGTAGTGCTCGTATATATACTCAGCAAGTGGATGAGCACATCCCTGTCTTATGATGACACGAGGTTGTATGTCATTAGACATCTTGTATGATAGTGGCAAACCACCCTTCCAACGTTGGGTACACCTTACCCTATTGGATTCACCAAATATAACTACTAAATGAACTTTTCTATACTGCTTCGGGAGAACCTCCACAGCTAGAGACCACCGTTCTATTTTCCCGTTACCCTCGCTCGACCCAGCTACACTCTTATTACCTGAAAGGAATTGTGAAGCAAAAGGGTGAGCACAACTAGCTCAGTAAAGAATATCATGACTAAAGATAATTCAATTATCAATAGCCTTCATCAACAATAAATCAGAGATTTAGAACATATGGTAAATGATAAAAATTTCAACCATAGTTGCAGCGGAACGAGCAATCCATTAGAAGAGTCAAATAGACTATAAAGTCTATTATCTTCTCCATGTTAAAAATCCACCAACAATATTTTATCCATGTAACATCACTCAACAGTTCCTTTCCACAATCATATGAATAACTCATAATCATAATTGTGACTATAAATTTTTCTTCGCACCCAGGACGAAGAATATTTTCATCACCTGTCTTTACCTGAAACATCAAAGATCATGGTTATACCAAATCACAGTTCCTGTTTATAATCATACTAACAAATCCATCTTTGCACTACGGCCAAAGATATTCATCAACAAACCATCTTTGCACTACGGGCCAAAGATATTCAACAACAGTTCATCTTTGCACTACAGGCCAAAGATATTCATCAACAGGCCATCTTTGCACTACATGCCAAAGATATTCATCAACAATTCATATTTGCACTACAGGCCAAATATATTCATATCTCAAAGAAATATATAATCATTTCAGAATTTATATAAACAATAATTATAACCATGTTGATCAATTCACCTTTGCACTTAAGCTTAAGATATTCAATTATAAATTCAATGGTCATGATCATACCAGTCACAATTCAACTTTGCACTACAGGCCAAAGAGAACCCTAGTCATGATCATACCAATAATCTACCCATCTTTACACTCCAGTGAAAGAGAATTTCAACATCAGGGTTATAAAAATGTTATATATGATGATAAAAATAATATGATCAACATATAGTTTTAATCTCAAGAGTAATATTCGTAACTCAACTATAATAAGAAAAGAAATCGTGAATAGTAACTCATGAATAGTAACCCCGACACAAAAGATAGAAATTCTACAATAAAATCCATACCAATATTTCGGTATAATGATATTGAAAGAATAACATTACTTAAATTTATAAACAATTTATTTTAATTGTTTACACTTTACTAATTAATGCATTTAATCATCATAAAATGCCAACTCTTACAATTTCATCATCAATAACCAAAACCCTCATCAAAAATCTGCATATACCTCATATAGGATTCTCAAGCCATAAAATCCTATTTTCCAATTTTCTTTCTTCACAAAACATATTTAATTCATTTACTCATAACTAGACCATTTTCATGAAAAATACCAAATCAGTTCCAAAAATATTTCTTTTCTGGATTTAGCATAATATAGTCCCATAGTGAACATATATTTTTCTCAGAATTTTTAAAAGTCATTTACTATTTTTCATATGGCCAAAATAGCCGAATATTTAGACATTTATCAAAAATTGTACTTTTGTCTAAAAATTCTGAAATTTACAGAGTATACTTCTATCATATACATGTACTCCCAATAAAAATTTCATCAATTTTGGAGTTAACCACAAGGAATTATAAGCTGTTACTTTTAAAATAGTCTTTTCTCATAAAATTCATAACTCTCAATCTATACATCCAAAAATCACCATTTTTGGACACAATCAAGAAAACTCATCAAAATATCATTTCAAATTTTTCCAGAATTTTTGAAGTCAGAAAAATTACGAAACTGAAAAACATAACAACCCTTAAAATCCCTTAATATCCCTTACAATCCCTTACCTCAAAAGAGCAGTACTTCTGACTGGATATCGGATATGATGCTGAAGGAAACTTGCACTGATGAATAGCAACTCACCAAGTATCTAAAAACTCACAAAATATGCTTCATAATATAGAGAGAGAAAGAGAGAAAGCTTATGTTTCTGGTGTGATTTTCAATTCTAACTTAGCCCTCTATTTATAGGAAAATTTTGGTAGGTTTGACCTGCAACCTGATGGCTTTACCTGCTACTATTCCCACCCACCACATTTGAAATATAATTCAGCACATTTCTTCACCAACCACAAGTGGGGCCCACCAATTCTAGAATTTTCCACCAAAATGATAAACTCCGAAAATTCAACAATTTCTGAACCAGTCATCTCGTAAAATTCATAATAAATCATACGTTCATTTTTAACGGTTCAAAATTTGTGGACATATACTCAACTTATATATGTATAACATATCCAAAAATTACCACGATCCAACGGTCGGATTAAAAATTATAACCCCCGCAAAATATCTCAAAAACCCTGATTTTTAATACCTCCATTCCGACAAAAATACTGATAAAAACCTCAACATTAACTCCTTCATTTTTAACCACAAAAATATATCCCTCATTTATATCCACATAAAATAAATATTTTCTTATCATATGAATCAATAATTAATTATTCACAAATAATATTACAGAATCACATTTATGACAACCAGGCCGTTCCCAGGAAAGAGGGGGCTTTCCAATAAGAATTTCTCCTTACTGGCGCGCAATTAGATGACCAAACCTCTCCTTAGACAGAACTTTCTAGACATTGCCAATAATGTTATCTAATAATATTATTCAAATAATATGAATTATTGATCTGATAATGGGAAATACTGTGCAGCAACAATTATTGAACAACAATAATATAAAATTTCAACGTAGCAATTATTGAATCAATAAAATAAAATATTGAACAGTAATTACTGTAACAATTATTGAGTAGTGCCTTCTTACGTAAGAATCAATAATTTCAAAAATACTGTGCAATACCGTGTGCTACTGTGCAATAACGCGTATTACTGTATTTTAACCACCGGGTATTCCAACAGTGTTAACGGTAACAACTACGCCGTTATTTGTAAAAACTCAAATTTGTCGTTTTCTTCATCCGACAGTTATTCGTTATGGGGCCCACAAATAGCTGCGCCGTCGTACGAATATTCCCCGACAGAAAGAATATTCCACGACCAAACGAATATTCCCCGACAACAATGATTATTTTATAACCACTTGCTTATTTTGAAAAAAAATCATATTTCACCCATAACTTTAAACTTTTATCAATTTAACCATTTACTGAATAGTAATTATAAGAAAAATTGAATACTTTTATTTCATAAAATTCGGGGTCTTACAATCTCCCCTCCTTATGAAATTTCGTCCTCGAAATTTACGTACCTGGTATTTCAAAGAGTTGAGAATACCTTCCTTTCATTTCAAATTCCATCTTTCCTGTCATCATAATTTCTCCATTGCTCATCTCCTGTATTTCAAATATCATTCTAGAATACAGCTTCAAAACAAGGGTTAATTTAACAAATTAACATATCACATAATATCCCGATATTATGACTGACCAACAAATAAGCTTAGGTAGGACACACTAGCGAAGGATTTACTCATCTCTCCCCTCCTAGTTATATTCCCCGATCTCCGCCAGAGATCATATCCCTAAGCTCTGATACCACCTGTGACAACCCCAAAATAGGTCCATTCCATCCAACCCATTCTGAGTCGTCAAATACATGGTACAGAAAATAACTACAACTTTATTACAACAATTGTCGTGCAAAATACAACAACACATATGCTGTGAGTTTGGATACAAATATATACCAAATGTGACATTGGACACCATCATGGATCATCACCTCACAAAACACCTTACATAAAGGTATAGTCAAAAACTGTTTTAGAAATTAGAATCTTTGGGAAGTGCTCAAGGAAACCTTCGTACATGGGAGGCCACGCGTCTAGGTTATGATAGATATCATATGGCCACAGAATTATCCTTGGTTGACCCAATAGACCCCAAAGAAAAACGAGAAGATTACTATCATATTCTTCCCAATGGTGAGTCTTCTCTTGACTTATCATTATCTCCACTGTCTCTAATTGAGAATTATACTTCAAACAAACACCAAGATTATATAGGTAGTGCTCGTATATATACTCAGCAAGTGGATGAGCACATCCCTGTCTTATGATGACACGAGGTTGTATGTCATTAGACATCTTGTATGATAGTGGCAAACCACCCTTCCAACGTTGGGTACACCTACCCTATTGGATTCACCAAATATAACTACTAAATGAACTTTTCTATACTGCTTCGGGAGAACCTCCACAGCTAGAGACCACCGTTCTATTTTCCCGTTACCCTCGCTCGACCCAGCTACACTCTTATTACCTGAAAGGAATTGTGAAGCAAAAGGGTGAGCACAACTAGCTCAGTAAAGAATATCATGACTAAAGATAATTCAATTATCAATAGCCTTCATCAACAATAAATCAGAGATTTAGAACATATGGTAAATGATAAAAATTTCAACCATAGTTGCAGCGGAACGAGCAATCCATTAGAAGAGTCAAATAGACTATAAAGTCTATTATCTTCTCCATGTTAAAAATCCACCAACAATATTTTATCCATGTAACATCACTCAACAGTTCCTTTCCACAATCATATGAATAACTCATAATCATAATTGTGACTATAAATTTTTCTTCGCACCCAGGACGAAGAATATTTTCATCACCTGTCTTTACCTGAAACATCAAAGATCATGGTTATACCAAATCACAGTTCCTGTTTATAATCATACTAACAAATCCATCTTTGCACTACGGCCAAAGATATTCATCAACAAACCATCTTTGCACTACGGGCCAAAGATATTCAACAACAGTTCATCTTTGCACTACAGGCCAAAGATATTCATCAACAGGCCATCTTTGCACTACATGCCAAAGATATTCATCAACAATTCATATTTGCACTACAGGCCAAATATATTCATATCTCAAAGAAATATATAATCATTTCAGAATTTATATAAACAATAATTATAACCATGTTGATCAATTCACCTTTGCACTTAAGCTTAAGATATTCAATTATAAATTCAATGGTCATGATCATACCAGTCACAATTCAACTTTGCACTACAGGCCAAAGAGAACCCTAGTCATGATCATACCAATAATCTACCCATCTTTACACTCCAGTGAAAGAGAATTTCAACATCAGGGTTATAAAAATGTTATATATGATGATAAAAATAATATGATCAACATATAGTTTTAATCTCAAGAGTAATATTCGTAACTCAACTATAATTTGGTTAGAAAAAGAAACCAATTTTGTCGTGAATAGTAACTCATGAATAGTAACCCCGACACAAAAGATAGAAATTCTACAATAAAATCCATACCAATATTTCGGTATAATGATATTGAAAGAATAACATTACTTAAATTTATAAACAATTTATTTTAATTGTTTACACTTTACTAATTAATGCATTTAATCATCATAAAATGCCAACTCTTACAATTTCATCATCAATAACCAAAACCCTCATCAAAAATCTGCATATACCTCATATAGGATTCTCAAGCCATAAAATCCTATTTTCCAATTTTCTTTCTTCACAAAACATATTTAATTCATTTACTCATAACTAGACCATTTTCATGAAAAATACCAAATCAGTTCCAAAAATATTTCTTTTCTGGAATTTAGCATAATATAGTCCCATAGTGAACATATATTTTTCTCAGAATTTTTAAAAGTCATTTACTATTTTTCATATGGCCAAAATAGCCGAATATTTAGACATTTATCAAAAATTATACTTTTGTCTAAAAATTCTGAAATTTACAGAGTATACTTCTATCATATACATGTACTCCCAATAAAAATTTCATCAATTTTGGAGTTAACCACAAGGAATTATAAGCAGTTACTTTTAAAATAGTCTTTTCTCATAAAATTCATAACTCTCAATCTATACATCCAAAAATCACCATTTTTGGACACAATCAAGAAAACTCATCAAAATATCATTTCAAATTTTTCCAGAATTTTTGAAGATCAGAAAAATTACGAAACTGAAAAACATAACAACCCTTAAAATCCCTTAATATCCCTTACTATCCCTTACCTCAAAAGAGCAGTACTTCTGACTGGATATCGGATATGATGCTGAAGGAAACTTGCACTGATGAATAGCAACTCACCAAGTATCTAAAATACTCACAAAATATGCTTCATAATATAGAGAGAGAAAGAGAGAAAGCTTATGTTTCTGGTGTGATTTTCAATTCTAACTTAGCCCTCTATTTATAGGAAAATTTTGGTAGGTTTGACCTGCAACCTGATGGCTTTACCTGCTACTATTCCCACCCACCACATTTGAAATATAATTCAGCACATTTCTTCACCAACCACAAGTGGGGCCCACCAATTCTAGAATTTTCCACCAAAATGATAAACTCCGAAAATTCAACAATTTCTGAACCAGTCATCTCGTAAAATTCATAATAAATCATACGTTCATTTTTAACGGTTCAAAATTTGTGGACATATACTCAACTTATATATGTATAACATATCCAAAAATTACCACGATCCAACGGTCGGATTAAAAATTATAACCCCCGCAAAATATCTCAAAAACCCTGATTTTTAATACCTCCATTCCGACAAAAATACTGATAAAAACCTCAACATTAACTCCTTCATTTTTAACCACAAAAATATATCCCTCATTTATATCCACATAAAATAAATATTTTCTTATCATATGAATCAATAATTAATTATTCACAAATAATATTACAGAATCACATTTATGACAACCAGGCCGTTCCCAGGAAAGAGGGGGCTTTCCAATAAGAATTTCTCCTTACTGGCGCGCAATTAGATGACCAAACCTCTCCTTAGACAGAACTTTCTAGACATTGCCAATAATGTTATCTAATAATATTATTCAAATAATATGAATTATTGATCTGATAATGGGAAATACTGTGCAGCAACAATTATTGAACAACAATAATATAAAATTTCAACGTAGCAATTATTGAATCAATAAAATAAAATATTGAACAGTAATTACTGTAACAATTATTGAGTAGTGCCTTCTTACGTAAGAATCAATAATTTCAAAAATACTGTGCAATACCGTGTGCTACTGTGCAATAACGCGTATTACTGTATTTTAACCACCGGGTATTCCAACAGTGTTAACGGTAACAACTACGCCGTTATTTGTAAAAACTCAAATTTGTCGTTTTCTTCACCCGACAGTTATTCGTTATGGGGCCCACAAATAGCTGCGCCGTCGTACGAATATTCCCCGACAGAAAGAATATTCCACGACCAAACGAATATTCCCCGACAACAATGATTATTTTATAACCACTTGCTTATTTTGAAAAAAAATCATATTTCACTCATAACTTTAAACTTTTATCAATTTAACCATTTACTGAATAGTAATTATAAGAAAAATTGAATACTTTTATTTCATAAAATTCGGGGTCTTACAATCTCCCCTCCTTATGAAATTTCGTCCTCGAAATTTACGTACCTGGTATTTCAAAGAGTTGAGAATACCTTCCTTTCATTTCAAATTCCATCTTTCCTGTCATCATAATTTCTCCATTGCTCATCTCCTGTATTTCAAATATCATTCTAGAATACAGCTTCAAAACAAGGGTTAATTTAACAAATTAACATATCACATAATATCCCGATATTATGACTGTCTAACAAATAAGCTTAGGTAGGACACACTAGCGAAGGATTTACTCATCTCTCCCCTCCTAGTTATATTCCCCGATCTCCGCCAGAGATCATATCCCTAAGCTCTGATACCACCTGTGACAACCCCAAAATAGGTCCATTCCATCCAACCCATTCTGAGTCGTCAAATACATGGTACAAAAAATAACTACAACTTTATTACAACAATTGTCGTGCAAAATACAACAACACATATGCTGTGAGTTTGGATACAAATATATACCAAATGTGACATTGGACACCATAATGTATCAGCACCTCACAAAGGTACCTTACATAAAGGTATAGTCAAAAACTGTTTTAGAAATTAGAATCTTTGGGAAGTGCTCAAGGAAACCTTCGTACATGGGAGGCCACGCGTCTAGGTTATGATAGATATCATATGGCCACAGAATTATCCTTGGTTGACCCAATAGACCCCAAAGAAAAACGAGAAGATTACTATCATATTCTTCCCAATGGTGAGTCTTCTCTTGACTTATCATTATCTCCACTGTCTCTAATTGAGAATTATACTTCAAACAAACACCAAGATTATATAGGTAGTGCTCGTATATATACTCAGCAAGTGGATGAGCACATCCCTGTCTTATGATGACACGAGGTTGTATGTCATTAGACATCTTGTATGATAGTGGCAAACCACCCTTCCAACGTTGGGTTCACCTTACCCTATTGGATTCACCAAATATAACTACTAAATGAACTTTTCTATACTGCTTCGAGACCTCCACAGCTAGAGACCACCGTTCTATTTTCCCGTTACCCTCGCTCGACCCAGCTACACTCTTATTACCTGAAAGGAATTGTGAAGCAAAAGGGTGAGCACAACTAGCTCAGTAAAGAATATCATGACTAAAGATAATTCAATTATCAATAGCCTTCATCAACAATAAATCAGAGATTTAGAACATATGGTAAATGATAAAAATTTCAACCATAGTTGCAGCGGAACGAGCAATCCATTAGAAGAGTCAAATAGACTATAAAGTCTATTATCTTCTCCATGTTAAAAATCCACCAACAATATTTTATCCATGTAACATCACTCAACAGTTCCTTTCCACAATCATATGAATAACTCATAATCATAATTGTGACTATAAATTTTTCTTCGCACCCAGGACGAAGAATATTTTCATCACCTGTCTTTACCTGAAACATCAAAGATCATGGTTATACCAAATCACAGTTCCTGTTTATAATCATACTAACAAATCCATCTTTGCACTACGGCCAAAGATATTCATCAACAAACCATCTTTGCACTACGGGCCAAAGATATTCAACAACAGTTCATCTTTGCACTACAGGCCAAAGATATTCATCAACAGGCCATCTTTGCACTACATGCCAAAGATATTCATCAACAATTCATATTTGCACTACAGGCCAAATATATTCATATCTCAAAGAAATATATAATCATTTCAGAATTTATATAAACAATAATTATAACCATGTTGATCAATTCACCTTTGCACTTAAGCTTAAGATATTCAATTATAAATTCAATGGTCATGATCATACCAGTCACAATTCAACTTTGCACTACAGGCCAAAGAGAACCCTAGTCATGATCATACCAATAATCTACCCATCTTTACACTCCAGTGAAAGAGAATTTCAACATCAGGGTTATAAAAATGTTATATATGATGATAAAAATAATATGATCAACATATAGTTTTAATCTCAAGAGTAATATTCGTAACTCAACTATAATTTGTTAGAAAAAGAAACCAATCGTGAATAGTACTCATGAATAGTAACCCCGACACAAAAGATAGAAATTCTACAATAAAATCCATACCAATATTTCGGTATAATGATATTGAAAGAATAACATTACTTAAATTTATAAACAATTTATTTTAATTGTTTACACTTTACTAATTAATGCATTTAATCATCATAAAATGCCAACTCTTACAATTTCATCATCAATAACCAAAACCCTCATCAAAAATCTGCATATACCTCATATAGGATTCTCAAGCCATAAAATCCTATTTTCCAATTTTCTTTCTTCACAAAACATATTTAATTCATTTACTCATAACTAGACCATTTTCATGAAAAATACCAAATCAGTTCCAAAAATATTTCTTTTCTGGAATTTAGCATAATATAGTCCCATAGTGAACATATATTTTTCTCAGAATTTTTAAAAGTCATTTACTATTTTTCATATGGCCAAAATAGCCGAATATTTAGACATTTATCAAAAATTGTACTTTTGTCCAAAAAATCTGAAATTTACAGAGTATACTTCTATCATATACATGTACTCCCAATAAAAATTTCATCAATTTTGGAGTTAACCACAAGGAATTATAAGCAGTTACTTTTAAAATAGTCTTTTCTCATAAAATTCATAACTCTCAATCTATACATCCAAAAATCACCATTTTTGGACACAATCAAGAAAACTCATCAAAATATCATTTCAAATTTTTCCAGAATTTTTGAAGATCAGAAAAATTACGAAACTGAAAAACATAACAACCCTTAAAATCCCTTAATATCCCTTACTATCCCTTACCTCAAAAGAGCAGTACTTCTGACTGGATATCGGATATGATGCTGAAGGAAACTTGCACTGATGAATAGCAACTCACCAAGTATCTAAAATCTCACAAAATATGCTTCATAATATAGAGAGAGAAAGAGAGAAAGCTTATGTTTCTGGTGTGATTTTCAATTCTAACTTAGCCCTCTATTTATAGGAAAATTTTGGTAGGTTTGACCTGCAACCTGATGGCTTTACCTGCTACTATTCCCACCCACCACATTTGAAATATAATTCAGCACATTTCTTCACCAACCACAAGTGGGGCCCACCAATTCTAGAATTTTCCACCAAAATGATAAACTCCGAAAATTCAACAATTTCTGAACCAGTCATCTCGTAAAATTCATAATAAATCATACGTTCATTTTTAACGGTTCAAAATTTGTGGACATATACTCAACTTATATATGTATAACATATCCAAAAATTACCACGATCCAACGGTCGGATTAAAAATTATAACCCCCGCAAAATATCTCAAAAACCCTGATTTTTAATACCTCCATTCCGACAAAAATACTGATAAAAACCTCAACATTAACTCCTTCATTTTTAACCACAAAAATATATCCCTCATTTATATCCACATAAAATAAATATTTTCTTATCATATGAATCAATAATTAATTATTCACAAATAATATTACAGAATCACATTTATGACAACCAGGCCGTTCCCAGGAAAGAGGGGGCTTTCCAATAAGAATTTCTCCTTACTGGCGCGCAATTAGATGACCAAACCTCTCCTTAGACAGAACTTTCTAGACATTGCCAATAATGTTATCTAATAATATTATTCAAATAATATGAATTATTGATCTGATAATGGGAAATACTGTGCAGCAACAATTATTGAACAACAATAATATAAAATTTCAACGTAGCAATTATTGAATCAATAAAATAAAATATTGAACAGTAATTACTGTAACAATTATTGAGTAGTGCCTTCTTACGTAAGAATCAATAATTTCAAAAATACTGTGCAATACCGTGTGCTACTGTGCAATAACGCGTATTACTGTATTTTAACCACCGGGTATTCCAACAGTGTTAACGGTAACAACTACGCCGTTATTTGTAAAAACTCAAATTTGTCGTTTTCTTCATCCGACAGTTATTCGTTATGGGGCCCACAAATAGCTGCGCCGTCGTACGAATATTCCCCGACAGAAAGAATATTCCACGACCAAACGAATATTCCCCGACAACAATGATTATTTTATAACCACTTGCTTATTTTGAAAAAAAATCATATTTCACTCATAACTTTAAACTTTTATCAATTTAACCATTTACTGAATAGTAATTATAAGAAAAATTGAATACTTTTATTTCATAAAATTCGGGGTCTTACAATCTCCCCTCCTTATGAAATTTCGTCCTCGAAATTTACGTACCTGGTATTTCAAAGAGTTGAGAATACCTTCCTTTCATTTCAAATTCCATCTTTCCTGTCATCATAATTTCTCCATTGCTCATCTCCTGTATTTCAAATATCATTCTAGAATACAGCTTCAAAACAAGGGTTAATTTAACAAATTAACATATCACATAATATCCCGATATTATGACTGTCTAACAAATAAGCTTAGGTAGGACACACTAGCGAAGGATTTACTCATCTCTCCCCTCCTAGTTATATTCCCCGATCTCCGCCAGAGATCATATCCCTAAGCTCTGATACCACCTGTGACAACCCCAAAATAGGTCCATTCCATCCAACCCATTCTGAGTCGTCAAATACATGGTACAGAAAATAACTACAACTTTATTACAACAATTGTCGTGCAAAATACAACAACACATATGCTGTGAGTTTGGATACAAATATATACCAAATGTGACATTGGACACCATCATGTATCAGCACCTCACAAAGGTACCTTACATAAAGGTACAGTCAAAAACTGTTTTAGAAATTAGAATCTTTGGGAAGTGCTCAAGGAAACCTTCGTACATGGGAGGCCATGCGTCTAGGTTATGATAGATATCATATGGCCACAGAATTATCCTTGGTTGACCCAATAGACCCCAAAGAAAAACGAGAAGATTACTATCATATTCTTCCCAATGGTGAGTCTTCTCTTGACTTATCATTATCTCTACTGTCTCTAATTGAGAATTATACTTTAAACAAACACCAAGATTATATAGGTAGTGCTCGTATATATACTCAGCAAGTGGATGAGCACATCCCTGTCTTATGATGACACGAGGTTGTATGTCATTAGACATCTTGTATGATAGTGGCAAACCACCCTTCCAACGTTGGGTACACCTTACCCTATTGGATTCACCAAATATAACTACTAAATGAACTTTTCTATACTGCTTGGGAGAACCTCCACAGCTAGAGACCACCGTTCTATTTTCCCGTTACCCTCGCTCGACCCAGCTACACTCTTATTACCTGAAAGGAATTGTGAAGCAAAAGGGTGAGCACAACTAGCTCAGTAAAGAATATCATGACTAAAGATAATTCAATTATCAATAGCCTTCATCAACAATAAATCAGAGATTTAGAACATATGGTAAATGATAAAAATTTCAACCATAGTTGCAGCGGAACGAGCAATCCATTAGAAGAGTCAAATAGACTATAAAGTCTATTATCTTCTCCATGTTAAAAATCCACCAACAATATTTTATCCATGTAACATCACTCAACAGTTCCTTTCCACAATCATATGAATAACTCATAATCATAATTGTGACTATAAATTTTTCTTCGCACCCAGGACGAAGAATATTTTCATCACCTGTCTTTACCTGAAACATCAAAGATCATGGTTATACCAAATCACAGTTCCTGTTTATAATCATACTAACAAATCCATCTTTGCACTACGGCCAAAGATATTCATCAACAAACCATCTTTGCACTACGGGCCAAAGATATTCAACAACAGTTCATCTTTGCACTACAGGCCAAAGATATTCATCAACAGGCCATCTTTGCACTACATGCCAAAGATATTCATCAACAATTCATATTTGCACTACAGGCCAAATATATTCATATCTCAAAGAAATATATAATCATTTCAGAATTTATATAAACAATAATTATAACCATGTTGATCAATTCACCTTTGCACTTAAGCTTAAGATATTCAATTATAAATTCAATGGTCATGATCATACCAGTCACAATTCAACTTTGCACTACAGGCCAAAGAGAACCCTAGTCATGATCATACCAATAATCTACCCATCTTTACACTCCAGTGAAAGAGAATTTCAACATCAGGGTTATAAAAATGTTATATATGATGATAAAAATAATATGATCAACATATAGTTTTAATCTCAAGAGTAATATTCGTAACTCAACTATAATTTGGTTAGAAAAAGAAACTAATTTTGTCGTGAATAGTAACTCATGAATAGTAACCCCGACACAAAAGATAGAAATTCTACAATAAAATCCATACCAATATTTCGGTATAATGATATTGAAAGAATAACATTACTTAAATTTATAAACAATTTATTTTAATTGTTTACACTTTACTAATTAATGCATTTAATCATCATAAAATGCCAACTCTTACAATTTCATCATCAATAACCAAAACCCTCATCAAAAATCTGCATATACCTCATATAGGATTCTCAAGCCATAAAGTCCTATTTTCCAATTTTCTTTCTTCACAAAACATATTTAATTCATTTACTCATAACTAGACCATTTTTATGAAAAATACCAAATCAGTTCCAAAAATATTTCTTTTCTGGAATTTAGCATAATATAGTTCCATATTGAACATATATTTTTCTCAGAATTTTTAAAAGTCATTTACTATTTTTCATATGGCCAAAATAGCCGAATATTTAAACATTTATCAAAAATTATACTTTTGTCCAAAAAATTCTGAAATTTACAGAGTATACTTCTATCATATACATGTACTCCCAATAAAAATTTCATCAATTTTGGAGTTAACCACAAGGAATTATAAGCAGTTACTTTTAAAATAGTCTTTTCTCATAAAATTCATAACTCTCAATCTATACATCCAAAAATCACCATTTTTGGACACAATCAAGAAAACTCATCAAAATATCATTTCAAATTTTTCCAGAATTTTTGAAGGTCAGAAAAATTACGAAACTGAAAAACATAACAACCCTTAAAATCCCTTAATATCCCTTACAATCCATTACCTCAAAAGAGCAGTACTTCTGACTGAATATCGGATATGATGCTGAAGGAAACTTGCACTGATGAATAGCAACTCACCAAGTATCTAAAATCTCACAAAATATGATTCATAATATAGAGAGAGAAAGAGAGAAAGCTTATGTTTCTGGTGTGATTTTCAATTCTAACTTAGCCCTCTATTTATAGGAAAATTTTGGTAGGTTTGACCTGCAACCTGATGGCTTTACCTGCTACTATTCCCACCCACCACATTTGAAATATAATTCAGCACATTTCTTCACCAACCACAAGTGGGGCCCACCAATTCTAGAATTTTCTACCAAAATGATAAACTCTGAAAATTCAACAATTTCTGAACCAGTCATCTCGTAAAATTCATAATAAATCATACGTTCATTTTTAACGGTTCAAAATTTGTGGACATATACTCAACTTATATATGTATAACATATCCAAAAATTACCACGATCCAACGGTCGGATTAAAAATTATAACCCCCGCAAAATATCTCAAAAACCCTGATTTTTAATACCTCCATTCCAACAAAAATACTGATAAAAACCTCAACATTAACTTCTTCATTTTTAACCACAAAAATATATCCCTCATTTATATCCATATAAAATAAATATTTTCTTATCATATAAATCATTAATTAATTATTCACAAATAATATTACAGAATCACATTTATGACAACCAGGCCGTTCCCAGGAAAGAGGGGGCTTTCCAATAAGAATTTCTCCTTACTGGCGCGCAATTAGGTGACCAAACCTCTCCTTAGACAGAACTTTCTAGTCATTGCCAATAATGTTATCTAATAATATTATTCAAATAATATGAATTATTGATCTGATAATGGGAAATACTGTGCAGTAACAATTATTGAACAACAATAATATAAAATTTCAACGTAGCAATTATTGAATCAATAAAATAAATTATTGAACAGTAACTACTGTAACAATTATTGAGTAGTGTCTTCTTACGTAAGAATCAATAATTTCAAAAATACTGTGCAATACCGTGTGCTACTGTGCAATAACGCGTATTACTGTATTTTAACCACCAGGTATTTCAACAGTGTTAACGGTAACAACTACGCCGTTATTTGTAAAAACTCAAATTTGTCGTTTTCTTCATCCGACAGTTATTCTGTTATGGGGCCCACAAATGGCTGCGCCGTCGTACGAATATTCCCCGACAGAAAGAATATTCCACGACCAAACGAATATTCCCCGACAACAATGATTATTTTATAACCACTTGCTTATTTTGAAAAAAAATCATATTTCACTCATAACTTTAAACTTTTATCAATTTAACCATTTACTGAATAGTAATTATAAGAAAAATTGAATACTTTTATTTCATAAAATTCGGGGTCTTACAATACCTAATGGAATTTTACTTGCCTGTCAATAGGAATTCCTGTAGTGATAGTAGTACAAGTGATCCTTGGACTTGAGATCATCATAGTATCTTGTGTATGATGAGTTATACTTTGACTTATTCCCTAAGACCCTTAGGGTATATCAAAGGGTATGATTTGGTATAATAAGTTGTACATGGAGATAATGTATGATCAATAAAGAATCTACCACTTCTAGTAAAAGAAGAGAAATGTCCTATGTGATTCGATAAATGACAACCCAGTAGTCCTTGGCCAAGGCAGAATGAAATTAGAAAGGAGTTTCTAATTTGCTATATTTGGGGTTGTGCATTTAAGAGTCGAAATACATATAATTAAATAAAATAAAACTTGACAGTAATTCCATGTCTTATATTTAATTGGGACATTGTATAGTGGAAGGATTGAATTGTACGGTAACTATTTACTCAAAGGTTCTTTTATGATTAATGTTGAAATCTATATTATCTGAAAAGTCGTTGATCGCTAGGGAGGCTTATCCCTATTGTAGAATAAATATTATTTATTTAAATAAATTAATAGTTTAATTTATTTATTTAAATAAGATTAGAATTGTTCTAATTGATTTATTCACAACCGGTTTAATATGGAGAACCTAAAGGGTCACACCATAAAAGGAAGAATAATTATTTAAGAAGTTAATGGCATAATCGTAATAATATGTTAAGTATATTTAATTTAATCTATGGTGATAGAATAAATTAAATAGCTTAATATTTATTATTTAATATTTTAGAAATATTAAATATAAATTAATAAGAGGAGTCTTATTAATATTATTACAATTATTATTATTTTAATTTCTAAAAGAGTTTAGGAATTAATTTAATATATGTACTCTCATTTATTCCTAATAGGATTAGGAGGGAAAATTAGTTAAAGAAGTTTAATTAATTATCCCTAATAAGATTAGGGAGCCCATTTAATTAAAGGAGTTTAATTAAATAAATAATACCTTATTTTAATAGGGTTACTTGATATCTTTATAAGAGGATTCTTATATCAGATATCAAATATACGTAATTTCAATAGTTGGGAGAGTACGCCTTTTCTATAGAGATAGAAAACTAGGGTTTTGTCAAATACCCATCTTCTTAAATTCTTCTTCTTCCTTGGTGGATCACCTCTAGAGGCCAAACAATTGGGTGGCTAACGTTGATCAAAGGAAGGAACCAAACTCGGTGGATTCAAGTTGAACGCGAAAAGGATTAGAGGTGAACTTGTACCTGAGGAAGCTCGGATCTTCAAGGGTATGATTCTTGTTCTTTCTTTTTCGTTTAATTAATAATTGTGCATAAAGGGTGATCCGGGTATATGGTTTGTAAAATTTTAAAACTCTGATTTTACACGTTTCCATTTAGTTTGAGCAATTTGATTGTGTTCATGAATATTACAAACCTAACAACAACTCACTATGACCCATCTGTAGACCGGCACGGTTGCGCTGGTTTTAGGATTGAGAGTGGCGCGGTCTTGCCACCTTAAGTTTGGACGCAAACATGTTATGCTTCAACAGAAACAGAACTTAACTCGCAAATCCTTTAACATGTTCCATACATGCTATCTCATTATACTAATCAAAATAAATCTCCAATGACTACATTCTTCACTAATTTAGAGATTAATCTTCAAGTTCAACTCTTCTTTCTTTAATCTATACATTTAGCCATATTCCAATATTAGTCAATAAATCTCTAACCAATATTTATCTAAAGATAAATTAATTTTCTTCTCTCGTCAACAACGTACATATATACATGTCCAAACCTAGCACACATCGAGTCTTTAATGGTATTCAATATAGTACACTGAGTGGTTTCTCACAAACAACCAACAAATTAGTTTCCGTCTCGTCTACACTATTTTCACAGTGAGTTAGATCGGTTACTAATTCGTATATACCTTCGCTCTCTGAAGGAATCGTTTAGCCCAACTCCTATACATCCACCATTAAAAGGTACAGTTGCACTGCCTTAGAATTGATACTTACTCGTACATACTCAAGAAATTGGTGATTATCAAAGATATTTAATGTCACCAACTTACTATGATAAAATAATTCCACATAAATTATTTACTATCGATAGATAAATTTCTATCCATCTTCTTACTAATCCATCTCTACAATTTATAATAATGATATATATTTATTAAACACAACATCACTTATTACATATCTCATATTATCCTATGTAGCACAATACTACATACCTCACAACGCATATATATATATATATATATATATATATATATATATATATATTCTTATTCGAACCTTCTCATGCTTTAAGAATTTTTATCTACTAAATTCTTATTTTAATATTTTTTGAAAATTCGAGTTCTTACAATTGAGCACAAGGGTTTGAAAAAACATGTTTTACAAAACATCATTGTTATATCTTGTTAAAATTGAACTTTTATACAAAAGTCAAACCCTTTGTAAATAGGTGCAAACGAGGCATAGCACTACTTCTAGACAACTGCACATATACCTACACACACGCACATTCAGATAAAAGTTTAAATTAAAAAGTGGTGGTAACCGTGTTATCACGGAAGTCTAGGGGTGCCTAACACCTTCCCTTCGCTTAATCAAACCCCCGAACCCTAACAAATTTTGATTTTGCAGACCAGTTAAATAGTGTCACATCACTAGGTCTATGTGCAAATAATTTCTCGGTTGAGTTGGTGAAACCATTTAAATATACCAACTGGCGAGTCTTACAGTCAAATCGTCGACATATACATGTCGGACCTTTTCAAATAAATCTCACCTAACATGAGAACACCAAAAGACAAAAACAGAAAGGGACAAATAAAAATCCCGACGTCGACATCCGCGATCTCCTTGAACCTCTGGGTTAGATTCCTTTCCTTTGGTCAATGTTAGCCACCCAAGTGTATAGCCTCTACAGGTGATCCACTAAGGAAGAAGAAGAATTCAAGAAGAAATGTGTATTGGCTAAAACCTTAGTTTTCAATCTCTATAGAAAAAGGGGGTGTAATCTTCAACAATTGGAATCACATATATTTGATATTTGATATTTGATATAAGACTCTTCTTATAAAGATATTAGTTAACCCTTTTTAAGGTATTATTTAATTAATTAAACTCCTTTAATTAATTAGGCTCCCTAATCTTATTAGGGATAATTAATTAAACTCTTTTAATTAATTTACCTCCTAATCCTATTAGGAATAAATGAGAGTACTAATATTAAATTATTTCCCAAACTTCTTTAGAAATTAAAATAATAATAATTGTAATAATATTAATAAGACTCCTCTTATTAATTTATATTTAATATTTTCAAAATATTAAATAATAAATATTAAGCTATTTAATTTACTCTATCACCATATATTAAATTAAATATACTTAACATATTATTACGATTATGTCATTAACTTCTTAAATAATTATTCTTCCTTTTATGGTGTGACCCTTTAGGTTCTCCATATTAAACCGGTTGTGAATAAATTAATTAGAATAATTTTAATCTTATTGAAATAAATAAACTAAACTATTAATTTATTTAAATAAATAATATTTATTCTACAATAGGAATAAGCCTCACTAGCGATCAACGACTTTTCAGATAATATAGATTTCAACATTAATCATAAAAGAACCTTTGAGTAAATAGTTACCGTATAATTCAATCCTTCCACCATACAATGTCCCAATTAAATATAAGACATGGAATTATTGTCAAGTCTTATTTTATTTAATTATATGTATTTCGATTCTCAAATGCACAACTCCAAATAAATGCAAATTAGAAACTACTTTCTAATTTCATTTCACCTTGGCCAAAGATTCCTGTGTTGTCATTTATCGAATCACATAGGACATTTCTCTTCTTTTACTAGAAGTGGTAGATTCTTTATTGATCATTTATTATCTCTATATATAACTTATTACACCCAAGCATACCCTTTGATATACCCTAATGGTCTTAAGGAATAAGTCAAAGTGTAATTCATTATATATAAGATACTATGACGATCTCAAGACTAAGGATCATTTGTACTACTATCACTACAGCAATTCCTATTGACAAGCAAGTAAAACTCCATTAGGTATTCCTTAGCGAGTCACGTTCAGTGAAGTTATTCTCTAATAAGCACCTACATACTTGTTTTAGTGTCTCCACACAAATGATCATGTGATCAATCATCCTCATCCAATGAGCAAGCAACGTATGGACCAATCTATCTAGATTCCCTAATCCCCTTTTTTGTAATCTATTGATTGAGAATATTTTAATTTTAAGCTATCTAAGAATTTAGATCTCATCATGATTCTAAAAGTATTGATTAAAACTATGAGTTTATCACATATTATTAAAACATCACCATTTGGATAATAAATGCCTTTAATAAATAATTCTTTTATTAATAAATAAAAACTATGGGTTTATCACATATTATTAAAATAACACCATATGGATAATAAATGCCTTTAATAAATAATTCTTTTATTAATAAATAAATAAGATTGATTACAAAGTATATATTTTATCATCATACTTGATTGGCTTGTACTTTCAAAGGCCTCATACATTCTACCACCTTGTACAAACGTAACACATTTGCACATAGGTAAAACTTTTTTAAGTTCAACATCTAAGAAAGTTTAAGAAACTACCATTCATTTAAAAATATGAATGAAGTTAGGAAAATTGCCTTAAGCATAGCTACAGCTTATAGTTTACGTTGAACAGCTCATTGATATTCCTATATATCACATAAGGAATAGCATATACCAATTAGTCATCTATTTGACACATATTGGTTTTACTTAACTTTCGTTCCTATGGTTCGCGTTATAACCTAAGTTCACGTAACCATTCTTCCTTACCGTTTTACGGTGTTACGACATACGGAGATGTCTTAATTCTTACCATCATCATCTACGATAGATTTACATTACCTTTTTCCTTCTTCTAGCTTAACTTATCTAAGGCATCATAACTGTAATGTTCGTTAATTTAATTATCATTCCCTATGACTTTCTGACAACTAAATGTCATACCTCAGGATTATTTATTACCGTCTAAGTCATACAATCTTTTGTATACTCAGAGCAATCATTCAAGGTTAATATTATGAGTTCATAGCGTTAAACATTTTACCTTACCTCATCTTTGTGTTTTACCCCGTCCGGTTCATTTGAGTCGCGACGTTAACCAAGTTATAATCATTCACTCTTCTTTTCAACATTATACATTATTCCTTAGTCTTCATTACCTTACGGTCAAAATATACACGGTGTGTAGGTTGAGTACGTTTATTCTACGCATACACTCAACACCTTCATATAGGTTTAAGAGTTTTACGTTTACGTTTCATTTTATCATTCTCTATCTTATTCACACTCGGACCCTTCACTAACTTCATTACCGTTCGTTACAGTTTTCTTGATAATTTAATATCATACTTTACTTACATTCATCAACGTCTAAGTTATACAACCAATGTATACTTAGAACATTGGCTTGACACGAATACGGTTTGCTGCATATCGAAATAGAGGGTCCCATATTTGATTACGTACTTTGCGTTCTCATTTCATTATACTATTTAACTTCCATTATGGTTTTATAACACTTCCATGTTATAAGTTACCATCCTAGTACAACATCTAGGTATTACAACTTATGTCAACCCGGGACGTTCGTCCGGCGCGAATACGATTCACGAATATCATTTACGTACGTTACGTTTACGTTATTCATCTTTTAATCTTTCACTCTACCTTTACTTCAGGTTTTAATCACTCATTCTAGTGATTTATTACATGAACATTACGTTCATTCCCCCTTCTTATTGTCTAAGTCATAAGGTTCGTTGTATGACCAGACCGATCACTCTTCGAACTTACTTTGCATTTTTAGCGTTTACACGCTTTACATTCTTCTTTTAAACCTTCTTGTAACCTTTAATAAAGGTCTTGAACACTTCTTAAAGTGTTATTTTAAATGAACTTTATGTTCATTAATGTTCCGTATACATCCCCCAAGAGTTGAGCAGTTAAAAGCTCATCTCTTAGTCCTCTCCTGTACCAGCGTTGCGGCACCAGTTCCCTTCTCTTTTGTTGCACTATAGCGCGAGTCTCCAGTAGTTGTTTTTCGAGTCAGATGCTGAGGTGCCAACTTCTTAGGCTTAATATGAGCTGCAGCACCGGGCATAAAACTCAGAAAATTTTCTAAGTCTCAAATCATGTACAAATCGCCTACTTTGAAATCTTGTAACTTATTCGTTCTAACTCAGAATCAATCTGTTCTTAAGGTGTTGGAAATCTTGCAATACCCTCTACACATTCCATTGGACAGAATTTCATTCTGAATATGTTAACATGCCATTCAATTGGTTCACATTTCCACGTTTGTTCATTGAACGTTCTTGACGTTCTTCGATCGTTCGTCCGTAACTTACTCATCTGATCTCGGAATGAGTTCATTCTTGAGTCCACGACTCACATTTTCTACGTTCTTTAACATTCCTATGAAACTCTACTCATTCAGGTTCATTTATATACTTTTTATAATCATTTGTCTTTTTATGAAATTCTGCCATAACTTCGTTATCGACTAATTTTGATCCGTTCTTCATGAACGTTTCTCTAAATCTTAACTAAGAAATAAGCAACTAACTTGTACGCGATGGTTTTAAACTTGTCCATCAACAACAAGCTCTAATTAGATGATTTTTAATTTGTCCATCAACAATGTTCTTACCACGTTCTTCGTGTTCTTCGTTCATTCTTCACGTTCTTCGTTCGTTCTTCATTTTTAATTGATATTTTGATGACAATTTTATGTTTTCATGGAATTTGGTGTAATAACTTACCAATCCTTACTTATTTCATCGAATAGTTCGTATGATTCATTCAGATCGTGCATTAACATCAAGTAATTCATACTTCATGTGAAAAGCTTTTATAAAATTTTTATAACTAAATTTCAATTTCTCATTTCTTCATTTTCTTATGATTAACCATAAGAAAATTGCTTCTTAACATCTTTTACTTTCATTTTCATTAAGCTATGTATTTAGACATAGAAAACTTAAAGAAAATTTTGATTAAAGCTAGGTTTCAGATTACCTTTCTTCTTTAATCTTCTTCCTTTAGGCGAAGGTTGAGATTTGCTAGCTTTTCCTCTTCCTTTCCTTCTTTTCCCCTATCCGAAATCTCCCTCTCTCTCAAGTGTTAGTTGAATTTTTCTAACCCTACAAATGAGTTTAAGCTTGGTTTATATAAGCTTTACAAGGTTAGGGGTAAAATGGTCATTTAGGCCCAAAGTTACTTTTCCCACCTCCTTTCCCTAACCTCCTTACTATTCACGAAGCTTCTCTTAAAAGCATCGTGGTTCCGTCTTACAAAATTCATCCGACAGTTTGAAAAACTGTATTCTCGAAATCCAAATATTTTTAGATATTCCATCTTTCCTCTACCGATTAACTTTTATACATTCTTCAGAAATTCCAAAAACTGAAAAACATTTTTTGATGAATAGTGTTTTTTGTCACGTTTTCCTAAAACATATTTAAACGAATAAAAAGTACATAACAGTACTTTTCGTCGTTTTTATTTCGTTTGATTTTTACATTATTTTCGAGAAAAACTTTTATCGGCTAACATAACTTTTCACGGCATATTACCATCGAATCTTCAAACAGAATGTCATTTCGACATCTCGATCTCTCGAAAAGGCCTAGGATATTTAAACCCTAAATCCTTAGGTTTTGTCGGGTGAATAGTGCATATTTCGTTTTTTTCTCAAAAAAGTTTTTACTCACGGAAAAATTTTATTTTCATCTTAAAAAATTTTACTTGCTCATTCTAGCTCGTACCCAGAATACTTCCATTTTATATTCATCATAGGTCATAGAACGAATAATAAACACATAACACAGAATATAATTAATAAAAATTCATTATATTAATTAATAATTTTTTAAACTTACTTTCTAGACAATTCAATTTTCCGGGTTATCACAGCTGCGCCAGCCTCAGCCAACTCATTCTACAGAGTTGCACCGCGGCGCCAGGAAAAGGAAGGGAAACCGGTGCCGCAGCGCCGACCCTAAGTTTTGCTCAGTAAAGAGATTTTTAAAGTAGAAAAGAAGGGGAAACTTATAAAGTAAAAATGAAGGTAAATGTTAATTAATTATAATATCTTGTTAATGATATTCAAACCTTTATCTAATGTTTGAAAATACAATTGAATGAATGAAGCAACATAAACGTAAAATACCGAAATGAGGTAATGGTTCTATGTTTGTATAAGATAAATATATTTAACACATTAGTATGTATAACTTGAACATTTAAGTTATTGAATGTCAAGAAATGGTAATGAATGTTAATGTTTCATGATGAACTTAATGTATAACTTAAGTTTAACTTATTAAAAGATGTAATGCTAAGGAATAATCGTAAAGTTTAATCACGTAAATAATTTATAAGCGTGAATCATAAGAAATGAAATAAAGATAAAAAAAGACCTAAAGAGTGACCTTGAGATTTAATTCTCAACTACGAATGATGTTAAGAGAAGTATTATGAGTCTAATGACGTGAACATAAAAGAAATGAATAAAGTTAACGTAAGTCGATAATTAACGTCTATACTTGATTAATTGATGTGATATCCTTATATGTTATATAGGGTATTTGAAGAACGATATAGCATAAAGTTGTAAGCAACACCTAAGGCAAGTATCCTAACCTATACATGATATTACTATGTGTAAGTTTCTATAACTTACTCAAATGTGGTAATTGAGTAAGTTGTTATCTCTGTGTAAATGTTTTATATTTGTGCAAGATTGTTATCAATGTTTTGTGCTATGTGCTAATTATTCACACCTATGTACTTGTAAGACGAACTGTTCTATTGTTCAAGTTGTTATAGTTCTGATAAAGTATGAACTTCGTAAGAAAGTGTCTTAGAGGTTTCGTAAAAATCATTAATATCAATGATTATATAATGATAAATGTTAGTAATGTTTTAAATGATAAGAATCTTAATTATTCTTGTTTATTCAAGCTGCTTCATAACTATTGTACAGTTATTGAAGTTTTCTAAAGAAAGAATATCTAATTCTTGATCTTGTTGTTTTTAACTGCTATAACTGATGAGTGGTTTTTATACCTAAGTATTGAGTACTTTTTACCTTAATAATTTGTATGTCTTAAGGTATTTCATTTGGTTTATGTGTGTTTTTAGCTTATTATTGTATAATGTGGATTAATATTGTTTTCATATATTTTTGTATGGCTTCTATGTGTTTTTACTTTGTTTTGTAGGAATTGGAACAAAAGCCACTTGGATCGACGTTTGGGATTGCTAGATTCACATTATCGATGTTCCATTTACATAGCAGCCCCTTGAGGCCCCATTTTGGATATGATCCGGCCATTATCTTTCCAAACTCAAAGAATGAAAGTTGTAAATCTATGTCTCCTCTTTCCGTGTCATCTTGAATCGCCTCAATCAGAGTTTAGATGCGAGAGTTATGACCATTTTCCCAACCGGTGTCAATTCTGGAAGCTGCTCACTTGTCATTTGCATATCAGCCACTTCAGAGCCAATTTATGCATTCTTCCAACCATTATTTTGAAGAACTCAAAGAAAGGAAGTTGTATATCTCCCTCTCGTCTTTCCAGAACATCTTGAATCATCCAAATTGGAGTTTGTATGAAGAAGTTATGAACATTTTCCCAATAGACGTCGAAGCCAAAAATTCCAAAAAATGAACCTGCGCTACAGCGCCCCTACCAAGGCAAAATTCGGAGCTGCAGCTCCTCTTAGCAGTAGCTCAACCAATTTTACAGTGTTGCAGCGCCCCTTTTCAAGGCAAATCAATCGTTGCAGCACCGGGTGCGAACCCAACGTTGGAAGGGTATTTTGTCACTATCATACAAGATGTCTAATGACATACAACCTCGTGTCATCATAAGACAGGGTTGTACTCATCCACTTGCTGAGTATCTTTACGAGCACTACCTATATAATCTTGGTGTTTGTTTGAAGTATAATTTTCAATTAGAGACAGTGGAGATAATGATATGTCAAGAGAAGACTCACCATTGCGAAGAATATAATAGTAAACTTATCGTTTTTCTTTGGGGTATATTGGGTCAACCAAGGATAATTCTGTGGCCATATGATATCTATCATAACCTAGATGCATGGCCTCCCATGTGCGAAGGTTTCCTTGAGCACTTCCTAAAGATTCTAATTTCTAAAACAGTTTTTGACTATACCTTTATGTAAGGTATCATTGTGAGCTGCTGTCCACGATTAGGACATGAGTCACATTTGGTATATATTTGTATCCAAACTCACAGCATATATGTTGTTGTATTTTGCACGACAATTGTTGTAATAAAGTTGTAGTTATTTTCTGTACCATGTATTTGGCGACTCAGAATAGGTTGGATGAAATGGACCTGTTTTGGGGTTGTCACAGTTGGTATCAGAGCTTAGGGATATGATCTCTGGCGAAAATCGGGGAATATAACTAGGAGGGGAGAGATGAGTAAATCCTTTGCTAGTGTGTCATACCTAAGCTTAATTGTTGGTTGGTTATAATATATGGATATTATGCGATACGTTAATTTGCTTAATTAACCCTTGTTTTATGGCAGTATTTGAGAATGGCAGCTGAGAATGCTAACAATGGAGTGAATGAGACTGTGGGGATACCTCTAATCACTAACCATGATAATGTGATGTCAGATGAAGAAGGAATTAGAGATATCCATGTGGTGAGTGAAAAATTGATAGTTGCACCTAAGATAGTCGTAGAGGTAACAGCTGAGAGTGAGGAAGAGGAGGAAGAAGAGGTACCTGAGAAAAGCTTATTAGAGGTATTATAAGATCAAAATGTAGAATTTCAAAATCGTATTCATGAGTTAGAAGAGCAGGCTGAAGAACGACAGGCGGTCGTGGAACAAAAGGATGCAACAATTCAAGCTTGTGTTACCCGATATGTGATGCTTGAACAGAAGCATTCTTTGGCAGAGTATAAGATGATAAAGATGGAATCTGAGCTGAAAGAAGAAAAAACTGAACGAGTGAGAATAAGTGATGCATGGGCAAAAGCCGCACGACACGTAGATATTGTGGAAAGAGATGTCCGATCTAAGAAGGCTAAAATAGATTATATGAATTTCTCTTTTTGGAAAGCAATTGGGAGAACCCAACATCGAGTTTTGAATTACCCTATACAGAGCGGTCAACCTGAATCCGATATGGATCGAAGATTGATGATTCAGATCATGAATCAGGAGTACGAAGAGGCAGTTAAGGGAGGAATATGTCCTATAGAAAAGTATATTCCAACGGTAGTGATGACGCCAAATGTTGCCCCAGACAAGTCAAAGTCGGGTAGTTCGAGGGATGGCGGTTGTCATGACTTCCCAACAAATGAGAAACCCAAATGAAGTTATCATGGGAGATGAGCGATGGAGAAATCATGATGATCTGAGAGATAAAATCTGAAATGAAAGCAAGGTATTCTCAACTCTTCGAAATACCAGGCATGTAAATTTCGGGGACGAAATTTCATAAGGAGGGGAGATTGTAAGACTCCGAATTTTATGAAATAAAAGTATTTAGTTTTTCTAATAATTACAATTCAGTAAATGGTTAAATTGATAAAAAGTTAAAGTTATGGGTAAAATATAAAAATTTTTCAAAAATAAACAAGTGGTTATAAAATAATCATTGTTGTCGGAGAATATTCGTTGGTCGTAGAATATTCTTTCTGTCGGGGAATATTCGTACGAGGGCGCAGCTATTTGTGGGCCCCATAACGGAAAATGGTCGGATGAAGATAACGACAAAAATTGAGTTTTTATAATTAACGGTGTAGTTGTTACCATTAACACTGTTGGAATACCCGGTGGTTAAAAATACAGTAATACGCGTTATTGCACAGTAGCACACGGTATTGCACAGTATTTTTAAAATTATTGATTCTTACGTAAGAAGGCACTACTGAATAATTGTCACAGTAGTTACTGTTCAATATTTTATTTTATTGATTCAATAATTGCTGCGTTGATATTTTATATTATTGTTGTTTCAATAATTGTTGCTGCACATCATCTCTATTATTAGATCAATAATTCATATTATTTGAATAATATTATTAGATAACATTATTGGCAATGTCTAGAAAGTTCTATCTAAGGAGAGGTTTGGTCATCTAATTGCGCTCCAATAAGGAGAAATCCCTATTGGAAAGCCCCCTCTTTCCTAGGAACGGCCTGGTTGCTAGTACTGTGATTCTGTAATATTATTTATAAATAATTAATTATTGATTTATATGATGAGAAAAATATTAATTTTATGTGGATATAGATGGAAAAATTTTTAAAGTGACAATGGTTGAAAAATGATATTTTATCTTTTCTGATAAAATAATTTATTAATATATTTAATAATATAATAATAGTGATAGTTTTACAATGAATGTGGGATATATGAGTATATGAGTAGGAAGAGTATTTTTGTTGTATTAAATGATTAACACATGTTTTTTGTGTCGGTGAACCCCATTTCTTGATTGAAATTTGATTATAGCCTGTAAAATCACTCGTTTATGGATTTCGGTCAATTTTTGTTTGGAATTTGGAAAAACTTTCTTCTGCAAAGTTGTAGAGAATTGAATTTCCTATAAAAAATCGCGAGATTCGAATTTTCTGATAAAAGAGCTATTTTCTATGAACTGTTGAAGTTTCGGAAAAAAAAATAATTTTTATTAAAATTGAGCGGGACTCACTCTTATTTAAAACATGTGGGCTGCTTGTTTTTCTTCCAAGTTGGCATGCTTGATGGCTAAACTTGGTTGGTACGTGGAAGGATGAAATAAATAATAATTTTTATTATTTTAGTCTCCTATGGCGTTCTAGCATTTTCCTATAAATAGGTGCTTAAGTTAAAATTGAAAATCACACCAGAAACAAGTTTTCTTTCTCTCTATATTATCAAGCATATTTTTGAGAGTATTTAGAGACTTTGAGAGTTGCTATTTAGTAGAAGTTTCCTTCAATTTTTCATCTGATATTCAAGTCAGAAGTACTACTCTTTTGAGATAAGGGATTTTAAGGGTTATAATGTTTTTTAGTTCGTACTGCTTCTGACCTTCAGAAAATTTTGAAAAAATTTGAAATGATATTTTGATGAGTTTTCTTGATTGTGTCCAAAAATGGTAATTTTTGGATGTATAGATTAAGAGTTATGAATTTTATGAGAAAATACTATTTTAAAAGTAACTGCTTATAACTCCTTGTGGTTAACTCCAAAATTGCTGAAATTTTTATTGGGAGTATATCTATATTATATCAGTATACTCTGTGAATTTTGGAATTTTTGGATAAAAGTACAATTTATGATAAATGTCTAAATATTTGGCTGTTTTGGCCATATGAAAAATAGTAAATGAGTTTTAAAAATTCTGAGAAAAATATATGTTCAATATAGGACTATATTCTGCTAAATCCCAGAAAAGAAATATTTTTGAAACTGATTTGGTATTTTTCATAAAAATAGACTAGTTATGAGTAAATGAATTAAATATGTTATATGAAGTAAAAAAATTGAAAAATAGGATTTTATGGCTTGAGAATCCTATATGAGGTATATGCAAATTTTTGATGAGGGTTTTGGTTATTGGTAATGAAATCTTATGAGTTTGGCATTTTAGGATGATTAAATGCATTATTTAGTAAAGTGTAAACAATTAAAATAAATTGTTTATAAATTTAAAAATATTATTCTTTCAATATCATTATACCGAAATATTGGTATGAATTTTATTGTAGAATTTCTACCTTTTTGTGTCGGAGTTACTATTCATGAGTTACTATTCACGAGTTACTATTCACGACAAAATTAGTTTCTTTTTTTGACCAAATTATAGTTAATTTATGAATATTACTCTTGAAATTAAATCTATATTTTGATCATATTGTTTTTATTATCATATATAACATTTTTATAACCTTGATGTTGAAATTCTCTTTCACTTGAGTGTAAAGATGGGTAGATTGTTGGTATGATCATGACTATGGGTTCTCTTTGGCCAGTAGTGCAAAGTTGAATTGTTGACTGGTATGATCATGACCATTGAATTTATAACTTAATATCTTTAGCTTAAGTGTAAAGGTGAATTGATCAACATGGTTATAATTATTATTTATATAATTCTGAAATGATTATATATTTCTTTGAGATATGAATATCTTTGGCCTGTAGTGCAAAGATGAACTGTTGATGAATATCTTTGGCCTGTAGTGCAAAGATGAACTGTTGATGAATATCTTTGGCCTGTAGTGCGAAGATGAACTGTTGTTGAATATCTTTGACCCATAGTGCAAAGATGGTTTGTTGATGAATATCTTTGGTCGTAGTGCGAAGATGGATTTATTAGCATGATTATGAACAGGAACTGTGATTTGGTATAACCATGATCTTTGATGTTTCAGGTAAAGACAGGTGATGAAAATATTCTTCGTCCTGGGTGCGAAGAAAAATTTAGAATCACAATTATGATTATGAGTTATTCATATGATTGTGGAAAGGAACTGTTGAGTGATGTTATAAGGATAAAACATTGTTGGTGGATTTTTAACATGGAGAAGATAATAGACTTTATAGTCTGTTTGACTCTTTTAATGGATTGCTCGTTCCGCTGCAACTATGGTTGAAATTTTTATCATCTACCATATGTTTTAAATCTCTGATTTATTACTGATGAAGACTGTTGATAATTTATTTATCTTTAGTCATGATATTCTTTACTGGGCTAGTTGTGCTCACCCTTTTGTTTAACAATTCCTTTCAGGTAATAAGAGTGTAGCTGGGTCTAGCGGGGGTAACAAGGAAATAGAACGGTGATCATCATTTAGTAGTTATATTTGGTGAAGAAAATAGGGTGAGGCGAACCCAACGTTGGAAGGGTGTTTTGTCACTATCATACAAGATGTCTAATGACATACAACCTCGTGTCATCATAAGACAGGGTTGTGCTCATCCACTTGCTGAGTATATTTACGAGCACTACCTATATAATCTTGGTGTTTGTTTGAAGTATAATTTTCAATTAGAGACAGTGGAGATAATGATATGTCAAGAGAAGACTCACCGTTGGGAAGAATATGATAGTAAACTTCTCATTTTTCTTTGGGGTCTATTCGGTCAACCAAGGATAATTTTGTGGTCATATGATATCTATCATAACCTAGATGCATGGCCTCCCATGTACGAAGGTTTCCTTGAGCACTTCCCAAAGATTCTAATTTCTAAAACAGTTTTTGACTATACCTTTATGTAAGGTATCATTGTGAGGTGCTGTCCACGATTGGGACATGAGTCACATTTGGTATATATTTGTATCCAAACTCACAGCATATGTGTTGTTGTATTTTGCACGACAATTGTTGTAATAAAGTTGTAGTTATTTTATGTACCATGTATTTGGCGACTCAGAATAAGTTGGATGGAATAGACCTGTTTTGGGGTTGTCACACGGAATCTTGTGTTAAGTCTGAGGTGAACAACTGTGACAATCCAAGATTTTAGTAATTGTAATTTAAAATATTTATTAAGTGAAATAAATATTTTATTAATATGATTAGTAAATATTTATGACTAGATAATATTATAAATTAAATTATTTTATAATTTAGAGAGTTGTGATTCTGGGGACAGAATTCTTATAAGGAGGGAATGATGTAACATTCCAGAATTTTAATTGTAATATTAAATATTTATTGAATTATATAAATATTTAATGGATGTGTTTATCATTGAATAAAAATTTGTTTAATTGATTTGATTTTATTTGGTTAATTATTTGTTAAATAAATAATTAATGAATTAATGAAATTATTATTATGTTGATATTTCAAATTGATGGTTAATTATTTGTATTGAGTTATGTGAGACCCCGAATTTTATGAATAAAGATTTAATGTCCTCTATTTATTATTTTGAAATAGTAAGGGTTGATTTGATTAATGTGGTTAGTTATGTGTGAAATGCGCAAATATTTCAAGTAAGCAAGTGGTTATAAAATATTCATTGTTGTCGGGGAATATTCGTTTGGTCGTGGAATATTCTTACTGTCGAGGAATATTCGTACGACGGCGCAGCCTTGTGTAGGCCCCATAAAGGAAAGCGATTGGATGAAAAAAATGACAAGTATAAGTTGTTTATAAATAACGGTGTAGTTGTTACCGTTAATTGTAAGACCCCGAATTTTATGAAATAAAAGTATTCAATTTTTCTTATAATTACTATTTAGTAAATGGTTAAATTGATAAATGTTAAAGTTAAGGGTGATATATGAATTTTTTTTCGAAATACACAAGTGGTTATTAAATATTCATTGTTGTCGGAGAATATTCGCTTGGTCGTGGAATATTCTTACTGTCGGAGAATATTCGTACGACGGCGCAGTCTTTTGTGGGCCCCATAACGGAAAACGGTCAGATGAAGATAACAACAAAAATAAGTTGTTTATAAATAACGGCGTAGTTGTTACCGTTAACACTGTTGGAATACCCGGTGGTTAAAACACAGTAATACGCATTGTTGCACAGTAGCACACGGTATTACACCAATTATTGATTTTTACGTAAGAAGACATTACTCAATAATTGTTACAGTAATTACTGTTCAGTATTTTATTTTATTGATTCAATTATTACTGCGTTGATATTTTATATTACTGTTGTTTTAATAATTGTCACTACACAGTATTTTCTATTATCGGAGCAATAATTCATATTATCTAAATAATATTATTAGATAACATTATTGGCAATGTCTAGAAAGTTCTGTCTAAGGAGAGGTTTGGTCATCTAATTGCGCGCCAGTAAGGAAGAGATCCTTATTGGAAAGCCCCCTCTTTCCTGGGAACGGCCTGGTTGCCAGTACTGTGATTCTGTAATATTATTTGTGTACAATTAATTATTGATTTATATGATAAGGAAAATATTGATTTTATGTGGATATAGATGGAGAAAATTTTAATGTGACAATTGTTGAAAATTAATATTTTATCTTTTTCTGATAAAATAATTCATTTAAATATATTATTTTAATAATATATTGATGATGATATTTTTACAATGATGTGGGATATATGAGTATATGAGGAGGAAGAGTATTTTTGTGGCATAAAATGATTAACACATGTTTTGTGTGTTGGTGGACACAATTCTTGACCGAAAATTTATTATTGACTGTAAAATCGTCCGTTTGTGGATTTCGGTCAATTTCTGTTTGGAATTTGGAAAAAGTTTCTTCTACAAAGTTGTAGAGAATTGAATTTCCTATAAAAACTTGCCAGATTTGAATTTTCTGATAAAAGAGCTATTTATTATGAATTATTGAAGTTCTGAAGTTCCGAAATAATTGATTTTTGGATGTTTTAATTATTTTTGTTTAGAAAAACATTTTTTTTTGTATTTTGTGGACATCATTAACATGTGTTATGGCTGAATTCAGATGGTCAAGGTGGGCTAAGGAAAATTTGTTAAATATATTATTATTATATTAAATTTTCTGCTTTGGTGTTCTAAGCATTTTCCTATAAATAGGGTGCTTAGGTTAGAATTGAAAATCATAGCAGAAACTGAAGTTTTCTCTCTATTTCTCTCTCTATATTATCGAGTGTATTCTTGTGAGTTTTTTTTGATATCTTGAGTGTTGATATACGGTGCAAGTTCGTTCAGCGTTATTCCAGTCAGAAGTACTGCTCTTTTGAGGTAAGGGATAGTAAGGGATGTTATTTCTTCTTAAATGATATTATTTTCTTCAATATCATTATGCCGAAGTATTGATCTGAACTTTTTATCAAATTTAGAACTTTTCATGTCGGGGTTACTATTCACGAGTTACTATTCATGAGTTACTATTCACGAGTTACTATTCACGAGTTACTATTCATGAGTTACTATTCACGAGTTATTATTCATGAGTTAGTATTTACGAGTTACTATTCATAAGTTACTATTCATGAGTTACTATTCATGAGTTACTATTCATGAGTTACTATTCATGGGTTACTATTTATAAGTTACTATTCATGACAAAATTGTTTTTTTTCTAACCAAATTATAGTTGATTTATGAATATTACTCTTGAGATTAAAACTATATGTTGATCATATTATTTTTTATCATATATAACATTTTTATAACCCTAATGATGATATTTCTCTTTGACTTGAGTGTAAAGATAGGTAGATTATTGGTATGATCATGACTAGGGTTCTCTTTATCCAGTAGTGAAAAGTTGAATTGTGACTGGTATGATCATGACCATTGAATTTATAATTGAATATCTTTAGCTTAAGTGCAAAGGTGAAATGATCAACATGGTTATAATTATTGGTTATATAAATTCTGAAATGATTATATATTTCTTTGAGATAATAATATATTTGGCATGTAGTGCAAATATGAACTATTGAGGAATATCTTTGACATGTAGTGCAAAGATGAGTTGTTGATGAATATCTTTGGCCCGTAGTGCAAAGATGACTTGTTGTTGAATATCTTTGGCATGTAGTGTAAAGATGAACTGTTGATGAATATCTTTGGCCCGTGATGCAAAGATGAATTTATTAGTATGATTATGAACAGGAACTGTGATTTGGTATAACCATGATATTTGATTTTTCAGGTAAAGACAGGTGATGAAAATTATCTTCGTCTTGGATGCGAAATTTAGAATCACAATTATGATTATGAATTATTTATATGATTGTGGAAAGGAACTTTTGATTGATGTTACAGGGATAAAACATTGTTGGTGGACTTTTAACATGGAGAAGATAATAGACTTTATGGTCTATGTGACTCTTCTAATGGATTACTCGTTCCGCTGTAACTATGGTTGAAAAATTTTATCATCTACCATATGTTCTAAATCTCTTATTTATTATTGATGGAGGCTATTGATAATTTAATTATCTTTAGTCAAGATATTCTTTACTGAGCTAGTTGTGCTCACCCTTCTGTTTCACAATTCCTTTCAGGTAATAAAAGTGTAGCTGGGTCGAGCGAGGGTAACAGAAAAATAGAACGGTGGTCTCTAGCTGTGGAGGTTCTCTCGAAACAGTACAGAAAAGTTCATTTAGTAGTTATATTTGGTGAATCATCTAGGGTGAAGCGAACCCAACGTTGCAAGGGTGTTTTGCCACTATCATACCAGATGTCTAATGACATACAATCTCGTGTCATCATAAGACAGGGTTGTGCTCATCCACTTGCTGAGTATATTTACGAGCACTACCTATATAATCTTGGTGTTTGTTTGAAGTATAATTCTCAATTAGAGACAGTGGAGATTATGATAAGTCAAGAGAAGACTCACCATTGGGAAGAATATGATAGTAATCTTCTCGTTTTTCTTTGGGGTATATTGGGTCAACCAAGGATAATTTTGTGGCCATATGATATCTATCACAACCCAAAAGCATGGCCTCCCATGTACAAAGGTTTCCTTGAGCACTTCCCAAAGATTCTAGTTTCTAAAACAGTTTTTGACTATACCTTTATTTAAGGTGTCATTGTGAAGTGCTATCCAAGGTTGGGACATGAGTCACAGTTGGTATATATTTGTATCCAAACTCACAGCATATGTGTTGTTGTATTTTACACGACAATTGTTGTAATAAAGTTGTAGTTGTTATCTGTACCATATTTTTGGCGACTCAAAATGGGTTGGATGGAATGGACCTATTTTGGGGGCGTTACATTAATACTGTTGGAATACCCTATGGTTAAAACACAGTAATATGCGTTGTTACACAGTAGCACACAGTATTGCACCAATTATTGATTCTTACGTAAGAAGTCAGTACTCAATAATTGTTACAGTAATTACTGTTCAATACTTTATTTTATTGATTCAATAATTGCTACGTTGATATTTTATATTACTGTTGTTTCAATAATTATCACTACACAGTATTTTTCATTATCGGAGCAATAATTTATATTATCTGAATAATATTATTAGATAACATTATTGGCAATGTCTAAAAAGTTCTGTCTAAGGAGAGGTTTGGTCACCTAATTGCACGCCAGTAAGGAGAGATCCTTATTTCCTGGGAACTGCCTGGTTGTCAGTATTGTGATTCTTTAATATTATTTGTGAATAATTAATTATTAATTTATATGATGAGAAAAATATTCATTGTATGTAGATATAGATGGAGAAAATTTTTAATGTGACAATTGTTGAAAATTAATATTTTATCTTTTTCTGATAAAAATTTATTTAAATATATTATTATATTATAATAATATAATAATTGTGATATTTTTACAATGAATGTGGGATATATGAATAAATGAGGAAGAAGAGTATTTTTGTTACTAAAAATATTTAAAACATGTTTTTCATGTTTGTGGACCCCATTTCTTGACTGAAATTTGATTATAGCCTGTAAAATCGTCCGTTTGTGGATTTCGGTCAATTTCTGTTTGGAATTTGGAAAATTTTCTTCTGCAAAGTTGTAGAGAATGGAATTTCCTATGGAAAGGACATGAGGTTCGAATTTTTCTAATAAAAGGGTTATTTATTATGAATTATTGAAGTTTCGAAGTTCTGGAATAATTAATTTTTGAAGTTTAAAATATTTTAATTAAGAAAAACGTTTTTGTTATTTTTGTGGGGTGGGTGGCTGATGATTTTGGTCTGGTGTGGTGTGCGTAGAAATATAATTTGAAAATATTAATATTTTATTAAATTTTCTGCTTTGGTCTTCTAAGTATTTTCCTATAAATAGGGTGATTAGGTTAGAATTAAAAATCACACCAGAAACTGAAGTTTTCTCTCTCTATATTATCGAGCATATTCTTGTGAGTATTTTGATACTTTGAGTGTTGCTATACGGTACAAGTTTCTTTCAGCGTTATATCTGATATTTCAGCCAGAAGTACTGTCTTTTCGAGGTAAGGGATGTTATCTTTTTTTATAAATAATATTATTTCTTTCAATATCATTATGCCGAAATATTGATAAGATTTTTCTTGTGAAATTCTTATCTTTTCATGTCGGGATTACTATTCATGAGTTACTATTCACGAGTTATTATTCATGAGTTATTATTCATGAGTTACTATTCACGAGTTACTATTCACGAGTACTATTCACGAAGCATGATGATTTTTCTTATAGAATTTCTACCTTTTAGTGTCGAAGTTACTATTCACGTATACGACACTATTCACGTATATGACACTATTCACGAATACGACACTATTCACAGAAAAATTAAATTTTCTTTTCTGTGTTCAAGATTATCTGTTATGGTTCCTATCTTTGATTGGATCTATGTTTTGATCTTCATTTTTGAATTCTGCTCCACAATAGTTTATTATGGAGTATTTTTGAACATGGATAAATCGAAGTACGAATCTTTACTATTTGTTCTTTTGTCTCACTGGATTCGTTTTCTTTAAAATATATTTTTCGTCATCCTCAGTCCTAAATAATGATATTACTGAATATCTTTGGCATGTAGTGCAAAGATGAATGATTTCTTGATGAATATCTTTGGCCCGTAGTGCAAAGATGAACAGGTGTTGAGATGAACATAACCGACTGATTAATATCTTTGGCCTGTAGCGCAAAGATGACTATTTGATTCAAGATGTATATTGATTAATGTTACAGGGATAAAATATCGATGATAGACTTTTAAATTTATAGATGATAGTAGATTTCATTCTCTACTTAACTCTTCTAATGAATTGTTGTTTTTGCTGCAGTTGTTGATTTAAAACTTGTTGTCTATTGTATTCTATCAGATTTTTCCCTGTTGAGGACTAACGATAATTTGTTCTATATTATCTTAGTCATAATATTCTTTACTGGGCTAGTTGAGCTCACCCTTTTCCTTTTTATTCCATTTTTCTTCTCAAGAGGCGAGAATGTAGCGGGTACTAGTCGGGGTATGGAATGATGGTTCAAGATAGTTATTTTAGTAGTCCTCACTATTTTGTAAAATAGTATATCAATAATTGTAATGAGGACTCCATTTGAGTTTGAATACTGTCTAGATGACAATATTTGTATTTAAACTCACAGTATATGTGTTGTCGTATTTTGCACGACAATTGTAATAATAAAGTTGTAGTTGTTTTCTGTACCATATATTTGGCGACTCAGAATGGGTTGGGTGGAATGAACATATTTTGGGGGCGTCACAAATTATGTGATTAAATGATTTATTTAATTAATTGTTATTTGAATTAATTAAATTAATCATGAAAGCTTGATTAAATATAGTGTGGCAAATAACTATATTATAAGGAGTATTAAAATAAATTAAAGTAGTTTTAATTGAGTTTAACCAAACAAGGCTTTAATAATTTAAGTCTTTAATTTTAAAGGGTTTTTGCCAAACAAAGCCTTATGGCTTTTGGATTTCTATTTTTTGAATTAAATAAAATAAAATGAATAAAATATAATTATAATCTATACGTTATGTGTTTGGTAACTGATATTTTTAATAAGGTCATTAGTAGGCGTATTATTATTTTTCGTTGGCTAACCTATCAGTTAGTTTACGCTTAGTAGCTTAACTCTTATACTGAGAAAAGAAAAGAGAAGAAGTTACAGAGGATTTTAGAGAGAATTGCTTGAGAGAATTTGAGAGAGAACGTGAGCAATTTCCAGCAGTTAGCAAGGATTATGTTAGCAAATTGAAGGTATGTTCATAATCTTAGTATTTCATATACATATATGTTCTAATATGTTGTACGGCATGAAGTTTCATACTCTGTGAATTTCATAGGTCTAGAATTGTTGCTATATAATCCAACTATGATGATTACATGTGTTTATGATGATTAGAGATTATGTTTAAATAAGAATTGCATGCTAATTTCGGTTGACAGTAGGAAGAAAATAATGTCAGTATATGTATTTTCATATGATTCATGAAAAGTTTCAATTGTAGTGGCCAATTAGTATGTGAAATTGTAAATTGAAGCTTGATTATGTTAGTTCATTAAGAAACGAGCATATCGTAATTTGAATGGAGTGATTTAGCCAAGTATTGAATTCACAATGATGATTTTTGGGATGAATATCAAAATATGAGTTTTATATGAAAATCATGGAATTTGAGAAATTAACCTAGCTTAAATTGTTGTTAAATTGTTTTAATCGATGGAATATGTTCACAAATATGTTTGTGATAGTTTTATATCAATTATAGATGTTGGTTTCACTGTTTTATGGGTGAAATTCGTGTTAGTTGGCCTAAACACTGTGCCGAAACACATTCTGCAAAACTGAGTTCTGTGTGTCGCGCAGGCCTAGCTGCTGCGTGGGCGCGCAGCCTCCCAATAGAAAACTCGCGCGGCCGCGCGAGTGCCCATTTTCAAACACTTAAGTCTGCTAATTCTGCAGACTTTGGTCGTTCTTTGTAGCTAGCTAAAGGTTATGGTAATGTGTTCAACACGTAACAACAAGGCTAAAACAAAGTTGTGTTATGGGGTTAGTGAATTCAAAGTGGTAAAAATTATTAGAAAATTTTGAACGCGTTATGTGATAACTTAGTGTACACAATGAATGTTAGACAAGTGTTGCGAAGTAAACACTTAGAATTTCTAAAATGTAAATGGTAAAGAAAGACTTGTGCTAAAATAGTAAGTTTAGCTAGAAATGTACATGTTATGGTATGTTAGCATATCTAATAGATAATGTAATTCCTAGTTGTTGTCAACAAGTGTAATACATCTAATATAAGGTAATGGAATCTATGACGACTTTAATGAACGTTAAGTGTTGGTTTCGAAATAAGTTTAAAGAAACACAAAATGAGATTATGTAATGATAAGTGTCATACGAAGAGGAGTAAACACCTAAAGATATGTGTTAAGTCTCAAAGAGATGCAAGTTATAAAAGATTAAGATTAAGAGTCATTGTGGTTTCATTATATGTGTAACTAATGCATGTGATTATGAACCTTTGAACTGTTTTAGGAGGTACGCAAAGCATTTAAGCTGTTTTTGGTAATTGGTAATCTACGAACCAGGCAAGTCTTTCAGTTTCTATTTGCTACGTGAACTTGATGATTAATTGTTTAAGTCTTTATTGCAAATAACATGATATGTGTTATATTTATGTAAAAGCATGAAACGTCAAAGTCAACTTATGACTGCATTAATTGAGTAAAGCATGCCGATTGAGTAAGGAACTCAATCTTTATATTTGTTATATGAACTATAGCACATATGTTATGATAGTTCAATGTTTAAGAGATATATGTTGAGCATGATATTATATGCTACGTGTTGCATGAAAACTGTTAGATTTTACTGGGCTGTCGAGCTCAACCTTGCAAATAACCATTTTTGCATGTCAAGATTTCAAGGTAAAGCTATGTGTTACCTGAAAGTTATGAATCCGACGTGATACTTGAAGATTCCTTATGTTTTATGAGAAATGTAAATATTTTGAATGTAACATGATGTTGAATTGTAAGTGGAACTATCCGGTATATATGGATATCTATTGATGATGTAAGACTTTGTATAGTCATTTTGTTGTAATGATTCATGATATAAATTTGAATCGAAGAGATGTAATGAAAAGGTTAAAAGTTCTGGGAACGAGAACAGTTTGTAAATAGAAAATCTTAATTGTAATAGAACATTTTGATTATTTCGCAAATTTTAATGGTTGTATTATCGTTTAATGATATAAAATTAGAGGTTGAATGTCTTATTAACCATCGAAGTTGAGAATTAAATTGTATGAATTTTGGGGACGTTACAGTTGGTATCAAAGCCGTAGGTTATAAACCTTAGGTAGGAGTACCGTAGGCTATAACCTTAGAGAAGGAAGGTGAAGATAATGAAAGAATAAGCTCAAATAAAGTTTAAACAATAAGAAGTAATTTAAAAAATTTATAAAGAAGGGATTAGAACATGCGTGAGAGGATTCAAAGAAGAATCTCACAGAGTTATAAGGAATATGAATGTGGGGTTACCCAACTCCAATAATAAGAATAGATTGGTAAGGAAGTTAAGAATCAAAAAGTTATATTTAAGTATGGTATAATTGTACTCTTTAATAGTTGATGTATGGTATATGGGCTAAACGGTTCCTTCATAGAGCGGAGGTATATACGAACTAGCAACTTAGAACCTAGTTTGTTGGTTGTTTGTGGGAAACCACTCAGCGTACCATATTGAAACTATTAGAGACTCGATGTGTACCAAGTCTAGAAAATGGATACGTATGATGAAAATGTAGAACTTGAATGAAATGTTGAGCAATGTAAATGAAGTTAGAAATTCTTAAAGGAAGAATTGTTATATAAAAAAGAAAATTCAAAGAAGAATCTTGAATAGATATAAAGATAAGAAATGGGAGTTACCCTAACTCCAATAGCCAAGATAACGAATAATGTCGTAAATGATGGAAAAGGAAAGAAAGAGGATCGTAAAATAAAACAATCACGAGCTAAGAAAAGAATTTAAAGGGAGATGATTATAGAATAAGATCACGACGTGATCTGTTTAAGTTATAAAAGGAAGATGGTCTGTAATGTTTGAATAGTGATAGCTTGATGCTACGAAGATAATGTACTATGATATAGTATAAGATAAACTCATACGAGGAATTCGTATCGAGCAAAAGAGCAAGTTATAGGTAAGATAGAGTTAGGTGGGATTTCAATTGAAGACTCATGTGATGACTGAGTTGTACATACCTTTATATGGGCAAGGGTTTTGTGCTTGACCTCAGTTTATCACATTGATAATCATTGGAATGTTGGTGTCGCGCTATCAATGTATATGTGGCGAAAAGGTGATTCTTTTCTCATGTGTATATTTGATAGTTAGAAACTATTAATATTAGTTAGATATTATTAGGATTAGGTGTGGTTCTTTAAACTAATGCATATGGTGAGTTCGTAACTCATGATAATATGGTATGTTTTGAACCCCTCAGTGAATGGACGCCTATGGTCTGACTAGGATAAGTTCTTAAACTCATATTATTGTGGCAAGTTCCTGAATTTCCAATGTGCGGTAAGTTTGATGAACTTTATTGGGTAGAAAACGGTTATAGTATAGAGAACATTGATGAAGTTAAAGATTGATAGAATTGTTAAGTAATGAAGTAATGGAGTAAAGATTGAAGTTGATGGATACCTGGATATTCTAAATCTATTAGCTATGCTAGACTTTCGAAATTTATTGACTTCGTGCTGATGTTTACACTTTTATTTTCTTGAAAAACATTGGATCAAATGATGGAACCAATGAGTTTTAACAACAATAAAGTTTTTCGTATGTCTATGCTAATTGCTTCGGCTAGACAAAAATGATTTGAAATTATCAAAATGTATTTTATATATCATCAATGTATCATGGAACCTGGTGCAGAGATGATAAAAATGATGGAGTCATCAATGCAGTATTACTTAGTGTTGGATGTGATCTAATGATCGTCAACCCACTATGGTATGATGTAGTATGATAAAATCACCAAATGACGGAATCCTCAATGGACTGTAAATACAGTGCGGTATCATGACGTCATAAAAAGATTTTTGAGATTTCTTTACGATATGAGAATACATATGTATGTATGTATATTTATATTTCGGTTGATGTCTGAATTGTTGTAGAGGTCTATGCTATTTGATTCAGCTAGGCGAATATTGAAAAATGTTCATGAAATTCAAGAGTTTCTTGAGAAGTTATGCCAAACCAAATTATTTTTGGTGCAGATTCAGATGTTGAAAAGTTGAGATGAACAACCCTATTATTAGGGGTTATGCTTAGTTTATACTTTGCGCTGAAATGTTTGTGCACAATACATTGTACGAAGGATTTATCCTCCTAAGTACATGGAGTCCTTATAGTCTTATGACTGTTAAAGTTAAAGTTGAAAGATTGCTTATAACTGTGGACATGGTTCGTGGTCATTAGACCCTCAGTTGAATGCTTGCACTCTAAATTCTGAGATGAACAACTCTTTTATTAGAGGTTACACTTAGTTTACAATTTGCGTTGAAATTTTATGCACAATACATTGTACGAAGGGCTTAACACCCTAAGTACGGAGGTCCATATAGTCTTATGACTGTTAAAGGTTCAAGTCGAGATATACTTAATAACCTGGGGACGTAGTTCAAGGTCTTGTGACCCTCAGCATGATTGGATAATCTTTTAAAATCCTGAGTTGTTCATATTGCTTCCCAATTATTGAGTAATTGTGGAAGATTCCTGATATTATAAAAGGTGAATATGGTAAGGATGATATTCCTTAGAAAGAAGTAAGTCGTAGAGTGCGACACTAAATGATGAATATATTAAATAAGTGAGACAAGAGATTTTGAAATGAGAAGGAGATGAGTTATCAATGAATAATGTAAAATTTTTAATAGAAAAGTTAATAATTGTAGAAAGATATTTGTGGAAATAAAGTGGTTATAGAACCTAATCAATGAATAAAGTATTAACGTAAAATTTATTTTGATAGATTGAATGAATGAAGAGTAATAAATAAAATTTCGAGGACGAAATTCTTAGAAGAATGGGTGAATGTAATATCTCTAGTGTTTATGATAACGATCCTTAGAAAAGGAAATGAATGGGTTAAAGATTATGTAATACTCAAATATAATTGAGTCTAAGTAAAGATTATGAAATAAAACCTAGAATTTGTTGAAGAAATGAATGTACCAGGAAATATTAGACTTATATTAAGGTAAGGTGTTGAAGATATTCGACGATAAATTTTGAAAATAGATTTGGTGAAAATCGAGTTAGGGAGGTTTCGTTAATTCCGAGGATGAAATCCTTATAAGGAGGGAAGAATGTGACAATCCAAGATTTTAGTAATTGTAATTTAAAATATTTATTAAGTGAAATAAATATTTTATTGATATGATTAGTAAATATTTATGACTAGATAATATTATAAATTAAATTAATTTATAATTTAGAGAGTTGTGATTCGGGGGACAGAATTCTTGTAAGGAGGGAATGATGTAACATTCCAGAATTTTAATTGTAATATTAAATATTTATTGAATTATATATATATTTAATGGATGTGTTTATCATTAAATAAATATTTGTTTAATTGATTTGATTTTATTTGGTTAATTATTTATTAAATAAATAAATTAATGAATTAATGAAATTATTATTATGTTGATATTTCAAATTGATGGTTAATTATTTGTATTGAGTTATGTGATTAAATGATTTATTTAATTAATTGTTATTTGAATTAATTAAATTAAGCATGAAAGCTTGATTAAATATAGTGTGGCAAATAACTATATTATAAGGAGTATTAAAATAAATTAAAGTAGTTTTAATTGAGTTTAACCAAGCAAGGCTTTATATTTAAGTCTTTAATTTTAAAGGGTTTTTGCCAAACAAAGCCTTATGAATTTTGGATTTCTATTTTTTTGAATTTAAATAAAATAAAATGAATAAATTAATTTAATCATACGTATATGTGTTTGGTAACTGATGTTTTTAATAAGGTTAATAGGTAGGCGTTTATTATTTCATTGGCTAGCCTATCAGTAGTTTACGCTAAATAGCTTAACTCTTATACTGAGAAAAGAAAAGAGAAGAAAGTTACAGAGGATTTTAGAGAGAATTGCTTGAGAGAATTTGAGAGAGAACGTGAGCAATTTCCAGCAGTTAGCGCAATGGTTAGCAAATTGAAGGTATGTTCATGTTCTTAGTATTTCATATACATATATGTTCTAATATGTTGTACGGCATGAAGTTTCATACTCTGTGAATTTCATAGGTCTAGAATTGTTTGCTATATAATCCAACTATGATGATTACATGTGTTTATGATGATTAGAGATTATGTTTAAATAAGAATTGCATGAATTTCGGTTGACAGTAGGAAGAAAAAAATGTTAGTATATGTATTTTCATATGATTCATGAAAAGTATCAATTGTAGTGGCCAATTACTATGTGAAATTATAAATTGAAGCTTGATTATGTTAGTTCATTAAGAAACGAGCATATCGTAATTTGAATGGAGTGATTTGGCCAAGTATTGAATTCACAATGATGATTTTTGGGATGAATATCAAAATATGAGTTTTATATGAAAATCATGGAATTTGAGAAATTAACCTAGCTTAAATTGTTGTTAAATTGTTTTAATTGATGGAACATGTTCACAAATATGTTTGTGATAGTTTTATATCAATTATAGATGTTGGTTTCACTGTTTTATGGGTGAAATTCGTGTTAGTTGGCCTAAAAACTGTGCCGAAACACATTCTGCAAAACTGAGTTCTGTGTGTCGCGTGGGTGCGCAGCCTTTAGGCGCGGGCGCGAAGTCTCCCAGTACAAAACTCGCGCGGCCGCGCGAGTGCCATTTTCAGACACTGAAGTCTGCTAATTCTACAGACTTTGGTCGTTCTTTGTAGCTAGCTAAAGGTTATGGTAATGTGTTCAACACGTAACAACAAAGCTACAACAAAGTTGTGTTATGGGGTTAGTGAATTCAAAGTGATAAAAATGATTAGAAAATTTCGAACGCGTTATGTGATAACTTAGTGTACACAATGAATGTTAGACAAGTGTTGCGAAGTAAACATTTAGAATTTCTAAAATGTAAATGGTAAAGAAAGACTTGTGCTAAAATAGTAAGTTTAGCTAGAAATGTACATGTTATGGTATGTTAGCATATCTAATAGATAATATGATTCCTAGTTGTTTTCAACAAGTGTAATACATCTAATATAGGGTAATGGAATCTATGACGACTTTAATGAACGTTAAGTGTTGGTTTCGAAAGAAGTTTAAAGAAACACAAAATGAGATTATGTAATGATAAGTGTCAACGAAGAGGAGTAAACACCTGAAGATATGTGTTAAGTCTCAAAGAGATGCAAGTTATACAAGATTAAGACTAAGAGTCGTTGTGGTTTCGTTATATGTGTAAACTAATGCATGTGATTATGAACCTTTGAACTATTTTAGGAGGTATGCAAAGCATTTAACCTGTTTTTGGTAATTGGTAATCTACGAACCAGGCAAGTCTTTCAGTTCCTATTTGCTACGTGAACTTGATGATTAATTATTTTAAGTCTTTATTGCAAATAACATGATATGTGTTATATTTATGTGAAAGCATGAAACGTCAAAGTCAACTTATAACTACATTAATTGAGTAAAGCATGTCGAATGAGTAAGGAACTCAATCTTTATATTGTTATATGAACTGTAGCACATATGTTATGATAGTTTAATGTTTAAGAGATATATGTTGAGCATGATATTATATGCTACGTGTTGCATGAAAACTGTTAGATTTTGCTGGGCTGTCGAGCTCAACCTTGCAAATAACCATTTTTGCAGGTTAAGATTTCAAGGTAAATCTATATGTTACCTGAAAGTTATGAATCCGACGTGATACTTGAAGATTCCTTATGTTTTATGAGAAATGTATTTAATATTTTGAATGTAACATGATATTGAATTGTAAGTGGAACTATCCGGTATATATGGATATCTATTGATGATGTAAGACTTTGTATAGTCATTTTGTTGTAATGATTCATGATATAAATTTGAATCGAAGAGATGTAATGTAAAGGTTAAAAGTTCTGGGAACGAGAACAGTTTGTAAATAGAAAATCTTAATTGTAATAGAACATTTTGATTTATTTCGCAAATTTCAATGGTTGTATTATCGTTTAATGATATAAAATTAGAGGTTGACTGTATTATTAACCATCGAAGTTGAGAATTAAATTGTATGAATTTTGGGGACGTTACAACAACCCTTGAACCAGGGGAATCTATTAACGCATAGCCGTTACACGCTAGGATGATCACCTAACATACTAAAAGATGGTAGTTTACATTCTTTGTGATTGTAAACATACATGTCAAAGAATGTTATAAGATATGTTAAAACCTAGTTAAGAGTTCATGGTCTTTATGACCCCTTGGCATGATATGAAAAAGTTTTTAAAAGAATTCATTTTATTTCCTAGTTGTTCATACCACTTCATAATTATTGAAAATTGTGAAGACTCCAGTTAGAGGGGGTAGAAAAGAGAAGTTGATTATATGATGTGATCCTTATAGGAGGACGGAGTAATAAACTCGTTAGTGGAGAACGTAAGCGGATGCTATTAGTTAGAGGTCAAATTGAAAACCAGTTTTGGTGAATAGAATGAGCAGAGATTAGTATGTTGTAATTTCGATGACGAAATTCTTAGAGGAGGGGATGAATGTGATATTCCGAATAATTAATTATGATGTTTAATTTATGATGATTGTGATAAATGATAATCCTTAGAAAATGGAGTTAATGATTTAAAGAATGGATAAATATAAACGAGTTTAATAAGGGTTATGAAATACAACCTATTATAATTTGTTGATGAAAGAAATGAAGTAGGTAATATAAAGCCTAAATGATTAGTACGTTGAAGCTATTCAAAAAGGAAAAGGGAGGAAGTATAAGTAAAGGAAAGAGTAGCGGTAAATAAACACTCGTTCAAAAAAGTAAGTATAAATAAGATAATACCTTTAATAAAGGTTACAAGGATAAGACATCTATGTTTTGATGTTTTAAGTAGTGATTCCAGGGATGAAATTCTTATAAGGAGGGAAGAATGTGACGACCCGAAAAATTTTACTTAGTTTAAAAAATTGAAGTATTATTGAATAAAATAATATTTTATGATTTTTGCCCTATTGAGATATGTTAAAATGAGAATTTTTGAGGTGGAACGGAAATCTATGATAGAATTTACGAGTTTTAGGATCGTATTGGAAAATAAAAAAAAATTGACAGAAAAAGCCGAAAAATTATTGTTCATCCGATAACGTAAAAACATTTATTTTAATTATTCGAAGAATATGCCAATGTTAATATAATGAGGAAAGATGAAATAAAAATTTTAAGAACGAAAAACAAAAATTTCGACTGCGTAACAGATTCGGGAAGTGAATGAAAGATAAAATTGGAAGAATAATACAAGAATAAATCTAAGATGCCACCAATTATGTGTGTCATGCCACCAATTATTTAACCATAACACCAATTATATGTCATGGGGAGGTAAGTGTAATTAAAATTATATGTCACGGGGAGGAAAGTGTAATTAACCATGCCACCAATTATATGCCATGGGGGAAAGTGTAATTAGCCAAGCCACCAATTATATGTCCAGGGGGTCTAAGTGTAATTATCCAACAAAAGCTAGGAAAAGACTAAAATACCCTCACTCTTAAACCCCTATAAATAACAAGCTTCCCTTCTCATTTTTCCTCACAAATTCACAAGTTTCCAAAGAGAAACACTAGATTATATACTAGAGAAAGTGAGAGCTCGGGTTTTGTTCAAGAAAAGGCGAGGAAACGCTACCGAAGTCGTTAGTAAACTCAAAAAAATGAAAATTCCAAAGAGGTAAGAATGAAAACTCAACTCTTTTAATTATTTAAAGTTTTGTAGTATAGAAAGGATGAATCAGTGGCTATAAATCACTGTTGATTTAAATAAGATGAGAAACGATGGTTAAAAATGAAGAACGAATGAAAAATGTGTAGGCAAGCCATTCAATTTATTTTTTGTGGCTTAGATAAAGAAATTCGAAGGGATGATATTGTGTTCAATTAAAATATATGATTGTTCCAAGTGGAATGGATTTAAAAACACGCTATAACGAAGGTATAGCTAAATTTTAAGTAAAATACGCTAATATTGAAAATATAGTATGAACGAATTACTAATGATAATTAATGATCTGGAATAATGAACTTTTACTGGAGAACATAGACACGATTAAAATAGAGACGTGGGCTCAAGAACGGACTCATTCCGACTTCAGATGAGAAGTTATGAAGGTTTGAAAACTTAAAACGTAAAGAATGTAAAGTTGAAAAACTGAGTGGCAAGAGATTTTTGAGCTAATTAAAAGCCTAGTCAGAATGTGAGAAAAACATTTTTGTCCGGGGGGATTTGAAGTATGCTAGGAAAGCTAGAGAATGGCTCAGGAATGGTCTAATTCTGAGTTTTAAACGATTAAGTTATGATTTTGTAAAGTAGATGTTAGGATCATGGTTTTTAAACTTAAATTTTTTTAAGGGTTTTAGCCTGGTGCCGCTGCGTCGGCCAACTCATTCTACAGAGTTGCGTCGCAACGCCAGGAAAAAGGAAGGGAAACCGGCGTCGACCCTAAGTTTTGCTCAATAAAGAGATTTTAAAGCAGAAAAGAAGGGGAAACTTATGAAAGTAAAAATGAAGGTAAATGTTAATTAATTATAATATCTTGTTAATGATATTCAAACCATAATCTAATGTTTGAAACTACAATTGAATGAATGAAGCAACATGAATGTAAAATACCGAAATGAGGTAATGGTTCTGTGTTTGTATAAGATAAAATATATTAACACACATGTATGCATAACGTGAACATTTAAGTTACTGAATGTCAAGAAACGGTAATGAATGCTAATGTTTCATGATGAACTTAATGTATAACTTAAGTTTAACTTATTAAACGATGTAATGCTAAGGAATAATCATAAAGTTTAATCACGTAAATAATTTATAAGCGTGAATCATAAGAAATGAAATGAAGATAGAAAAGACCTAAAGAGTGACCTTGAGATTTAATTTCTCAACTACGAACGATGTTAAGAGAAGTATTATGAGTCTAACGACGTGATCATAAAAGAAATGAATAAAGTTAACGTAACCAATAATTAACGTCTATACTTGATTAATTGATGTGATATCCTTATATGTTGTATATGGTATTTGAAGAACGATATAGTGTAAAGTTGTAAGCAGCACCTAAGCAAGTTTCCTAACATGTACATTATATTACTCTGTGCAAGTTTCTATAACCTACTCAAATGTGGTAACTGAGTAAGATATTATTTGTGTGCAAATGTTTTATATTTATTCAAGATAGTTATCAATGTTTTTTGCTATGTGCTAATTATTCGTACTTATGTACTTGTAAGATGAACTGCTCTGTTGTTCAAGTTGTTATAGCTTTGATAAAGTATGAACTGCGTAAGAAAGTGTCTTAGAGGTTGTAATAACCGAGATTTTCTATGTAATTTAACAATTTCAATAACGAACTTATGTGAAATTCTTATGTGATAATTATTTACTACATGTATCTATGTTTACTTATATGTTATGTGATGAGATGTGTTTGAATGGCTGGTTCTGTTTAATTCAACTATATTAAAATGGGTAAGAATGGAATTAATGCTATTAATTTCGTGGGATGACTTTAAAGCATGCCTTTGAGTTCGGAGCGGAATTTAGTAACGCGACAGCGTATTTGAGTCCGGAACGTCGAAATTAGTCAAGATAGACTGTAACCACGAAAGTGCGTCACGGTTGACTTTTTGGTCAAAGTCAACCGGTTGACTTTTTTGGGAGAAAAAGTCAACTACGAATTTTAAAGTTGAGTTTGACGAAACGATGATAGTTCCATGACGTCCGGGACTTCGACTTTAGTAGGAGTCGATATAAGTATTGACATCTTTGACTACAGAGGGTAAAACGGTCAAAATGATTATTTAACTGATTAAATGATAAAAATAATATTTTTTATGTACATATGAACAGTAGCTGGGGCCATGTGACCTGCATATTGGGACAAAAAGGAAGGAGTATACACGTATATAGTAAAATAGAAGAGGAGGGAGTAGTTTATTCTCTAAACTCAAACATTTTCATTTTCTAAACCCCCTCCATAACTAGGCTAATAATTAGAGGAATGAATGGTATCATAATGATATCTGATCATGGGGGAGTTACAAGGGGCTGGAGAGTTCAGTTGAATGCACCATATATGATATATGTACATACCATCAAAGTTTTTCTTCCCTTCACAACAAGTTCCAACCGAGAGAGAAATATATTGGGAGTTGAGAGTGGTGCTAGGTGGCCTAAGAATTCTGGAGGTTACAAAGGAGTTAGCAAGCCAAGGGGTGAGACTCTAGCAAGATTCAACCAAGAGGAAATTTCGTCCAAAAAGGTAAGCTTCAAACCATTTCTTATGTTATGAGAAAACTAGTAAAAAAATTTATGTATAAACATGGTAGATGGTTTGTTTTGACTTTGTAATGTCATGCTAGGGTCTGTTTCGGATATGTGGTAGTAGAGAGTGAAAAATCTGGTTTAGTACATGCTCTAATTCATTGAAAGTCAAGAAATCATGCCATGTATGCTAACTATTTGATGAAATGCCTCTTAGATGCTAATTTGATGAAAACATGAAAAGTTAGAGAATTGAATGGTTGTAACATGTGTATATATATTATTTGAAGTGGTCTGGATAATAGGAATCAAACCCATGCATGCTAGAATCAAATCATGATTTTCTCAAAAGTTGGGTTAAACTAGTTTGCATGATTTTTCAAGATTTTGGTCACTCGAATCATGTCTTAGATAATCCATTTGTTGCATGTAATAATTTTGTAAAAATAGTATGTAACATGAAGTATAAATCAGTCCAAAGTTCATTCTGATCGAAGCTATATTGAGTGAGAATATGAAAATCGTAAGCAAGCATGTTAGAAACCGAAAAAAAAAACTGTGAACTGCTGACCCTAAGGACAAAATTCGGGGCTAGCGACAGTTTCCAGAAAATTGTGGCTTTTGGGTTATTATATTACACTGAATAAGCTTTTTATAGACTCCGGAACGGACTAATTCCGACTTCGGAGCAAGGAGTTATGACTTTTCAAAGTAGTTGTGTCAAATCTGTCCAACAACTTCGGGCAAGTCCTCTTGCACAGGTTTTCTGGAATTTTGTGCTTGGAATTTGAAGATGGTCCCTGTACGAAAGTTGTAGCCCAAGAAGTTAGCTTCACGTGGGATAAGAATCGCTCAAAAATGTTTTTAAAACGAATGAGT
>CM029019.1:79966413-80151862 GCA_016801055.1 Panax notoginseng
AAAAGATAGAAATCTACAATAAAATCCATACCAATATTTCGGTATAATGATATTGAAAGAATAACATTACTTAAATTTATAAATCAATTTATATTAATTGTTTACACTTTAGACTATTAATGCATTTAATCATCTAAAAAATGCCAAATCTTACAAATTTCATCATCAATAACCAAAACCCTCATCAAAAATCTGCATATACCTCATATAGGATTCTCAAGCCATAAAATCCTATTTTCCAATTTTCTTTCTTCACAAAACATATTTAATTCATTTACTCATAACTAGACCATTTTCATGAAAAATACCAAATCAGTTCAAAAAATATTTCTTTTCTGGAATTTAGCATAATATAGTCCATAGTGAACATATATTTTTCTCAGAATTTTTAAAAGTCATTTACTATTTTTCATATGGCCAAAATAGCCGAATATTTAGACATTTATCAAAAATTATACTTTTGTCTAAAAATTCTGAAATTTACAGAGTATACTTCTATCATATACATGTACTCCCAATAAAAATTTCATCAATTTTGGAGTTACACCAAAGAATTATAAGCGGTTACTTTTAAAATAGTCTTTTCTCATAAAATTCATAACTCTCAATCTATACATCCAAAAATCACCATTTTTGGACACAATCAAGAAAACTCATCAAAATATCATTTCAAATTTTTCCAGAATTTTTGAAGTCCAGAAAAATTACGAAACTGAAAAACATAACAACCCTTAAAATCCCTTAATATCCCTTACTATCCCTTACCTCAAAAGAGCAGTACTTCTGACTGGATATCGGATATGATGCTGAAGGAAACTTGCACTGATGAATAGCAACTCACCAAGTATCTAAAAACTCACAAAATATGCTTCATAATATAGAGAGAGAAAGAGAGAAAACTTATGTTTCTGGTGTGATTTTCAATTCTAACTTAGCCCTCTATTTATAGGAAAATTTTGGTAGGTTTGACCTGCAACCTGATGGCTTTACCTGCTACTATTCCCACCCACCACATTTGAAATATAATTCAGCACATTTCTTCACCAACCACAAGTGGGGCCCACCAATTCTAGAATTTTCACCAAAATGATAAACTCCGAAAATTCAACAATTTCTGAACCAGTCATCTCGTAAAATTCATAATAAATCATACGTTCATTTTTAACGGTTCAAAATTTGTGGACATATACTCAACTTATATATGTATAACATATCCAAAAATTACCACGATCCAACGGTCGGATTAAAAATTATAACCCCCGCAAAATATCTCAAAAACCCTGATTTTTAATACCTCCATTCCGACAAAAATACTGATAAAAACCTCAACATTAACTCCTTCATTTTTAACCACAAAAAATATCCCTCATTTATATCCACATAAATAAATATTTCCTTATCATATGAATCAATAATTAATTATTCACAAATAATATTACAGAATCACATTTATGACAACCAGGCCGTTCCCAGGAAAGAGGGGGCTTTCCAATAAGAATTTCTCCTTACTGGCGCGCAATTAGATGACCAAACCTCTCCTTAGACAGAACTTTCTAGACATTGCCAATAATGTTATCTAATAATATTATTCAAATAATATGAATTATTGATCTGATAATGGAAAATACTGTGCAGCAACAATTATTGAACAACAATAATATAAATTTCAACGTAGCAATTATTGAATCAATAAAATAAAATATTGAACAGTAATTACTGTAACAATTATTGAGTAGTGCCTTCTTACGTAAGAATCAATAATTTCAAAAATACTGTGCAATACCGTGTGCTACTGTGCAATAACGCGTATTACTGTATTTTAACCACCGGGTATTCCAACAGTGTTAACGGTAACAACTACGCCGTTATTTGTAAAAACTCAAATTTGTCGTTTTCTTCACCCGACAGTTATTCGTTATGGGGCCCACAAATAGCTGCGCCGTCGTACGAATATTCCCCGACAGAAAGAATATTCCACGACCAAACGAATATTCCCCGACAACAATGATTATTTTATAACCACTTGCTTATTTTGAAAAAAAAATCATATTTCACTCATAACTTTAAACTTTATCAATTTAACCATTTACTGAATAGTAATTATAAGAAAAATTGAATACTTTTATTTCATAAAATTCGGGGTCTTACAATCTCCCCTCCTTATGAAATTTCGTCCCCGAAATTTACGTACCTGGTATTTCAAAGAGTTGAGAATACCTTCCTTTCATTTCAAATTCCATCTTTCCTGTCATCATAATTTCTCCATTGCTCATCTCCTGTATTTCAATATCATTCTAGAATACAGCTTCAAAACAAGGTTAATTTAACAAATTAACATATCACATAATATCCCGATATTATGACTGACCAACAAATAAGCTTAGGTAGGACACACTAGCGAAGGATTTACTCATCTCTCCCCTCCTAGTTATATTCCCCGATCTCCGCCAGAGATCATATCCCTAAGCTCTGATACCACCTGTGACAACCCCAAAATAGGTCCATTCCATCCAACCCATTCTGAGTCGTCAAATACATGGTACAGAAAATAACTACAACTTTATTACAACAATTGTCGTGCAAAATACAACAACACATATGCTGTGAGTTTGGATACAAAATATATACCAAATGTGACATTGTTCCCATCGTGTATCATCACCTCACAATGACCTTACATAAAGGTATAGTCAAAAACTGTTTTAGAAATTAGAATCTTTGGGAAGTGCTCAAGGAAACCTTCGTACATGGGAGGCCACGCGTCTAGGTTATGATAGATATCATATGGCCACAGAATTATCCTTGGTTGACCCAATAGACCCCAAAGAAAAACGAGAAGATTACTATCATATTCTTCCCAATGGTGAGTCTTCTCTTGACATATCATTATCTCCACTGTCTCTAATTGAGAATTATACTTCAAACAAACACCAAGATTATATAGGTAGTGCTCGTATATATACTCAGCAAGTGGATGAGCACATCCCTGTCTTATGATGACACGAGGTTGTATGTCATTAGACATCTTGTATGATAGTGGCAAAACACCCTTCCAACGTTGGGTTCGCCTCACCCTATTTTCTTCACCAAATATAACTACTAAATGAACTTTTCTATACTGCTTCGAGAACCTCCACAGCTAGAGACCACGTTCTATTTCCCGTTACCCTCGCTCGACCCAGCTACACTCTTATTACCTGAAAGGAATTGTGAAGCAAAAGGTGAGCACAACTAGCTCAGTAAAGAATATCATGACTAAAGATAATTAAACAATATCAATAGCCTTCATCAACAATAAATCAGAGATTTAGAACATATGGTAAATGATAAAAATTTCAACCATAGTTGCAGCGGAACGAGCAATCCATTAGAAGAGTCAAATAGACTATAAAGTCTATTATCTTCTCCATGTTAAAAATCCACCAACAATATTTTATCCATGTAACATCAATCAACAGTTCCTTTCCACAATCATATGAATAACTCATAATCATAATTGTGACTATAAATTTTTCTTCGCACCCAGGACGAAGAATATTTTCATCACCTGTCTTTACCTGAAACATCAAAGATCATGGTTATACCAAATCACAGTTCCTGTTTATAATCATACTAACAAATCCATCTTTGCACTACGGCCAAAGATATTCATCAACAAACCATCTTTGCACTACGGGCCAAAGATATTCAACAACAGTTCATCTTTGCACTACAGGCCAAAGATATTCATCAACAGGCCATCTTTGCACTACATGCCAAAGATATTCATCAACAATTCATATTTGCACTACAGGCCAAATATATTCATATCTCAAAGAAATATATAATCATTTCAGAATTTATATAAACAATAATTATAACCATGTTGATCAATTCACCTTTGCACTTAAGCTTAAGATATTCAATTATAAATTCAATGGTCATGATCATACCAGTCACAATTCAACTTTGCACTACAGGCCAAAGAGAACCCTAGTCATGATCATACCAATAATCTACCCATCTTTACACTCCAGTGAAAGAGAATTTCAACATCAGGGTTATAAAAATGTTATATATGATGATATAAAAATAATATGATCAACATATAGTTTTAATCTCAAGAGTAATATTCGTAACTCAACTATAATTTGGTTAGAAAAAGAAACTAATTTTGTCGTGAATAGTAACTCATGAATAGTAACCCCGACACAAAAGATAGAAATTCTACAATAAAATCCATACCAATATTTCGGTATAATGATATTGAAAGAATAACATTACTTAAATTTATAAACAATTTATTTTAATTGTTTACACTTTACTAATTAATGCATTTAATCATCATAAAATGCCAACTCTTACAATTTCATCATCAATAACCAAAACCCTCATCAAAAATCTGCATATACCTCATATAGGATTCTCAAGCCATAAAATCCTATTTTCCAATTTTCTTTCTTCACAAAACATATTTAATTCATTTACTCATAACTAGACCATTTTCATGAAAAATACCAAATCAGTTCCAAAAATATTTCTTTTCTGGAATTTAGCATAATATAGTCCCATAGTGAACATATATTTTTCTCAGAATTTTTAAAAGTCATTTACTATTTTTCATATGGCCAAAATAGCCGAATATTTAGACATTTATCAAAAATTGTACTTTTGTCTAAAAATTCTGAAATTTACAGAGTATACTTCTATCATATACATGTACTCCCAATAAAAATTTCATCAATTTTGGAGTTAACCACAAGGAATTATAAGCGGTTACTTTTAAAATAGTCTTTTCTCATAAAATTCATAACTCTCAATCTATACATCCAAAAATCACCATTTTTGGACACAATCAAGAAAACTCATCAAAATATCATTTCAAATTTTTCCAGAATTTTTGAAGATCAGAAAAATTACGAAACTGAAAATCATAACAACCCTTAAAATCCCTTAATATCCCTTACTATCCCTTACCTCAAAAGAGCAGTACTTCTGACTGGATATCGGATATGATGCTGAAGGAAACTTGCACTGATGAATAGCAACTCACCAAGTATCTAAAAACTCACAAAATATGCTTCATAATATAGAGAGAGAAAGAGAGAAAGCTTATGTTTCTGGTGTGATTTTCAATTCTAACTTAGCCCTCTATTTATAGGAAAATTTTGGTAGGTTTGACCTGCAACCTGATGGCTTTACCTGCTACTATTCCCACCCACCACATTTGAAATATAATTCAGCACATTTCTTCACCAACCACAAGTGGGGCCCACCAATTCTAGAATTTTCCACCAAAATGATAAACTCCGAAAATTCAACAATTTCTGAACCAGTCATCTCGTAAAATTCATAATAAATCATACGTTCATTTTTAACGGTTCAAAATTTGGGACATATACTCAACTTATATATGTATAACATATCCAAAAATTACCACGATCCAACGGTCGGATTAAAAATTATAACCCCGCAAAATATCTCAAAAACCCTGATTTTTAATACCTCCATTCCGACAAAAATACTGATAAAAACCTCAACATTAACTCCTTCATTTTTAACCACAAAAATATATCCCTCATTTATATCCACATAAAATAAATATTTTCTTATCATATGAATCAATAATTAATTATTCACAAATAATATTACAGAATCACATTTATGACAACCAGGCCGTTCCCAGGAAAGAGGGGGCTTTCCAATAAGAATTTCTCCTTACTGGCGCGCAATTAGATGACCAAACCTCTCCTTAGACAGAACTTTCTAGACATTGCCAATAATGTTATCTAATAATATTATTCAAATAATATGAATTATTGATCTGATAATGGGAAATACTGTGCAGCAACAATTATTGAACAACAATAATATAAAATTTCAACGTAGCAATTATTGAATCAATAAAATAAAATATTGAACAGTAATTACTGTAACAATTATTGAGTAGTGCCTTCTTACGTAAGAATCAATAATTTCAAAAATACTATGCAATACCGTGTGCTACTGTGCAATAACGCGTATTACTGTATTTTAACCACCGGGTATTCCAACAGTGTTAACGGTAACAACTACGCCGTTATTTGTAAAAACTCAAATTTGTCGTTTTCTTCATCCGACAGTTATTCTGTTATGGGGCCCACAAATAGCTGCGCCGTCGTACGAATATTCCCCGACAGAAAGAATATTCCACGACCAAACGAATATTCCCCGACAACAATGATTATTTTATAACCACTTGCTTATTTTGAAAAAAAATCATATTTCACTCATAACTTTAAACTTTTATCAATTTAACCATTTACTGAATAGTAATTATAAGAAAAATTGAATACTTTTATTTCATAAAATTCGGGGTCTTACCAATACCTTAATGGAATTTTACTTGCCGTCAATAGTAATTCCTGTAGTGATAGTAGTACAATGAATAATTGATCCTTGGACTTGAGATCATCATATATCTGTGTTATATGAGTTATACTTTGACTTATTCCCTAAGACCCTTAGGGTATATCAAAGGGTATGATTTGGTATAATAAGTTGTACATGGAGATAATGTATGATCAATAAAGAATCTACCACTTCTAGTAAAAGAAGAGAAATGTCCTATGTGATTCGATAAATGACAACCCAGTAGTCCTTGGCCAAGGCAGAATGAAATTAGAAAGGAGTTTCTAATTTGCTATATTTGGGTTTGTGCATTTAAGAGTCGAAATACATATAATTAAATAAAATAAAACTTGACAGTAATTCCATGTCTTATATTTAATTGGGACATTGTATAGTGGAAGGATTGAATTGTACGGTAACTATTTACTCAAAGGTTCTTTTATGATTAATGTTGAAATCTATATTATCTGAAAAGTCGTTGATCGCTAGGGAGGCTTATCCCTATTGTAGAATAAATATTATTTATTTAAATAAATTAATAGTTTAATTTATTTATTTAAATAAGATTAGAATTGTTCTAATTGATTTATTCACAACCGGTTTAATATGGAGAACCTAAAGGGTCACACCATAAAAGGAAGAATAATTATTTAAGAAGTTAATGGCATAATCGTAATAATATGTTAAGTATATTTAATTTAATCTATGGTGATAGAATAAATTAAATAGCTTAATATTTATTATTTAATATTTTAGAAATATTAAATATAAATTAATAAGAGGAGTCTTATTAATATTATTACAATTATTATTATTTTAATTTCTAAAAGAGTTTAGGAATTAATTTAATATATGTACTCTCATTTATTCCTAATAGGATTAGGAGGGAAAATTAGTTAAAGAAGTTTAATTAATTATCCCTAATAAGATTAGGGAGCCCATTTAATTAAAGGAGTTTAATTAAATAAATAATACCTTATTTTTAATAGGGTTACTTGATATCTTTATAAGAGGATTCTTATATCAGATATCAAATATACGTAATTTCAATAGTTGGGAGAGTACGCCTTTTCTATAGAGATAGAAAACTAGGGTTTTGTCAAATACCCATCTTCTTAAATTCTTCTTCTTCCTTGGTGGATCACCTCTAGAGGCCAAACAATTGGGTGGCTAACGTTGATCAAAGGAAGGAACCAAACTCGGTGGATTCAAGTTGAACGCGAAAAGGATTAGAGGTGAACTTGTACCTGAGGAAGCTCGGATCTTCAAGGGTATGATTCTTGTTCTTTCTTTTTCGTTTAATTAATAATTGTGCATAAAGGGTGATCCGGGTATATGGTTTGTAAAATTTTAAAACTCTGATTTTACACGTTTCCATTTAGTTTGAGCAATTTGATTGTGTTCATGAATATTACAAACCTAACAACAACTCACTATGACCCATCTGTAGACCGGCACGGTTGCGCTGGTTTTAGGATTGAGAGTGGCGCGGTCTTGCCACCTTAAGTTTGGACGCAAACATGTTATGCTTCAACAGAAACAGAACTTAACTCGCAAATCCTTTAACATGTTCCATACATGCTATCTCATTATACTAATCAAAATAAATCTCCAATGACTACATTCTTCACTAATTTAGAGATTAATCTTCAAGTTCAACTCTTCTTTCTTTAATCTATACATTTAGCCATATTCCAATATTAGTCAATAAATCTCTAACCAATATTTATCTAAAGATAAATTAATTTTCTTCTCTCGTCAACAACGTACATATATACATGTCCAAACCTAGCACACATCGAGTCTTTAATGGTATTCAATATAGTACACTGAGTGGTTTCTCACAAACAACCAACAAATTAGTTTCCGTCTCGTCTACACTATTTTCACAGTGAGTTAGATCGGTTACTAATTCGTATATACCTTCGCTCTCTGAAGGAATCGTTTAGCCCAACTCCTATACATCCACCATTAAAAGGTACAGTTGCACTGCCTTAGAATTGATACTTACTCGTACATACTCAAGAAATTGGTGATTATCAAAGATATTTAATGTCACCAACTTACTATGATAAAATAATTCCACATAAATTATTTACTATCGATAGATAAATTTCTATCCATCTTCTTACTAATCCATCTCTACAATTTATAATAATGATATATATTTATTAAACACAACATCACTTATTACATATCTCATATTATCCTATGTAGCACAATACTACATACCTCACAACGCATATATATATATATATATATATATATATATATATATATATATTCTTATTCGAACCTTCTCATGCTTTAAGAATTTTTATCTACTAAATTCTTATTTTAATATTTTTTGAAAATTCGAGTTCTTACAATTGAGCACAAGGGTTTGAAAAAACATGTTTTACAAAACATCATTGTTATATCTTGTTAAAATTGAACTTTTATACAAAAGTCAAACCCTTTGTAAATAGGTGCAAACGAGGCATAGCACTACTTCTAGACAACTGCACATATACCTACACACACGCACATTCAGATAAAAGTTTAAATTAAAAAGTGGTGGTAACCGTGTTATCACGGAAGTCTAGGGGTGCCTAACACCTTCCCTTCGCTTAATCAAACCCCCGAACCCTAACAAATTTTGATTTTGCAGACCAGTTAAATAGTGTCACATCACTAGGTCTATGTGCAAATAATTTCTCGGTTGAGTTGGTGAAACCATTTAAATATACCAACTGGCGAGTCTTACAGTCAAATCGTCGACATATACATGTCGGACCTTTTCAAATAAATCTCACCTAACATGAGAACACCAAAAGACAAAAACAGAAAGGGACAAATAAAAATCCCGACGTCGACATCCGCGATCTCCTTGAACCTCTGGGTTAGATTCCTTTCCTTTGGTCAATGTTAGCCACCCAAGTGTATAGCCTCTACAGGTGATCCACTAAGGAAGAAGAAGAATTCAAGAAGAAATGTGTATTGGCTAAAACCTTAGTTTTCAATCTCTATAGAAAAAGGGGGTGTAATCTTCAACAATTGGAATCACATATATTTGATATTTGATATTTGATATAAGACTCTTCTTATAAAGATATTAGTTAACCCTTTTTAAGGTATTATTTAATTAATTAAACTCCTTTAATTAATTAGGCTCCCTAATCTTATTAGGGATAATTAATTAAACTCTTTTAATTAATTTACCTCCTAATCCTATTAGGAATAAATGAGAGTACTAATATTAAATTATTTCCCAAACTTCTTTAGAAATTAAAATAATAATAATTGTAATAATATTAATAAGACTCCTCTTATTAATTTATATTTAATATTTTCAAAATATTAAATAATAAATATTAAGCTATTTAATTTACTCTATCACCATATATTAAATTAAATATACTTAACATATTATTACGATTATGTCATTAACTTCTTAAATAATTATTCTTCCTTTTATGGTGTGACCCTTTAGGTTCTCCATATTAAACCGGTTGTGAATAAATTAATTAGAATAATTTTAATCTTATTGAAATAAATAAACTAAACTATTAATTTATTTAAATAAATAATATTTATTCTACAATAGGAATAAGCCTCACTAGCGATCAACGACTTTTCAGATAATATAGATTTCAACATTAATCATAAAAGAACCTTTGAGTAAATAGTTACCGTATAATTCAATCCTTCCACCATACAATGTCCCAATTAAATATAAGACATGGAATTATTGTCAAGTCTTATTTTATTTAATTATATGTATTTCGATTCTCAAATGCACAACTCCAAATAAATGCAAATTAGAAACTACTTTCTAATTTCATTTCACCTTGGCCAAAGATTCCTGTGTTGTCATTTATCGAATCACATAGGACATTTCTCTTCTTTTACTAGAAGTGGTAGATTCTTTATTGATCATTTATTATCTCTATATATAACTTATTACACCCAAGCATACCCTTTGATATACCCTAATGGTCTTAAGGAATAAGTCAAAGTGTAATTCATTATATATAAGATACTATGACGATCTCAAGACTAAGGATCATTTGTACTACTATCACTACAGCAATTCCTATTGACAAGCAAGTAAAACTCCATTAGGTATTCCTTAGCGAGTCACGTTCAGTGAAGTTATTCTCTAATAAGCACCTACATACTTGTTTTAGTGTCTCCACACAAATGATCATGTGATCAATCATCCTCATCCAATGAGCAAGCAACGTATGGACCAATCTATCTAGATTCCCTAATCCCCTTTTTTGTAATCTATTGATTGAGAATATTTTAATTTTAAGCTATCTAAGAATTTAGATCTCATCATGATTCTAAAAGTATTGATTAAAACTATGAGTTTATCACATATTATTAAAACATCACCATTTGGATAATAAATGCCTTTAATAAATAATTCTTTTATTAATAAATAAAAACTATGGGTTTATCACATATTATTAAAATAACACCATATGGATAATAAATGCCTTTAATAAATAATTCTTTTATTAATAAATAAATAAGATTGATTACAAAGTATATATTTTATCATCATACTTGATTGGCTTGTACTTTCAAAGGCCTCATACATTCTACCACCTTGTACAAACGTAACACATTTGCACATAGGTAAAACTTTTTTAAGTTCAACATCTAAGAAAGTTTAAGAAACTACCATTCATTTAAAAATATGAATGAAGTTAGGAAAATTGCCTTAAGCATAGCTACAGCTTATAGTTTACGTTGAACAGCTCATTGATATTCCTATATATCACATAAGGAATAGCATATACCAATTAGTCATCTATTTGACACATATTGGTTTTACTTAACTTTCGTTCCTATGGTTCGCGTTATAACCTAAGTTCACGTAACCATTCTTCCTTACCGTTTTACGGTGTTACGACATACGGAGATGTCTTAATTCTTACCATCATCATCTACGATAGATTTACATTACCTTTTTCCTTCTTCTAGCTTAACTTATCTAAGGCATCATAACTGTAATGTTCGTTAATTTAATTATCATTCCCTATGACTTTCTGACAACTAAATGTCATACCTCAGGATTATTTATTACCGTCTAAGTCATACAATCTTTTGTATACTCAGAGCAATCATTCAAGGTTAATATTATGAGTTCATAGCGTTAAACATTTTACCTTACCTCATCTTTGTGTTTTACCCCGTCCGGTTCATTTGAGTCGCGACGTTAACCAAGTTATAATCATTCACTCTTCTTTTCAACATTATACATTATTCCTTAGTCTTCATTACCTTACGGTCAAAATATACACGGTGTGTAGGTTGAGTACGTTTATTCTACGCATACACTCAACACCTTCATATAGGTTTAAGAGTTTTACGTTTACGTTTCATTTTATCATTCTCTATCTTATTCACACTCGGACCCTTCACTAACTTCATTACCGTTCGTTACAGTTTTCTTGATAATTTAATATCATACTTTACTTACATTCATCAACGTCTAAGTTATACAACCAATGTATACTTAGAACATTGGCTTGACACGAATACGGTTTGCTGCATATCGAAATAGAGGGTCCCATATTTGATTACGTACTTTGCGTTCTCATTTCATTATACTATTTAACTTCCATTATGGTTTTATAACACTTCCATGTTATAAGTTACCATCCTAGTACAACATCTAGGTATTACAACTTATGTCAACCCGGGACGTTCGTCCGGCGCGAATACGATTCACGAATATCATTTACGTACGTTACGTTTACGTTATTCATCTTTTAATCTTTCACTCTACCTTTACTTCAGGTTTTAATCACTCATTCTAGTGATTTATTACATGAACATTACGTTCATTCCCCCTTCTTATTGTCTAAGTCATAAGGTTCGTTGTATGACCAGACCGATCACTCTTCGAACTTACTTTGCATTTTTAGCGTTTACACGCTTTACATTCTTCTTTTAAACCTTCTTGTAACCTTTAATAAAGGTCTTGAACACTTCTTAAAGTGTTATTTTAAATGAACTTTATGTTCATTAATGTTCCGTATACATCCCCCAAGAGTTGAGCAGTTAAAAGCTCATCTCTTAGTCCTCTCCTGTACCAGCGTTGCGGCACCAGTTCCCTTCTCTTTTGTTGCACTATAGCGCGAGTCTCCAGTAGTTGTTTTTCGAGTCAGATGCTGAGGTGCCAACTTCTTAGGCTTAATATGAGCTGCAGCACCGGGCATAAAACTCAGAAAATTTTCTAAGTCTCAAATCATGTACAAATCGCCTACTTTGAAATCTTGTAACTTATTCGTTCTAACTCAGAATCAATCTGTTCTTAAGGTGTTGGAAATCTTGCAATACCCTCTACACATTCCATTGGACAGAATTTCATTCTGAATATGTTAACATGCCATTCAATTGGTTCACATTTCCACGTTTGTTCATTGAACGTTCTTGACGTTCTTCGATCGTTCGTCCGTAACTTACTCATCTGATCTCGGAATGAGTTCATTCTTGAGTCCACGACTCACATTTTCTACGTTCTTTAACATTCCTATGAAACTCTACTCATTCAGGTTCATTTATATACTTTTTATAATCATTTGTCTTTTTATGAAATTCTGCCATAACTTCGTTATCGACTAATTTTGATCCGTTCTTCATGAACGTTTCTCTAAATCTTAACTAAGAAATAAGCAACTAACTTGTACGCGATGGTTTTAAACTTGTCCATCAACAACAAGCTCTAATTAGATGATTTTTAATTTGTCCATCAACAATGTTCTTACCACGTTCTTCGTGTTCTTCGTTCATTCTTCACGTTCTTCGTTCGTTCTTCATTTTTAATTGATATTTTGATGACAATTTTATGTTTTCATGGAATTTGGTGTAATAACTTACCAATCCTTACTTATTTCATCGAATAGTTCGTATGATTCATTCAGATCGTGCATTAACATCAAGTAATTCATACTTCATGTGAAAAGCTTTTATAAAATTTTTATAACTAAATTTCAATTTCTCATTTCTTCATTTTCTTATGATTAACCATAAGAAAATTGCTTCTTAACATCTTTTACTTTCATTTTCATTAAGCTATGTATTTAGACATAGAAAACTTAAAGAAAATTTTGATTAAAGCTAGGTTTCAGATTACCTTTCTTCTTTAATCTTCTTCCTTTAGGCGAAGGTTGAGATTTGCTAGCTTTTCCTCTTCCTTTCCTTCTTTTCCCCTATCCGAAATCTCCCTCTCTCTCAAGTGTTAGTTGAATTTTTCTAACCCTACAAATGAGTTTAAGCTTGGTTTATATAAGCTTTACAAGGTTAGGGGTAAAATGGTCATTTAGGCCCAAAGTTACTTTTCCCACCTCCTTTCCCTAACCTCCTTACTATTCACGAAGCTTCTCTTAAAAGCATCGTGGTTCCGTCTTACAAAATTCATCCGACAGTTTGAAAAACTGTATTCTCGAAATCCAAATATTTTTAGATATTCCATCTTTCCTCTACCGATTAACTTTTATACATTCTTCAGAAATTCCAAAAACTGAAAAACATTTTTTGATGAATAGTGTTTTTTGTCACGTTTTCCTAAAACATATTTAAACGAATAAAAAGTACATAACAGTACTTTTCGTCGTTTTTATTTCGTTTGATTTTTACATTATTTTCGAGAAAAACTTTTATCGGCTAACATAACTTTTCACGGCATATTACCATCGAATCTTCAAACAGAATGTCATTTCGACATCTCGATCTCTCGAAAAGGCCTAGGATATTTAAACCCTAAATCCTTAGGTTTTGTCGGGTGAATAGTGCATATTTCGTTTTTTTCTCAAAAAAGTTTTTACTCACGGAAAAATTTTATTTTCATCTTAAAAAATTTTACTTGCTCATTCTAGCTCGTACCCAGAATACTTCCATTTTATATTCATCATAGGTCATAGAACGAATAATAAACACATAACACAGAATATAATTAATAAAAATTCATTATATTAATTAATAATTTTTTAAACTTACTTTCTAGACAATTCAATTTTCCGGGTTATCACAGCTGCGCCAGCCTCAGCCAACTCATTCTACAGAGTTGCACCGCGGCGCCAGGAAAAGGAAGGGAAACCGGTGCCGCAGCGCCGACCCTAAGTTTTGCTCAGTAAAGAGATTTTTAAAGTAGAAAAGAAGGGGAAACTTATAAAGTAAAAATGAAGGTAAATGTTAATTAATTATAATATCTTGTTAATGATATTCAAACCTTTATCTAATGTTTGAAAATACAATTGAATGAATGAAGCAACATAAACGTAAAATACCGAAATGAGGTAATGGTTCTATGTTTGTATAAGATAAATATATTTAACACATTAGTATGTATAACTTGAACATTTAAGTTATTGAATGTCAAGAAATGGTAATGAATGTTAATGTTTCATGATGAACTTAATGTATAACTTAAGTTTAACTTATTAAAAGATGTAATGCTAAGGAATAATCGTAAAGTTTAATCACGTAAATAATTTATAAGCGTGAATCATAAGAAATGAAATAAAGATAAAAAAAGACCTAAAGAGTGACCTTGAGATTTAATTCTCAACTACGAATGATGTTAAGAGAAGTATTATGAGTCTAATGACGTGAACATAAAAGAAATGAATAAAGTTAACGTAAGTCGATAATTAACGTCTATACTTGATTAATTGATGTGATATCCTTATATGTTATATAGGGTATTTGAAGAACGATATAGCATAAAGTTGTAAGCAACACCTAAGGCAAGTATCCTAACCTATACATGATATTACTATGTGTAAGTTTCTATAACTTACTCAAATGTGGTAATTGAGTAAGTTGTTATCTCTGTGTAAATGTTTTATATTTGTGCAAGATTGTTATCAATGTTTTGTGCTATGTGCTAATTATTCACACCTATGTACTTGTAAGACGAACTGTTCTATTGTTCAAGTTGTTATAGTTCTGATAAAGTATGAACTTCGTAAGAAAGTGTCTTAGAGGTTTCGTAAAAATCATTAATATCAATGATTATATAATGATAAATGTTAGTAATGTTTTAAATGATAAGAATCTTAATTATTCTTGTTTATTCAAGCTGCTTCATAACTATTGTACAGTTATTGAAGTTTTCTAAAGAAAGAATATCTAATTCTTGATCTTGTTGTTTTTAACTGCTATAACTGATGAGTGGTTTTTATACCTAAGTATTGAGTACTTTTTACCTTAATAATTTGTATGTCTTAAGGTATTTCATTTGGTTTATGTGTGTTTTTAGCTTATTATTGTATAATGTGGATTAATATTGTTTTCATATATTTTTGTATGGCTTCTATGTGTTTTTACTTTGTTTTGTAGGAATTGGAACAAAAGCCACTTGGATCGACGTTTGGGATTGCTAGATTCACATTATCGATGTTCCATTTACATAGCAGCCCCTTGAGGCCCCATTTTGGATATGATCCGGCCATTATCTTTCCAAACTCAAAGAATGAAAGTTGTAAATCTATGTCTCCTCTTTCCGTGTCATCTTGAATCGCCTCAATCAGAGTTTAGATGCGAGAGTTATGACCATTTTCCCAACCGGTGTCAATTCTGGAAGCTGCTCACTTGTCATTTGCATATCAGCCACTTCAGAGCCAATTTATGCATTCTTCCAACCATTATTTTGAAGAACTCAAAGAAAGGAAGTTGTATATCTCCCTCTCGTCTTTCCAGAACATCTTGAATCATCCAAATTGGAGTTTGTATGAAGAAGTTATGAACATTTTCCCAATAGACGTCGAAGCCAAAAATTCCAAAAAATGAACCTGCGCTACAGCGCCCCTACCAAGGCAAAATTCGGAGCTGCAGCTCCTCTTAGCAGTAGCTCAACCAATTTTACAGTGTTGCAGCGCCCCTTTTCAAGGCAAATCAATCGTTGCAGCACCGGGTGCGAACCCAACGTTGGAAGGGTATTTTGTCACTATCATACAAGATGTCTAATGACATACAACCTCGTGTCATCATAAGACAGGGTTGTACTCATCCACTTGCTGAGTATCTTTACGAGCACTACCTATATAATCTTGGTGTTTGTTTGAAGTATAATTTTCAATTAGAGACAGTGGAGATAATGATATGTCAAGAGAAGACTCACCATTGCGAAGAATATAATAGTAAACTTATCGTTTTTCTTTGGGGTATATTGGGTCAACCAAGGATAATTCTGTGGCCATATGATATCTATCATAACCTAGATGCATGGCCTCCCATGTGCGAAGGTTTCCTTGAGCACTTCCTAAAGATTCTAATTTCTAAAACAGTTTTTGACTATACCTTTATGTAAGGTATCATTGTGAGCTGCTGTCCACGATTAGGACATGAGTCACATTTGGTATATATTTGTATCCAAACTCACAGCATATATGTTGTTGTATTTTGCACGACAATTGTTGTAATAAAGTTGTAGTTATTTTCTGTACCATGTATTTGGCGACTCAGAATAGGTTGGATGAAATGGACCTGTTTTGGGGTTGTCACAGTTGGTATCAGAGCTTAGGGATATGATCTCTGGCGAAAATCGGGGAATATAACTAGGAGGGGAGAGATGAGTAAATCCTTTGCTAGTGTGTCATACCTAAGCTTAATTGTTGGTTGGTTATAATATATGGATATTATGCGATACGTTAATTTGCTTAATTAACCCTTGTTTTATGGCAGTATTTGAGAATGGCAGCTGAGAATGCTAACAATGGAGTGAATGAGACTGTGGGGATACCTCTAATCACTAACCATGATAATGTGATGTCAGATGAAGAAGGAATTAGAGATATCCATGTGGTGAGTGAAAAATTGATAGTTGCACCTAAGATAGTCGTAGAGGTAACAGCTGAGAGTGAGGAAGAGGAGGAAGAAGAGGTACCTGAGAAAAGCTTATTAGAGGTATTATAAGATCAAAATGTAGAATTTCAAAATCGTATTCATGAGTTAGAAGAGCAGGCTGAAGAACGACAGGCGGTCGTGGAACAAAAGGATGCAACAATTCAAGCTTGTGTTACCCGATATGTGATGCTTGAACAGAAGCATTCTTTGGCAGAGTATAAGATGATAAAGATGGAATCTGAGCTGAAAGAAGAAAAAACTGAACGAGTGAGAATAAGTGATGCATGGGCAAAAGCCGCACGACACGTAGATATTGTGGAAAGAGATGTCCGATCTAAGAAGGCTAAAATAGATTATATGAATTTCTCTTTTTGGAAAGCAATTGGGAGAACCCAACATCGAGTTTTGAATTACCCTATACAGAGCGGTCAACCTGAATCCGATATGGATCGAAGATTGATGATTCAGATCATGAATCAGGAGTACGAAGAGGCAGTTAAGGGAGGAATATGTCCTATAGAAAAGTATATTCCAACGGTAGTGATGACGCCAAATGTTGCCCCAGACAAGTCAAAGTCGGGTAGTTCGAGGGATGGCGGTTGTCATGACTTCCCAACAAATGAGAAACCCAAATGAAGTTATCATGGGAGATGAGCGATGGAGAAATCATGATGATCTGAGAGATAAAATCTGAAATGAAAGCAAGGTATTCTCAACTCTTCGAAATACCAGGCATGTAAATTTCGGGGACGAAATTTCATAAGGAGGGGAGATTGTAAGACTCCGAATTTTATGAAATAAAAGTATTTAGTTTTTCTAATAATTACAATTCAGTAAATGGTTAAATTGATAAAAAGTTAAAGTTATGGGTAAAATATAAAAATTTTTCAAAAATAAACAAGTGGTTATAAAATAATCATTGTTGTCGGAGAATATTCGTTGGTCGTAGAATATTCTTTCTGTCGGGGAATATTCGTACGAGGGCGCAGCTATTTGTGGGCCCCATAACGGAAAATGGTCGGATGAAGATAACGACAAAAATTGAGTTTTTATAATTAACGGTGTAGTTGTTACCATTAACACTGTTGGAATACCCGGTGGTTAAAAATACAGTAATACGCGTTATTGCACAGTAGCACACGGTATTGCACAGTATTTTTAAAATTATTGATTCTTACGTAAGAAGGCACTACTGAATAATTGTCACAGTAGTTACTGTTCAATATTTTATTTTATTGATTCAATAATTGCTGCGTTGATATTTTATATTATTGTTGTTTCAATAATTGTTGCTGCACATCATCTCTATTATTAGATCAATAATTCATATTATTTGAATAATATTATTAGATAACATTATTGGCAATGTCTAGAAAGTTCTATCTAAGGAGAGGTTTGGTCATCTAATTGCGCTCCAATAAGGAGAAATCCCTATTGGAAAGCCCCCTCTTTCCTAGGAACGGCCTGGTTGCTAGTACTGTGATTCTGTAATATTATTTATAAATAATTAATTATTGATTTATATGATGAGAAAAATATTAATTTTATGTGGATATAGATGGAAAAATTTTTAAAGTGACAATGGTTGAAAAATGATATTTTATCTTTTCTGATAAAATAATTTATTAATATATTTAATAATATAATAATAGTGATAGTTTTACAATGAATGTGGGATATATGAGTATATGAGTAGGAAGAGTATTTTTGTTGTATTAAATGATTAACACATGTTTTTTGTGTCGGTGAACCCCATTTCTTGATTGAAATTTGATTATAGCCTGTAAAATCACTCGTTTATGGATTTCGGTCAATTTTTGTTTGGAATTTGGAAAAACTTTCTTCTGCAAAGTTGTAGAGAATTGAATTTCCTATAAAAAATCGCGAGATTCGAATTTTCTGATAAAAGAGCTATTTTCTATGAACTGTTGAAGTTTCGGAAAAAAAAATAATTTTTATTAAAATTGAGCGGGACTCACTCTTATTTAAAACATGTGGGCTGCTTGTTTTTCTTCCAAGTTGGCATGCTTGATGGCTAAACTTGGTTGGTACGTGGAAGGATGAAATAAATAATAATTTTTATTATTTTAGTCTCCTATGGCGTTCTAGCATTTTCCTATAAATAGGTGCTTAAGTTAAAATTGAAAATCACACCAGAAACAAGTTTTCTTTCTCTCTATATTATCAAGCATATTTTTGAGAGTATTTAGAGACTTTGAGAGTTGCTATTTAGTAGAAGTTTCCTTCAATTTTTCATCTGATATTCAAGTCAGAAGTACTACTCTTTTGAGATAAGGGATTTTAAGGGTTATAATGTTTTTTAGTTCGTACTGCTTCTGACCTTCAGAAAATTTTGAAAAAATTTGAAATGATATTTTGATGAGTTTTCTTGATTGTGTCCAAAAATGGTAATTTTTGGATGTATAGATTAAGAGTTATGAATTTTATGAGAAAATACTATTTTAAAAGTAACTGCTTATAACTCCTTGTGGTTAACTCCAAAATTGCTGAAATTTTTATTGGGAGTATATCTATATTATATCAGTATACTCTGTGAATTTTGGAATTTTTGGATAAAAGTACAATTTATGATAAATGTCTAAATATTTGGCTGTTTTGGCCATATGAAAAATAGTAAATGAGTTTTAAAAATTCTGAGAAAAATATATGTTCAATATAGGACTATATTCTGCTAAATCCCAGAAAAGAAATATTTTTGAAACTGATTTGGTATTTTTCATAAAAATAGACTAGTTATGAGTAAATGAATTAAATATGTTATATGAAGTAAAAAAATTGAAAAATAGGATTTTATGGCTTGAGAATCCTATATGAGGTATATGCAAATTTTTGATGAGGGTTTTGGTTATTGGTAATGAAATCTTATGAGTTTGGCATTTTAGGATGATTAAATGCATTATTTAGTAAAGTGTAAACAATTAAAATAAATTGTTTATAAATTTAAAAATATTATTCTTTCAATATCATTATACCGAAATATTGGTATGAATTTTATTGTAGAATTTCTACCTTTTTGTGTCGGAGTTACTATTCATGAGTTACTATTCACGAGTTACTATTCACGACAAAATTAGTTTCTTTTTTTGACCAAATTATAGTTAATTTATGAATATTACTCTTGAAATTAAATCTATATTTTGATCATATTGTTTTTATTATCATATATAACATTTTTATAACCTTGATGTTGAAATTCTCTTTCACTTGAGTGTAAAGATGGGTAGATTGTTGGTATGATCATGACTATGGGTTCTCTTTGGCCAGTAGTGCAAAGTTGAATTGTTGACTGGTATGATCATGACCATTGAATTTATAACTTAATATCTTTAGCTTAAGTGTAAAGGTGAATTGATCAACATGGTTATAATTATTATTTATATAATTCTGAAATGATTATATATTTCTTTGAGATATGAATATCTTTGGCCTGTAGTGCAAAGATGAACTGTTGATGAATATCTTTGGCCTGTAGTGCAAAGATGAACTGTTGATGAATATCTTTGGCCTGTAGTGCGAAGATGAACTGTTGTTGAATATCTTTGACCCATAGTGCAAAGATGGTTTGTTGATGAATATCTTTGGTCGTAGTGCGAAGATGGATTTATTAGCATGATTATGAACAGGAACTGTGATTTGGTATAACCATGATCTTTGATGTTTCAGGTAAAGACAGGTGATGAAAATATTCTTCGTCCTGGGTGCGAAGAAAAATTTAGAATCACAATTATGATTATGAGTTATTCATATGATTGTGGAAAGGAACTGTTGAGTGATGTTATAAGGATAAAACATTGTTGGTGGATTTTTAACATGGAGAAGATAATAGACTTTATAGTCTGTTTGACTCTTTTAATGGATTGCTCGTTCCGCTGCAACTATGGTTGAAATTTTTATCATCTACCATATGTTTTAAATCTCTGATTTATTACTGATGAAGACTGTTGATAATTTATTTATCTTTAGTCATGATATTCTTTACTGGGCTAGTTGTGCTCACCCTTTTGTTTAACAATTCCTTTCAGGTAATAAGAGTGTAGCTGGGTCTAGCGGGGGTAACAAGGAAATAGAACGGTGATCATCATTTAGTAGTTATATTTGGTGAAGAAAATAGGGTGAGGCGAACCCAACGTTGGAAGGGTGTTTTGTCACTATCATACAAGATGTCTAATGACATACAACCTCGTGTCATCATAAGACAGGGTTGTGCTCATCCACTTGCTGAGTATATTTACGAGCACTACCTATATAATCTTGGTGTTTGTTTGAAGTATAATTTTCAATTAGAGACAGTGGAGATAATGATATGTCAAGAGAAGACTCACCGTTGGGAAGAATATGATAGTAAACTTCTCATTTTTCTTTGGGGTCTATTCGGTCAACCAAGGATAATTTTGTGGTCATATGATATCTATCATAACCTAGATGCATGGCCTCCCATGTACGAAGGTTTCCTTGAGCACTTCCCAAAGATTCTAATTTCTAAAACAGTTTTTGACTATACCTTTATGTAAGGTATCATTGTGAGGTGCTGTCCACGATTGGGACATGAGTCACATTTGGTATATATTTGTATCCAAACTCACAGCATATGTGTTGTTGTATTTTGCACGACAATTGTTGTAATAAAGTTGTAGTTATTTTATGTACCATGTATTTGGCGACTCAGAATAAGTTGGATGGAATAGACCTGTTTTGGGGTTGTCACACGGAATCTTGTGTTAAGTCTGAGGTGAACAACTGTGACAATCCAAGATTTTAGTAATTGTAATTTAAAATATTTATTAAGTGAAATAAATATTTTATTAATATGATTAGTAAATATTTATGACTAGATAATATTATAAATTAAATTATTTTATAATTTAGAGAGTTGTGATTCTGGGGACAGAATTCTTATAAGGAGGGAATGATGTAACATTCCAGAATTTTAATTGTAATATTAAATATTTATTGAATTATATAAATATTTAATGGATGTGTTTATCATTGAATAAAAATTTGTTTAATTGATTTGATTTTATTTGGTTAATTATTTGTTAAATAAATAATTAATGAATTAATGAAATTATTATTATGTTGATATTTCAAATTGATGGTTAATTATTTGTATTGAGTTATGTGAGACCCCGAATTTTATGAATAAAGATTTAATGTCCTCTATTTATTATTTTGAAATAGTAAGGGTTGATTTGATTAATGTGGTTAGTTATGTGTGAAATGCGCAAATATTTCAAGTAAGCAAGTGGTTATAAAATATTCATTGTTGTCGGGGAATATTCGTTTGGTCGTGGAATATTCTTACTGTCGAGGAATATTCGTACGACGGCGCAGCCTTGTGTAGGCCCCATAAAGGAAAGCGATTGGATGAAAAAAATGACAAGTATAAGTTGTTTATAAATAACGGTGTAGTTGTTACCGTTAATTGTAAGACCCCGAATTTTATGAAATAAAAGTATTCAATTTTTCTTATAATTACTATTTAGTAAATGGTTAAATTGATAAATGTTAAAGTTAAGGGTGATATATGAATTTTTTTTCGAAATACACAAGTGGTTATTAAATATTCATTGTTGTCGGAGAATATTCGCTTGGTCGTGGAATATTCTTACTGTCGGAGAATATTCGTACGACGGCGCAGTCTTTTGTGGGCCCCATAACGGAAAACGGTCAGATGAAGATAACAACAAAAATAAGTTGTTTATAAATAACGGCGTAGTTGTTACCGTTAACACTGTTGGAATACCCGGTGGTTAAAACACAGTAATACGCATTGTTGCACAGTAGCACACGGTATTACACCAATTATTGATTTTTACGTAAGAAGACATTACTCAATAATTGTTACAGTAATTACTGTTCAGTATTTTATTTTATTGATTCAATTATTACTGCGTTGATATTTTATATTACTGTTGTTTTAATAATTGTCACTACACAGTATTTTCTATTATCGGAGCAATAATTCATATTATCTAAATAATATTATTAGATAACATTATTGGCAATGTCTAGAAAGTTCTGTCTAAGGAGAGGTTTGGTCATCTAATTGCGCGCCAGTAAGGAAGAGATCCTTATTGGAAAGCCCCCTCTTTCCTGGGAACGGCCTGGTTGCCAGTACTGTGATTCTGTAATATTATTTGTGTACAATTAATTATTGATTTATATGATAAGGAAAATATTGATTTTATGTGGATATAGATGGAGAAAATTTTAATGTGACAATTGTTGAAAATTAATATTTTATCTTTTTCTGATAAAATAATTCATTTAAATATATTATTTTAATAATATATTGATGATGATATTTTTACAATGATGTGGGATATATGAGTATATGAGGAGGAAGAGTATTTTTGTGGCATAAAATGATTAACACATGTTTTGTGTGTTGGTGGACACAATTCTTGACCGAAAATTTATTATTGACTGTAAAATCGTCCGTTTGTGGATTTCGGTCAATTTCTGTTTGGAATTTGGAAAAAGTTTCTTCTACAAAGTTGTAGAGAATTGAATTTCCTATAAAAACTTGCCAGATTTGAATTTTCTGATAAAAGAGCTATTTATTATGAATTATTGAAGTTCTGAAGTTCCGAAATAATTGATTTTTGGATGTTTTAATTATTTTTGTTTAGAAAAACATTTTTTTTTGTATTTTGTGGACATCATTAACATGTGTTATGGCTGAATTCAGATGGTCAAGGTGGGCTAAGGAAAATTTGTTAAATATATTATTATTATATTAAATTTTCTGCTTTGGTGTTCTAAGCATTTTCCTATAAATAGGGTGCTTAGGTTAGAATTGAAAATCATAGCAGAAACTGAAGTTTTCTCTCTATTTCTCTCTCTATATTATCGAGTGTATTCTTGTGAGTTTTTTTTGATATCTTGAGTGTTGATATACGGTGCAAGTTCGTTCAGCGTTATTCCAGTCAGAAGTACTGCTCTTTTGAGGTAAGGGATAGTAAGGGATGTTATTTCTTCTTAAATGATATTATTTTCTTCAATATCATTATGCCGAAGTATTGATCTGAACTTTTTATCAAATTTAGAACTTTTCATGTCGGGGTTACTATTCACGAGTTACTATTCATGAGTTACTATTCACGAGTTACTATTCACGAGTTACTATTCATGAGTTACTATTCACGAGTTATTATTCATGAGTTAGTATTTACGAGTTACTATTCATAAGTTACTATTCATGAGTTACTATTCATGAGTTACTATTCATGAGTTACTATTCATGGGTTACTATTTATAAGTTACTATTCATGACAAAATTGTTTTTTTTCTAACCAAATTATAGTTGATTTATGAATATTACTCTTGAGATTAAAACTATATGTTGATCATATTATTTTTTATCATATATAACATTTTTATAACCCTAATGATGATATTTCTCTTTGACTTGAGTGTAAAGATAGGTAGATTATTGGTATGATCATGACTAGGGTTCTCTTTATCCAGTAGTGAAAAGTTGAATTGTGACTGGTATGATCATGACCATTGAATTTATAATTGAATATCTTTAGCTTAAGTGCAAAGGTGAAATGATCAACATGGTTATAATTATTGGTTATATAAATTCTGAAATGATTATATATTTCTTTGAGATAATAATATATTTGGCATGTAGTGCAAATATGAACTATTGAGGAATATCTTTGACATGTAGTGCAAAGATGAGTTGTTGATGAATATCTTTGGCCCGTAGTGCAAAGATGACTTGTTGTTGAATATCTTTGGCATGTAGTGTAAAGATGAACTGTTGATGAATATCTTTGGCCCGTGATGCAAAGATGAATTTATTAGTATGATTATGAACAGGAACTGTGATTTGGTATAACCATGATATTTGATTTTTCAGGTAAAGACAGGTGATGAAAATTATCTTCGTCTTGGATGCGAAATTTAGAATCACAATTATGATTATGAATTATTTATATGATTGTGGAAAGGAACTTTTGATTGATGTTACAGGGATAAAACATTGTTGGTGGACTTTTAACATGGAGAAGATAATAGACTTTATGGTCTATGTGACTCTTCTAATGGATTACTCGTTCCGCTGTAACTATGGTTGAAAAATTTTATCATCTACCATATGTTCTAAATCTCTTATTTATTATTGATGGAGGCTATTGATAATTTAATTATCTTTAGTCAAGATATTCTTTACTGAGCTAGTTGTGCTCACCCTTCTGTTTCACAATTCCTTTCAGGTAATAAAAGTGTAGCTGGGTCGAGCGAGGGTAACAGAAAAATAGAACGGTGGTCTCTAGCTGTGGAGGTTCTCTCGAAACAGTACAGAAAAGTTCATTTAGTAGTTATATTTGGTGAATCATCTAGGGTGAAGCGAACCCAACGTTGCAAGGGTGTTTTGCCACTATCATACCAGATGTCTAATGACATACAATCTCGTGTCATCATAAGACAGGGTTGTGCTCATCCACTTGCTGAGTATATTTACGAGCACTACCTATATAATCTTGGTGTTTGTTTGAAGTATAATTCTCAATTAGAGACAGTGGAGATTATGATAAGTCAAGAGAAGACTCACCATTGGGAAGAATATGATAGTAATCTTCTCGTTTTTCTTTGGGGTATATTGGGTCAACCAAGGATAATTTTGTGGCCATATGATATCTATCACAACCCAAAAGCATGGCCTCCCATGTACAAAGGTTTCCTTGAGCACTTCCCAAAGATTCTAGTTTCTAAAACAGTTTTTGACTATACCTTTATTTAAGGTGTCATTGTGAAGTGCTATCCAAGGTTGGGACATGAGTCACAGTTGGTATATATTTGTATCCAAACTCACAGCATATGTGTTGTTGTATTTTACACGACAATTGTTGTAATAAAGTTGTAGTTGTTATCTGTACCATATTTTTGGCGACTCAAAATGGGTTGGATGGAATGGACCTATTTTGGGGGCGTTACATTAATACTGTTGGAATACCCTATGGTTAAAACACAGTAATATGCGTTGTTACACAGTAGCACACAGTATTGCACCAATTATTGATTCTTACGTAAGAAGTCAGTACTCAATAATTGTTACAGTAATTACTGTTCAATACTTTATTTTATTGATTCAATAATTGCTACGTTGATATTTTATATTACTGTTGTTTCAATAATTATCACTACACAGTATTTTTCATTATCGGAGCAATAATTTATATTATCTGAATAATATTATTAGATAACATTATTGGCAATGTCTAAAAAGTTCTGTCTAAGGAGAGGTTTGGTCACCTAATTGCACGCCAGTAAGGAGAGATCCTTATTTCCTGGGAACTGCCTGGTTGTCAGTATTGTGATTCTTTAATATTATTTGTGAATAATTAATTATTAATTTATATGATGAGAAAAATATTCATTGTATGTAGATATAGATGGAGAAAATTTTTAATGTGACAATTGTTGAAAATTAATATTTTATCTTTTTCTGATAAAAATTTATTTAAATATATTATTATATTATAATAATATAATAATTGTGATATTTTTACAATGAATGTGGGATATATGAATAAATGAGGAAGAAGAGTATTTTTGTTACTAAAAATATTTAAAACATGTTTTTCATGTTTGTGGACCCCATTTCTTGACTGAAATTTGATTATAGCCTGTAAAATCGTCCGTTTGTGGATTTCGGTCAATTTCTGTTTGGAATTTGGAAAATTTTCTTCTGCAAAGTTGTAGAGAATGGAATTTCCTATGGAAAGGACATGAGGTTCGAATTTTTCTAATAAAAGGGTTATTTATTATGAATTATTGAAGTTTCGAAGTTCTGGAATAATTAATTTTTGAAGTTTAAAATATTTTAATTAAGAAAAACGTTTTTGTTATTTTTGTGGGGTGGGTGGCTGATGATTTTGGTCTGGTGTGGTGTGCGTAGAAATATAATTTGAAAATATTAATATTTTATTAAATTTTCTGCTTTGGTCTTCTAAGTATTTTCCTATAAATAGGGTGATTAGGTTAGAATTAAAAATCACACCAGAAACTGAAGTTTTCTCTCTCTATATTATCGAGCATATTCTTGTGAGTATTTTGATACTTTGAGTGTTGCTATACGGTACAAGTTTCTTTCAGCGTTATATCTGATATTTCAGCCAGAAGTACTGTCTTTTCGAGGTAAGGGATGTTATCTTTTTTTATAAATAATATTATTTCTTTCAATATCATTATGCCGAAATATTGATAAGATTTTTCTTGTGAAATTCTTATCTTTTCATGTCGGGATTACTATTCATGAGTTACTATTCACGAGTTATTATTCATGAGTTATTATTCATGAGTTACTATTCACGAGTTACTATTCACGAGTACTATTCACGAAGCATGATGATTTTTCTTATAGAATTTCTACCTTTTAGTGTCGAAGTTACTATTCACGTATACGACACTATTCACGTATATGACACTATTCACGAATACGACACTATTCACAGAAAAATTAAATTTTCTTTTCTGTGTTCAAGATTATCTGTTATGGTTCCTATCTTTGATTGGATCTATGTTTTGATCTTCATTTTTGAATTCTGCTCCACAATAGTTTATTATGGAGTATTTTTGAACATGGATAAATCGAAGTACGAATCTTTACTATTTGTTCTTTTGTCTCACTGGATTCGTTTTCTTTAAAATATATTTTTCGTCATCCTCAGTCCTAAATAATGATATTACTGAATATCTTTGGCATGTAGTGCAAAGATGAATGATTTCTTGATGAATATCTTTGGCCCGTAGTGCAAAGATGAACAGGTGTTGAGATGAACATAACCGACTGATTAATATCTTTGGCCTGTAGCGCAAAGATGACTATTTGATTCAAGATGTATATTGATTAATGTTACAGGGATAAAATATCGATGATAGACTTTTAAATTTATAGATGATAGTAGATTTCATTCTCTACTTAACTCTTCTAATGAATTGTTGTTTTTGCTGCAGTTGTTGATTTAAAACTTGTTGTCTATTGTATTCTATCAGATTTTTCCCTGTTGAGGACTAACGATAATTTGTTCTATATTATCTTAGTCATAATATTCTTTACTGGGCTAGTTGAGCTCACCCTTTTCCTTTTTATTCCATTTTTCTTCTCAAGAGGCGAGAATGTAGCGGGTACTAGTCGGGGTATGGAATGATGGTTCAAGATAGTTATTTTAGTAGTCCTCACTATTTTGTAAAATAGTATATCAATAATTGTAATGAGGACTCCATTTGAGTTTGAATACTGTCTAGATGACAATATTTGTATTTAAACTCACAGTATATGTGTTGTCGTATTTTGCACGACAATTGTAATAATAAAGTTGTAGTTGTTTTCTGTACCATATATTTGGCGACTCAGAATGGGTTGGGTGGAATGAACATATTTTGGGGGCGTCACAAATTATGTGATTAAATGATTTATTTAATTAATTGTTATTTGAATTAATTAAATTAATCATGAAAGCTTGATTAAATATAGTGTGGCAAATAACTATATTATAAGGAGTATTAAAATAAATTAAAGTAGTTTTAATTGAGTTTAACCAAACAAGGCTTTAATAATTTAAGTCTTTAATTTTAAAGGGTTTTTGCCAAACAAAGCCTTATGGCTTTTGGATTTCTATTTTTTGAATTTAAATAAAATAAAATGAATAAAATATAATTATAATCTATACGTTATGTGTTTGGTAACTGATATTTTTAATAAGGTCATTAGTAGGCGTATTATTATTTTTCGTTGGCTAACCTATCAGTTAGTTTACGCTTAGTAGCTTAACTCTTATACTGAGAAAAGAAAAGAGAAGAAGTTACAGAGGATTTTAGAGAGAATTGCTTGAGAGAATTTGAGAGAGAACGTGAGCAATTTCCAGCAGTTAGCAAGGATTATGTTAGCAAATTGAAGGTATGTTCATAATCTTAGTATTTCATATACATATATGTTCTAATATGTTGTACGGCATGAAGTTTCATACTCTGTGAATTTCATAGGTCTAGAATTGTTGCTATATAATCCAACTATGATGATTACATGTGTTTATGATGATTAGAGATTATGTTTAAATAAGAATTGCATGCTAATTTCGGTTGACAGTAGGAAGAAAATAATGTCAGTATATGTATTTTCATATGATTCATGAAAAGTTTCAATTGTAGTGGCCAATTAGTATGTGAAATTGTAAATTGAAGCTTGATTATGTTAGTTCATTAAGAAACGAGCATATCGTAATTTGAATGGAGTGATTTAGCCAAGTATTGAATTCACAATGATGATTTTTGGGATGAATATCAAAATATGAGTTTTATATGAAAATCATGGAATTTGAGAAATTAACCTAGCTTAAATTGTTGTTAAATTGTTTTAATCGATGGAATATGTTCACAAATATGTTTGTGATAGTTTTATATCAATTATAGATGTTGGTTTCACTGTTTTATGGGTGAAATTCGTGTTAGTTGGCCTAAACACTGTGCCGAAACACATTCTGCAAAACTGAGTTCTGTGTGTCGCGCAGGCCTAGCTGCTGCGTGGGCGCGCAGCCTCCCAATAGAAAACTCGCGCGGCCGCGCGAGTGCCCATTTTCAAACACTTAAGTCTGCTAATTCTGCAGACTTTGGTCGTTCTTTGTAGCTAGCTAAAGGTTATGGTAATGTGTTCAACACGTAACAACAAGGCTAAAACAAAGTTGTGTTATGGGGTTAGTGAATTCAAAGTGGTAAAAATTATTAGAAAATTTTGAACGCGTTATGTGATAACTTAGTGTACACAATGAATGTTAGACAAGTGTTGCGAAGTAAACACTTAGAATTTCTAAAATGTAAATGGTAAAGAAAGACTTGTGCTAAAATAGTAAGTTTAGCTAGAAATGTACATGTTATGGTATGTTAGCATATCTAATAGATAATGTAATTCCTAGTTGTTGTCAACAAGTGTAATACATCTAATATAAGGTAATGGAATCTATGACGACTTTAATGAACGTTAAGTGTTGGTTTCGAAATAAGTTTAAAGAAACACAAAATGAGATTATGTAATGATAAGTGTCATACGAAGAGGAGTAAACACCTAAAGATATGTGTTAAGTCTCAAAGAGATGCAAGTTATAAAAGATTAAGATTAAGAGTCATTGTGGTTTCATTATATGTGTAACTAATGCATGTGATTATGAACCTTTGAACTGTTTTAGGAGGTACGCAAAGCATTTAAGCTGTTTTTGGTAATTGGTAATCTACGAACCAGGCAAGTCTTTCAGTTTCTATTTGCTACGTGAACTTGATGATTAATTGTTTAAGTCTTTATTGCAAATAACATGATATGTGTTATATTTATGTAAAAGCATGAAACGTCAAAGTCAACTTATGACTGCATTAATTGAGTAAAGCATGCCGATTGAGTAAGGAACTCAATCTTTATATTTGTTATATGAACTATAGCACATATGTTATGATAGTTCAATGTTTAAGAGATATATGTTGAGCATGATATTATATGCTACGTGTTGCATGAAAACTGTTAGATTTTACTGGGCTGTCGAGCTCAACCTTGCAAATAACCATTTTTGCATGTCAAGATTTCAAGGTAAAGCTATGTGTTACCTGAAAGTTATGAATCCGACGTGATACTTGAAGATTCCTTATGTTTTATGAGAAATGTAAATATTTTGAATGTAACATGATGTTGAATTGTAAGTGGAACTATCCGGTATATATGGATATCTATTGATGATGTAAGACTTTGTATAGTCATTTTGTTGTAATGATTCATGATATAAATTTGAATCGAAGAGATGTAATGAAAAGGTTAAAAGTTCTGGGAACGAGAACAGTTTGTAAATAGAAAATCTTAATTGTAATAGAACATTTTGATTATTTCGCAAATTTTAATGGTTGTATTATCGTTTAATGATATAAAATTAGAGGTTGAATGTCTTATTAACCATCGAAGTTGAGAATTAAATTGTATGAATTTTGGGGACGTTACAGTTGGTATCAAAGCCGTAGGTTATAAACCTTAGGTAGGAGTACCGTAGGCTATAACCTTAGAGAAGGAAGGTGAAGATAATGAAAGAATAAGCTCAAATAAAGTTTAAACAATAAGAAGTAATTTAAAAAATTTATAAAGAAGGGATTAGAACATGCGTGAGAGGATTCAAAGAAGAATCTCACAGAGTTATAAGGAATATGAATGTGGGGTTACCCAACTCCAATAATAAGAATAGATTGGTAAGGAAGTTAAGAATCAAAAAGTTATATTTAAGTATGGTATAATTGTACTCTTTAATAGTTGATGTATGGTATATGGGCTAAACGGTTCCTTCATAGAGCGGAGGTATATACGAACTAGCAACTTAGAACCTAGTTTGTTGGTTGTTTGTGGGAAACCACTCAGCGTACCATATTGAAACTATTAGAGACTCGATGTGTACCAAGTCTAGAAAATGGATACGTATGATGAAAATGTAGAACTTGAATGAAATGTTGAGCAATGTAAATGAAGTTAGAAATTCTTAAAGGAAGAATTGTTATATAAAAAAGAAAATTCAAAGAAGAATCTTGAATAGATATAAAGATAAGAAATGGGAGTTACCCTAACTCCAATAGCCAAGATAACGAATAATGTCGTAAATGATGGAAAAGGAAAGAAAGAGGATCGTAAAATAAAACAATCACGAGCTAAGAAAAGAATTTAAAGGGAGATGATTATAGAATAAGATCACGACGTGATCTGTTTAAGTTATAAAAGGAAGATGGTCTGTAATGTTTGAATAGTGATAGCTTGATGCTACGAAGATAATGTACTATGATATAGTATAAGATAAACTCATACGAGGAATTCGTATCGAGCAAAAGAGCAAGTTATAGGTAAGATAGAGTTAGGTGGGATTTCAATTGAAGACTCATGTGATGACTGAGTTGTACATACCTTTATATGGGCAAGGGTTTTGTGCTTGACCTCAGTTTATCACATTGATAATCATTGGAATGTTGGTGTCGCGCTATCAATGTATATGTGGCGAAAAGGTGATTCTTTTCTCATGTGTATATTTGATAGTTAGAAACTATTAATATTAGTTAGATATTATTAGGATTAGGTGTGGTTCTTTAAACTAATGCATATGGTGAGTTCGTAACTCATGATAATATGGTATGTTTTGAACCCCTCAGTGAATGGACGCCTATGGTCTGACTAGGATAAGTTCTTAAACTCATATTATTGTGGCAAGTTCCTGAATTTCCAATGTGCGGTAAGTTTGATGAACTTTATTGGGTAGAAAACGGTTATAGTATAGAGAACATTGATGAAGTTAAAGATTGATAGAATTGTTAAGTAATGAAGTAATGGAGTAAAGATTGAAGTTGATGGATACCTGGATATTCTAAATCTATTAGCTATGCTAGACTTTCGAAATTTATTGACTTCGTGCTGATGTTTACACTTTTATTTTCTTGAAAAACATTGGATCAAATGATGGAACCAATGAGTTTTAACAACAATAAAGTTTTTCGTATGTCTATGCTAATTGCTTCGGCTAGACAAAAATGATTTGAAATTATCAAAATGTATTTTATATATCATCAATGTATCATGGAACCTGGTGCAGAGATGATAAAAATGATGGAGTCATCAATGCAGTATTACTTAGTGTTGGATGTGATCTAATGATCGTCAACCCACTATGGTATGATGTAGTATGATAAAATCACCAAATGACGGAATCCTCAATGGACTGTAAATACAGTGCGGTATCATGACGTCATAAAAAGATTTTTGAGATTTCTTTACGATATGAGAATACATATGTATGTATGTATATTTATATTTCGGTTGATGTCTGAATTGTTGTAGAGGTCTATGCTATTTGATTCAGCTAGGCGAATATTGAAAAATGTTCATGAAATTCAAGAGTTTCTTGAGAAGTTATGCCAAACCAAATTATTTTTGGTGCAGATTCAGATGTTGAAAAGTTGAGATGAACAACCCTATTATTAGGGGTTATGCTTAGTTTATACTTTGCGCTGAAATGTTTGTGCACAATACATTGTACGAAGGATTTATCCTCCTAAGTACATGGAGTCCTTATAGTCTTATGACTGTTAAAGTTAAAGTTGAAAGATTGCTTATAACTGTGGACATGGTTCGTGGTCATTAGACCCTCAGTTGAATGCTTGCACTCTAAATTCTGAGATGAACAACTCTTTTATTAGAGGTTACACTTAGTTTACAATTTGCGTTGAAATTTTATGCACAATACATTGTACGAAGGGCTTAACACCCTAAGTACGGAGGTCCATATAGTCTTATGACTGTTAAAGGTTCAAGTCGAGATATACTTAATAACCTGGGGACGTAGTTCAAGGTCTTGTGACCCTCAGCATGATTGGATAATCTTTTAAAATCCTGAGTTGTTCATATTGCTTCCCAATTATTGAGTAATTGTGGAAGATTCCTGATATTATAAAAGGTGAATATGGTAAGGATGATATTCCTTAGAAAGAAGTAAGTCGTAGAGTGCGACACTAAATGATGAATATATTAAATAAGTGAGACAAGAGATTTTGAAATGAGAAGGAGATGAGTTATCAATGAATAATGTAAAATTTTTAATAGAAAAGTTAATAATTGTAGAAAGATATTTGTGGAAATAAAGTGGTTATAGAACCTAATCAATGAATAAAGTATTAACGTAAAATTTATTTTGATAGATTGAATGAATGAAGAGTAATAAATAAAATTTCGAGGACGAAATTCTTAGAAGAATGGGTGAATGTAATATCTCTAGTGTTTATGATAACGATCCTTAGAAAAGGAAATGAATGGGTTAAAGATTATGTAATACTCAAATATAATTGAGTCTAAGTAAAGATTATGAAATAAAACCTAGAATTTGTTGAAGAAATGAATGTACCAGGAAATATTAGACTTATATTAAGGTAAGGTGTTGAAGATATTCGACGATAAATTTTGAAAATAGATTTGGTGAAAATCGAGTTAGGGAGGTTTCGTTAATTCCGAGGATGAAATCCTTATAAGGAGGGAAGAATGTGACAATCCAAGATTTTAGTAATTGTAATTTAAAATATTTATTAAGTGAAATAAATATTTTATTGATATGATTAGTAAATATTTATGACTAGATAATATTATAAATTAAATTAATTTATAATTTAGAGAGTTGTGATTCGGGGGACAGAATTCTTGTAAGGAGGGAATGATGTAACATTCCAGAATTTTAATTGTAATATTAAATATTTATTGAATTATATAAATATTTAATGGATGTGTTTATCATTAAATAAATATTTGTTTAATTGATTTGATTTTATTTGGTTAATTATTTATTAAATAAATAATTAATGAATTAATGAAATTATTATTATGTTGATATTTCAAATTGATGGTTAATTATTTGTATTGAGTTATGTGATTAAATGATTTATTTAATTAATTGTTATTTGAATTAATTAAATTAAGCATGAAAGCTTGATTAAATATAGTGTGGCAAATAACTATATTATAAGGAGTATTAAAATAAATTAAAGTAGTTTTAATTGAGTTTAACCAAGCAAGGCTTTAATATTTTAAGTCTTTAATTTTAAAGGGTTTTTGCCAAACAAAGCCTTATGAATTTTGGATTTCTATTTTTTGAATTTAAATAAAATAAAATGAATATAATATAATTATAATCTATACGTTATGTGTTTGGTAACTGATATTTTTAATAAGGTTATTAGTAGGCGTATTATTATTTTTCATTGGCTAGCCTATCAGTTAGTTTACGCTAAATAGCTTAACTCTTATACTGAGAAAAGAAAAGAGAAGAAGTTACAGAGGATTTTAGAGAGAATTGCTTGAGAGAATTTGAGAGAGAACGTGAGCAATTTCCAGCAGTTAGCAAGGATTATGTTAGCAAATTGAAGGTATGTTCATAATCTTAGTATTTCATATACATATATGTTCTAATATGTTGTACGGCATGAAGTTTCATACTCTGTGAATTTCATAGGTCTAGAATTGTTGCTATATAATCCAACTATGATGATTACATGTGTTTATGATGATTAGAGATTATGTTTAAATAAGAATTGCATGCTAATTTCGGTTGACAGTAGGAAGAAAAAAATGTTAGTATATGTATTTTCATATGATTCATGAAAAGTATCAATTGTAGTGGCCAATTACTATGTGAAATTATAAATTGAAGCTTGATTATGTTAGTTCATTAAGAAACGAGCATATCGTAATTTGAATGGAGTGATTTGGCCAAGTATTGAATTCACAATGATGATTTTTGGGATGAATATCAAAATATGAGTTTTATATGAAAATCATGGAATTTGAGAAATTAACCTAGCTTAAATTGTTGTTAAATTGTTTTAATTGATGGAACATGTTCACAAATATGTTTGTGATAGTTTTATATCAATTATAGATGTTGGTTTCACTGTTTTATGGGTGAAATTCGTGTTAGTTGGCCTAAAAACTGTGCCGAAACACATTCTGCAAAACTGAGTTCTGTGTGTCGCGTGGGTGCGCAGCCTTTAGGCGCGGGCGCGAAGTCTCCCAGTACAAAACTCGCGCGGCCGCGCGAGTGCCCATTTTCAGACACTGAAGTCTGCTAATTCTACAGACTTTGGTCGTTCTTTGTAGCTAGCTAAAGGTTATGGTAATGTGTTCAACACGTAACAACAAAGCTACAACAAAGTTGTGTTATGGGGTTAGTGAATTCAAAGTGATAAAAATGATTAGAAAATTTCGAACGCGTTATGTGATAACTTAGTGTACACAATGAATGTTAGACAAGTGTTGCGAAGTAAACATTTAGAATTTCTAAAATGTAAATGGTAAAGAAAGACTTGTGCTAAAATAGTAAGTTTAGCTAGAAATGTACATGTTATGGTATGTTAGCATATCTAATAGATAATATGATTCCTAGTTGTTTTCAACAAGTGTAATACATCTAATATAGGGTAATGGAATCTATGACGACTTTAATGAACGTTAAGTGTTGGTTTCGAAAGAAGTTTAAAGAAACACAAAATGAGATTATGTAATGATAAGTGTCAACGAAGAGGAGTAAACACCTGAAGATATGTGTTAAGTCTCAAAGAGATGCAAGTTATACAAGATTAAGACTAAGAGTCGTTGTGGTTTCGTTATATGTGTAACTAATGCATGTGATTATGAACCTTTGAACTATTTTAGGAGGTATGCAAAGCATTTAACCTGTTTTTGGTAATTGGTAATCTACGAACCAGGCAAGTCTTTCAGTTCCTATTTGCTACGTGAACTTGATGATTAATTATTTTAAGTCTTTATTGCAAATAACATGATATGTGTTATATTTATGTGAAAGCATGAAACGTCAAAGTCAACTTATAACTACATTAATTGAGTAAAGCATGTCGAATGAGTAAGGAACTCAATCTTTATATTTGTTATATGAACTGTAGCACATATGTTATGATAGTTTAATGTTTAAGAGATATATGTTGAGCATGATATTATATGCTACGTGTTGCATGAAAACTGTTAGATTTTGCTGGGCTGTCGAGCTCAACCTTGCAAATAACCATTTTTGCAGGTTAAGATTTCAAGGTAAATCTATATGTTACCTGAAAGTTATGAATCCGACGTGATACTTGAAGATTCCTTATGTTTTATGAGAAATGTATTTAATATTTTGAATGTAACATGATATTGAATTGTAAGTGGAACTATCCGGTATATATGGATATCTATTGATGATGTAAGACTTTGTATAGTCATTTTGTTGTAATGATTCATGATATAAATTTGAATCGAAGAGATGTAATGTAAAGGTTAAAAGTTCTGGGAACGAGAACAGTTTGTAAATAGAAAATCTTAATTGTAATAGAACATTTTGATTATTTCGCAAATTTCAATGGTTGTATTATCGTTTAATGATATAAAATTAGAGGTTGACTGTATTATTAACCATCGAAGTTGAGAATTAAATTGTATGAATTTTGGGGACGTTACAACAACCCTTGAACCAGGGGAATCTATTAACGCATAGCCGTTACACGCTAGGATGATCACCTAACATACTAAAAGATGGTAGTTTACATTCTTTGTGATTGTAAACATACATGTCAAAGAATGTTATAAGATATGTTAAAACCTAGTTAAGAGTTCATGGTCTTTATGACCCCTTGGCATGATATGAAAAAGTTTTAAAAGAATTCATTTTATTTCCTAGTTGTTCATACCACTTCATAATTATTGAAAATTGTGAAGACTCCAGTTAGAGGGGGTAGAAAAGAGAAGTTGATTATATGATGTGATCCTTATAGGAGGACGGAGTAATAAACTCGTTAGTGGAGAACGTAAGCGGATGCTATTAGTTAGAGGTCAAATTGAAAACCAGTTTTGGTGAATAGAATGAGCAGAGATTAGTATGTTGTAATTTCGATGACGAAATTCTTAGAGGAGGGGATGAATGTGATATTCCGAATAATTAATTATGATGTTTAATTTATGATGATTGTGATAAATGATAATCCTTAGAAAATGGAGTTAATGATTTAAAGAATGGATAAATATAAACGAGTTTAATAAGGGTTATGAAATACAACCTATTATAATTTGTTGATGAAAGAAATGAAGTAGGTAATATAAAGCCTAAATGAATTAGTACGTTGAAGCTATTCAAAAAGGAAAAGGGAGGAAGTATAAGTAAAGGAAAGAGTAGCGGTAAATAAACACTCGTTCAAAAAAGTAAGTATAAATAAGATAATACCTTTAATAAAGGTTACAAGGATAAGACATCTATGTTTTGATGTTTTAAGTAGTGATTCCAGGGATGAAATTCTTATAAGGAGGGAAGAATGTGACGACCCGAAAAATTTTACTTAGTTTAAAAATTGAAGTATTATTGAATAAAATAATATTTTATGATTTTTGCCCTATTGAGATATGTTAAAATGAGAATTTTTGAGGTGGAACGGAAATCTATGATAGAATTTACGAGTTTTAGGATCGTATTGGAAAATAAAAAAAAATTGACAGAAAAAGCCGAAAAATTATTGTTCATCCGATAACGTAAAAACATTTATTTTAATTATTCGAAGAATATGCCAATGTTAATATAATGAGGAAAGATGAAATAAAAATTTTAAGAACGAAAAACAAAAAATTTCGACTGCGTAACAGATTCCGGGAAGTGAATGAAAGATAAAATTGGAAGAATAATACAAGAATAAATCTAAGATGCCACCAATTATGTGTGTCATGCCACCAATTATTTAACCATAACACCAATTATATGTCATGGGGAGGTAAGTGTAATTAAAATTATATGTCACGGGGAGGAAAGTGTAATTAACCATGCCACCAATTATATGCCATGGGGGAAAGTGTAATTAGCCAAGCCACCAATTATATGTCCAGGGGGTCTAAGTGTAATTATCCAACAAAAGCTAGGGAAAAGACTAAAATACCCTCACTCTTAAACCCCTATAAATAACAAGCTTCCCTTCTCATTTTTCCTCACAAATTCACAAGTTTCCAAAGAGAAACACTAGATTATATACTAGAGAAAGTGAGAGCTCGGGTTTTGTTCAAGAAAAGGCGAGGAAACGCTACCGAAGTCGTTAGTAAACTCAAAAAAATGAAAATTCCAAAGAGGTAAGAATGAAAACTCAACTCTTTTAATTATTTAAAGTTTTGTAGTATAGAAAGGATGAATCAGTGGCTATAAATCACTGTTGATTTAAATAAGATGAGAAACGATGGTTAAAAATGAAGAACGAATGAAAATGTGTAGGCAAGCCATTCAATTTATTTTTTGTGGCTTAGATAAAGAAATTCGAAGGGATGATATTGTGTTCAATTAAAATATATGATTGTTCCAAGTGGAATGGATTAAAAACACGCTATAACGAAGGTATAGCTAAATTTTAAGTAAAATACGCTAATATTGAAAATATAGTATGAACGAATTACTAATGATAATTAATGATCTGGAATAATGAACTTTTACTGGAGAACATAGACACGATTAAAATAGAGACGTGGGCTCAAGAACGGACTCATTCCGACTTCAGATGAAGAAGTTATGAAGGTTTGAAAACTTAAAACGTAAAGAATGTAAAGTTGAAAAACTGAGTGGCAAGAGATTTTTGAGCTAATTAAAAGCCTAGTCAGAATGTGAGAAAAACATTTTTGTCCGGGGGGATTTGAAGTATGCTAGGAAAGCTAGAGAATGGCTCAGGAATGGTCTAATTCTGAGTTTAAACGATTAAGTTATGATTTTGTAAAGTAGATGTTAGGATCATGGTTTTAAACTTAAATTTTTTTAAGGGTTTTAGCCTGGTGCCGCTGCGTCGGCCAACTCATTCTACAGAGTTGCGTCGCAACGCCAGGAAAAGGAAGGGAAACCGGCGTCGACCCTAAGTTTTGCTCAATAAAGAGATTTTAAAGCAGAAAAGAAGGGGAAACTTATGAAGTAAAAATGAAGGTAAATGTTAATTAATTATAATATCTTGTTAATGATATTCAAACCATAATCTAATGTTTGAAACTACAATTGAATGAATGAAGCAACATGAATGTAAAATACCGAAATGAGGTAATGGTTCTGTGTTTGTATAAGATAAATATATTTAACACACAAGTATGCATAACGTGAACATTTAAGTTACTGAATGTCAAGAAACGGTAATGAATGCTAATGTTTCATGATGAACTTAATGTATAACTTAAGTTTAACTTATTAAACGATGTAATGCTAAGGAATAATCATAAAGTTTAATCACGTAAATAATTTATAAGCGTGAATCATAAGAAATGAAATGAAGATAGAAAAGACCTAAAGAGTGACCTTGAGATTTAATTCTCAACTACGAACGATGTTAAGAGAAGTATTATGAGTCTAACGACGTGATCATAAAAGAAATGAATAAAGTTAACGTAAACCAATAATTAACGTCTATACTTGATTAATTGATGTGATATCCTTATATGTTGTATATGGTATTTGAAGAACGATATAGTGTAAAGTTGTAAGCAGCACCTAAGGCAAGTTTCCTAACATGTACATTATATTACTCTGTGCAAGTTTCTATAACCTACTCAAATGTGGTAACTGAGTAAGATATTATTTGTGTGCAAATGTTTTATATTTATTCAAGATAGTTATCAATGTTTTTTGCTATGTGCTAATTATTCGTACTTATGTACTTGTAAGATGAACTGCTCTGTTGTTCAAGTTGTTATAGCTTTGATAAAGTATGAACTGCGTAAGAAAGTGTCTTAGAGGTTGTAATAACCGAGATTTTCTATGTAATTTAACAATTTCAATAAACGAACTTATGTGAAATTCTTATGTGATAATTATTTACTACATGTATCTATGTTTACTTATATGTTATGTGATGAGATGTGTTTGAATGGCTGGTTCTGTTTAATTCAACTATTTAAAATGGGTAAGAATGGAATTAATGCTATTAATTTCGTGGGATGACTTTAAAGCATGCCTTTGAGTTCGGAGCGGAATTTAGTAACGCGGACAGCGTATTTGAGTCCGGAACGTCGAAATTAGTCAAGATAGACTGTAACCACGAAAGTGCGTCACGGTTGACTTTTTGGTCAAAGTCAACCGGTTGACTTTTTTGGGAGAAAAGTCAACTACGAATTTTAAAGTTGAGTTTGACGAAACGGATAGTTCCATGACGTCCGGGACTTCGACTTTAGTAGGAGTCGATATAAGTATTGACATCTTTGACTACAGAGGGTAAAACGGTCAAAATGATTATTTAACTGATTAAATGATAAAAATAATATTTTTTATGTACATATGAACAGTAGCTGGGGCCATGTGACCTGCATATTGGGACAAAAAGGAAGGAGTATACACGTATATAGTAAAATAGAAGAGGAGGGAGCTAGTTTATTCTCTAAACTCAAACATTTTCATTTTCTAAACCCCCTCCATAACTAGGCTAATAATTAGAGGAATGAATGGTATCATAATGATATCTGATCATGGGGGAGTTACAAGGGGCTGGAGAGTTCAGTTGAATGCACCATATATGATATATGTACATACCATCAAAGTTTTTCTTCCCTTCACAACAAGTTCCAACCGAGAGAGAAATATATTGGGAGTTGAGAGTGGTGCTAGGTGGCCTAAGAATTCTGGAGGTTACAAAGGAGTTAGCAAGCCAAGGGGTGAGACTCTAGCAAGATTCAACCAAGAGGAAATTTCGTCCAAAAAGGTAAGCTTCAAACCATTTCTTATGTTATGAGAAAACTAGTAAAAAAATTTATGTATAAACATGGTAGATGGTTTGTTTTGACTTTGTAATGTCATGCTAGGGTCTGTTTCGGATATGTGGTAGTAGAGAGTGAAAATTCTGGTTTAGTACATGCTCTAATTCATTGAAAGTCAAGAAATCATGCCATGTATGCTAACTATTTGATGAAATGCCTCTTAGATGCTAATTTGATGAAAACATGAAAAGTTAGAGAATTGAATGGTTGTAACATGTGTATATATATTATTTGAAGTGGTCTGGATAATAGGAATCAAACCCATGCATGCTAGAATCAAAATCATGATTTTCTCAAAAGTTGGGTTAAACTAGTTTGCATGATTTTTCAAGATTTTTGGTCACTCGAAATCATGTCTTAGATAATCCATTTGTTGCATGTAATAATTTTGTAAAATAGTATGTAACATGAAGTATAATCAGTCCAAAGTTCATTCTGATCGAAGCTATATTGAGTGAGATATGAAAATCGTAAGCAAGCATGTTAGAAACCGAAAAAAAAAACTGTGAACTGCTGACCCTAAGGACAAAATTCGGGGCTAGCGACAGTTTCCAGAAAATTGTGGGCTTTTGGGTTATTATATTACACTGAATAAGCTTTTTATAGACTCCGGAACGGACTAATTCCGACTTCGGAGCAAGGAGTTATGACTTTTCAAAGTAGTTGTGTCAAATCTGTCCAACAACTTCGGGGCAGTCCTCTTGCACAGGTTTTCTGGAATTTTGTGCTTGGAATTTGAAGATGGTCCCTGTACGAAAGTTGTAGCCCAAGAAGTTAGCTTCACGTGGGCATAAGAATCGCTCAAAAATGTTTTAAAACGAATGAGTTATGACTGTTTTAGCGAGGTATGGTAAAGCTGAGAAAAAATAAATAAATAATAAAAAACTGTTATGTTTGGGCATTTTTGTGACGCCCCCAAAATAGGTATACAACACCCATTCTGAGTCGCCAAATACATGGTACAGAAAGCAAACTACAACTTCAATAATACAAATGTCGTGCAAAATATGACAACACATACTGTGAGTTTAAATACAAATATTGTCTTCTGGACAATATCCACACTCAAATAAATCCTCATTATAATTATTCAAACACTATTTTACAGAAATAGTGAGGACTGCTAAAACATCTTTCTAGAACCATCACTCCATACCCTGACTAGATCCTGCTATGTTCTCACCTCCTGAGAAGAAAAATGGAACAAAAAGGAAAAGGGTGAGCTCAACTAGCCAAGTAAAGAATATTATGACTAAGATAATATACAACAAATTATCATTAGTCCTCAACAGGGAAAAATCTGATAGAATATAATCGACAACAAGTTTTAGATCAACAACTGCAGCGGAAACAACAAACCATTAGAAGAGTCAAGTAGAGAAAGAATTCTACTATCTTCTAAGATTTAAAAGTTCATCATCAATATTTTATCCCTGTAACATCAATTAATAATCATTTTTATCCAAATATTCATTTTTGCACTTCAGGCCAAAGATATTCATTTGTATCACCTGTCAGTCATGTTCATCTCAACACCTGTTCATCTTTGCACTACAGGCCAAAGATATTCATCAAGTAATCATACATCTTTGCACTACAGGCCAAAGATATTCAGTAATATCATCATTTAGGACTGAGGATGATGAAAAATATCTTAAAGAGAACGAATCCAGTGAGACAGAAGGACAAATATTGGGGATTCGTATAACAGTTTATCCAAGATCAATAATACTTCATAATAATCAATTGTGAAGCAGAATTCAAAAATAAAGATCAAAACATGGATACGATCAAAGATAGTAACCATAATAGACATCTTGGACAAAAAGAAAAAATTTTATTTTTCGATGAATAGTGTCGTATTCGTGAATAGTACCGTATACGTGAATAGTGCCGTATACGTGAATAGTAACCCCGACACAAAAAGTTTTAAATTTGATAAAAACTCATATCAATATTTCAGCATAATGATATTGAAGAAAATAATATCATTAAGAAGAAAATAATATCCCTTACAATTCCTTACTATCCCTTACCTCAAAATATCAGTACTTCTGGTCGGAATACCGGTATAAGGCTGAAAAAAACTTGCTCTGATGAATAGAAACTCTCAAAGTATCTAAATACTCACAAAATATACTCAATAATCTAGAGAGAGAAAGAGAGAAAACTTATTTCTGGTGTGATTTTTAATTCTAACTTAGCCCTCTATTTATAGGAAAATGTTAGCACGCCGAAGCAGACTTAACCTGCAACCTGATGGCTTTACCTGCTACTATTCCCACCCACCACATTTGAATAAAAATCTCAGCACATTTTTTCACCAACCAAGAGTAGGGCCCACCAATTCTAGAATTTTCCACCAAAATGATTAACTCCGAAAATTCAATAATTTTTGAACCAGTCATCTCGTAAAATTCACAATAAATCATACGTTCATTTTTAACGGTTCAAAATTTGTGGACATATACTCAACTTATATATGTATAACATATCCAAAAATTACCACGATCCAACGGTCGGATTAAAAATTATAACCCCCGCAAAATATCTCAAAAACTCTAATTTTTAATACCTCCATTCCGACAAAAATACTAATAAAAACCTCAACATTAACTCCTTCATTTTTAACCACAAAAATATATCCCACATTTATATCCACATAAAATAAATATTTCCTTATCATATGAATTAATAATTAATTATTCACAAATAATATTACAGAATCACATTTATGACAACCAGGCCGTTCCCAGGAAAGAGGAGGCTTTCCAATAAGGATTTCTCCTTACTGGCGCGCAATTAGATGACCAAACCTCTCCTTAGATAGAACTTTCTAGACATTGCCAATAATGTTATCTAATAATATTATTCAAATAATATGAATTATTGATCTGATAATGGAAAATACTGTGCAGCAACAATTATTGAAACAACAATAATATAAAATATCAAAGCAACAATTATTTAATCAATAAAATAAAATATTGAACAATAACTACTGTAACAATTATTGAGTAGTGCCTTCTTACGTAAGAATCAATAATTGGTGCAATACCGTGTGCTACTGTATTTTAACCACCGGGTATTCCAACAGCATTAACGGTAACAACTACGCCGTTATTTATAAATAACTTATACTTGTCATTTTTTTCATCCAATCTCTTTTCGTTATGGGGCCCACACAAGGCTGCGCCGTCGTACGAATATTCCCCAACAGCAAGAATATTCCACGACCAAACGAATATTCCCCGACAAAATGAATATTTTATAACCACTTGCTTATTTTGCAAAATTTGCACATTTCACCCATAACCAAAGTATTATATCAAATTAACCCCTTATTATTCATAATAATATTTAGAGAAAATTTGATTTTACTCATTAATAAGTTGGGGTCTTACAATTTTTAAGTTCTTTTTTGGGCTGCCTATGATATCTAAAATGGGTGGCATATATTTTCTAAATATATTCTCTTTTGATGTTTATAGCATATCCAATAGGAGACCCTTATACTTCAAACAAGATTGTGTATGAATGGTGATTAACGAGACACATGTGATTAGGTTATGTGAAGGTTAACTGCTAGCATTAATTGTAACAGGCTTATCAGGCAAGTTTCCTAACCCTCATTTCTATTGGGTATTTATTAAATCATTGCTAATATTATTGCAGTAAGGGTAAGTATTGGACTTGTGCTAGTTATTTATTCGTGCAAGTTTCTTCGTTGAAAAGTCATACAAACTTCAATTATCTTGCAAGCTTATCGATGATTATTCAGTTATTATTTTTAACTGCCATATGTTTAAATTTCATTTCATTATCGAACCGTCCTAAGTATGTTCCTGGCCTTTGTTTTCGGCTAGTTATTATTGATGGAAAAAGTGATTTAAAACAAATCTTTCGAAGACTAAATGTTTACCAATCCATATTGCTTTGGTGCGGTCTCACATGATTACTAAGATGAACAACCCGAATAAACGGGCAAACAGATGTCGGGAAAATATTCCCATTTCGCTTATGCAGCTTAAAACTTAATACTTGTGCACAACGTAGGGTACAATAGGCTGATCACCTGGCGTACTTGCAGAGACCGTTTACAGTCTATTGGATTGTTAAACCGTCTGATGATTTTTGATGAAAGAAAATATGTTCAGGGTATTTTACACCCCTTAGTATGATATTGAAAATTCTTAAATTTTCATTTTGATGTTCCTATTTAACGCTTGATAATCATTTCAACTGTTGAGGTTTAACTATTCATCTGTTTTCCACTCTTGATGTATGTTTTCAAATTTATGTATATACTTGCTGGGCAATTCGTGCTCATTCTTGCTTAAATCTTTCAGTTAAGGGTGAGAAGGCTGAGGGTTCGGGCAAGGACAAGGGAAAGTCCAAGATGAAGTGATGCTAATGGTTATGTAATAAGTTAGTTATTTCCGTATATGTGTAATGTAGCGATAAACGCTAAGACTAAGTTCCAGTATGTTTTAAGGTTGTAAAGACTTGGGATTTTATTTCGACTATTGATGTAATGGGTAATATAATGTTATTATTATTGTTAAAGTTTACTTAGATAGATAGTGTTGTATGTTGTATCGTGAGCACCAAGTCCTGTAATCGATGTTACACGGATTTGGGGGCGTCACAGGTTAGTATCAAAGCCTTAGGCTATAAACTTTGGGTGGGGAAACCTTAGACTATAACCTTAGGGAAGTTAGTGGAGGAAATAAGGAGATGAACTCATGTAGAGTTCTAGGGGTTGTGTAAAAAATATATATTTTTTTTCCTAAAAACAAAAACATCTATTTTAAAATACTAACCGAGTTATTTTGTCTTGTTTGAAGGATGTCAGGAGAAGACGAGGTTAGAGATATCCACGTTGTGAGTGAGCAGTTGGTGACAGCTGTACCTGAGCCTATAGCTGAGGCAGCAGTTGACTCAGACCCAGAGGAGTATCCTGAAGAGGAAGAGGAGCCCGAGGAGGACTCGGAAGAAGTACCTGAGGATACTTTATTGGATGAGTTGAAGGATAGGATTACGGAGTTGGACGACAAGGTCCATGAGTTGATTGAGCTGTATCAGGGGGAGCAGCAAGCTGCAGCATTGCTTGAGGCATTGGTACACCACCTAATAATTAGGAACGGGGATCTGGCTGACAAGCTGCTGGCATCAGACCAGAAGGCGGATAAGCTGGAGGATGAGAAAGAAGCTATTAGGACCCACTTGGGACATACCATTAATGGGTTGGAGTCGAGGATTCAGAGTCTCCAACTTGACAAGCAGATTATTACCACTTTCTGGGGAGATAAGAGAAGAGACCGTGTTCGGGCTGAGAAGCTAATCGGAGAGTTGGAGGGAGAAGTTAGAGAAAGAAGATTAAGATAGACAAGATGAAATACGTGTTTAAGTCGGCACATGGAAGGTTCCAACATAGGGTGCGTCACTTTCCACGTGAGGAGCGTCGGTCTGGCCGTGTTATAAGCCGAGAGCTGGTGAAAGAGATAGCGGATGAGGAGCATGAGGACGCCATTAGGCGGGGTCTTTAGTTATTATGATAAACTTTTTCCTAGTAGCAAATAAAATGCTTATCTATGTAATAAAAAGCTTGGTTTCTGTTTTACCAAGTGATTGATGCAATGTGATGTAAATGGCATAATGCCATAAAACGATGAAATACTTTGAGTATTATGTTTATAAATAAATATGTTTTTATTTAAGTATTTGATGTGATGGTTTAGTTTTTACGAATTCTATATACTATAGAGTAAATTATGAGATAATAATAATAAGTTCATTTTGAACAGATAGATGGCTAGAGGAAGACGTCGCCAAGCACCCGAGGGGTCAAACGGTAATGCTGGGGATCCACCGAACCCTATGCAGCAGTTTGTAGACATGTTAGTAGGGGCACTTCAAAATCGAACCCCGAATGTCAACAACCCTCCAGTGGCCCTAGTGGCACACTTTAAAGACTTCAAAAGCACGGGACCACCTGAGTTCAAAGGAACTACAGAACCCATCGAAGCCCAGACTTGGGTTAAGGAAATCGAAAAGGCATTCGCTATCGCCCGAGTAGGAGACGGCCAGAAAACTATCTTTGCCACGTATATGCTAAAAGGTGAAGCCAACTACTGGTGGGAGGCAAATCAGACCCGAGCTGGAGATAGTGTGATACCTTGGGAAGGGTTCAAGAAAATCTTTTTCGAGAACTATTTTCCTGTTAGTATGCAGAGTCGCATGGAGATGCGATTCCTGGAGCCGAAACAAGAAGATATGACGGTACCGCAGTACGCTGCAAGGTTTAACGAGCTGGCGAGGTTCGCACCTCATCAGGTCGACACTGAGGATAGAAAGACGAGGAGGTTTGAGCAAGGCCTCAAACCATGGCTATACAGCAGACTTTCGGTGCTGCAGACGAACAGTTTCGCGACTCTCCTGGAGAAAGCTATAATCGCTGAGGGCGGAAGTGAAGCCCTAATGAAGTTCAACAAGGAGAAAAAGAAGAAGACTGAAGGAGGAAACCGTGGAGAAGGCAGCAGCAGCAGCAACGGTGCAAATAAGAGGAAGTGGAACAGCAACAACAATAACAACAACAACAATAGTGTCAACTCGGGAAACCCTGGGGGCAAACCAGGGGAAGCAAAGAAGAGGACTGAGGCGTGCAAGGAGTGTGGAAGGAATCACTCGGGGGCGTGTCTACAGGGGAAGAATGTATGTTTCAATTACGGGCAGGAGGGGCACATCTCTCCCAACTGCTCTGCACCAAAGAGAAATGGATGTTTCAACTGTGGAGCATTAGATCATCAGGCGAGGAGCTGCCCAAAGAAGAACTCAGCAGGAGGAAATGGAGGGAGGGGACCAAGCGGTGGAACTCTCACAATTGGTGGACCACCAACTCAGAATCGACCAACAGCAAGGACTTTCAACATAACGGTTCAGGATGCGGTTGCATCCAGGGATATGGTTTAAGGTATCATTTTGATCAATGATATATCTGCTTACATATTATTTGATTCGGGTGCTACTTGTTCCTTCGTTTCGTATGAATTCTCCCAACGATTAAACTTACCTTAGGAAGAATTAGACTATCCTATGAACATAGAAGTTAATAATAAGGAAGTCATTCCCGTTAACCATGTCCATAGGAATTGCGTTGTAGATATCAGGGGATATAAGTTACCTGTGGATTTAATCCCAATTCAATTAGGAGAATTTGATGTAATCCTAGGAATGGATTGGTTATTTTAACCATGGAGCGATGATAGATTGCTAGAAAAAGTGTATAAACCTTAAGACTCCTGAGCAGTCTAAGGTAGTGTTCTATGGGAGTAGGTCGTCGAGACACTCGAGCTGTCTGACGATGATGCAAGCGAGAAAGTTACTAAGAAAGGGTTGTGTAGGATATTTGGCCCATATTGTCGATACTCAGAAAGTAGGGTTAGAAATGGGACAAATACCTGTGGTGAATGAATTTCCAGATGTATTCCTGGAAGAATTGCCAAGTCTTCCGCCGGATAGAGAGGTCGAATTCGTTATAGATTTAGTACCGGGAACGGCGCCGATTTCAAAAGCCCCGTACAGAATGGCACCGACAGAGATGAAGGAGCTGATGGTACAGTTGCAGGAATTATTGGATAGGAAGTATATTCAACCGAGTGTGTCTCCCTGGGGAGCACCAGTGTTGTTTGTGAAAAAGAAGGACGGGTCGATGAGACTGTGCATCGATTATCGAGAGCTGAACAAGGTGACGATCAAGTATAAGTACCCGTTACCTAGGATAGATGACCTATTTGATCAGTTGAAGAGAGCAAAATATTTTTTCAAAATTGATTTGAGGACGGGGTATCACCAGTTGAAGGTGAGAAAGGAGGATGTACCTAAGACAGCGTTCAGAACTCGTTACGGTCACTACGAGTTTCTGGTAATGTCGTTCGGGTTAACAAACGCTCCAGCAGCGTTTATAGACATGATGAATCGGGTATTCAAACAGTATTTAGATAAATTCGTAGTTGTGTTCATAGATGATATCCTAATCTATTCTAAGACTCAGGAAGATCATGCTGAACATTTAAGGTTGGTATTGGAGGCGTTGAGAAGGGATGAATTATACGCAAAATTTTCGAAGTGCGAGTTCTGGTTGGAGAAGGTTCAGTTTCTAGGTCACGTAATCGACAAGGAAGGAATCTCCGTGGATCCAGCAAAGGTGGAAGCGGTACAGAATTGGGAGCAACCAAGAACACCGACTGAGGTGAGAAGTTTCTTAGGATTGGCGGGCTACTACAGGCGGTTCATCCAAGATTTTTCGAAGATAGCGGGAACATTAATAAATTTAACGAAAAAGTCGGTGAAGTTTGTCTGGACTGAGAAGTGTGAAGAGAGTTTTCGAGAACTCAAGAAGAGATTGAGTGAGGCACCGATATTGTCGTTACCAGACGATACAGATGACTTCGTGATTTTTAGTGATGCGTCACACAAGGGGCTTGGCTGTGTGCTTATGCAACATGGTAAAGTCATTGCGTACGCATCGCGCCAGTTGAAAGATTATGAGAAGGGATATCCTACCCATGACCTGGAATTGGCAGCGGTAGTATTTGCCCTCAAGATTTAGAGACACTATTTATATGGTGTGAAGTGTGAAATATACACGGACCATAAAAGTCTGAAGTATATTTTCACGCAAAAGGAGTTAAATATGAGGCAGAGAAGATGGTTGGAGCTAATAAAGGATTACGATTGCGATATTTTGTATCATCCGGGGAAAGCGAACGTGGCAGCGGATGCGTTAAGCAGAAAGGGCAGTGGTAGATTGGCAATGCTAACAGCTCAGGAGGAGTTAATCAAGGAGATGGCCAGTTTGGAGCCAGAGATAAAGAGGCCGAGAGAGCCAGATGGGAAATTGTTCGCAGTGGAAGTTCGTCTGACTCTATTGGACAAGATCAAGGAAGCACAAGGCGGTAATGAAGAATGTGAGAAAATGAAGAAAAGAATTTCTAACGGAGAGGAGCTTAAATTCAACATAGGTGGTGATGGTCTGTTAAAATTTGAGGAGAGAATTTGGGTGCCAGCGGTATCTGAGTTAAAGGAAGAAATCTTGCAGGAAGCTCATAGCTCAAGTTACTCGATCCACCCGGGGAGAACAAAAATGTATCAGGATCTTCGTCAATATTATTGGTGGCCCAATATGAAAAGAGAAGTAGCAGAGTGCGTCAGCAAGTGTTTAACATGCCAGCAGGTCAAGGCGGAACATCAGAAATTGAGCGGGTTACTTCAACCGTTAGAAATTCTGGAATGGAAGTGGGAGCATATCACGATGGATTTTGCGGTAGGACTTCCAACCACGCAGAAGGGTTACGATGCAGTGTGGGTGATCGTCGACCGATTGACCAAGTCAGCGCATTTCTTGCCAATCAAGATCAGATATACCTTGGATCAGTTGACAAAGCTTTATATCAAAGAGATCGTTTCCAGGCACGGTGTACCAGTATCAATTGTGTCAGATCGCGATCTGCGGTTCACAGTGAATTTCTGGAGAAGTTTTCAAGAATGCATGGGAATGCAACTGAGGTTGAGCACCGTGTATCATCCTCAAACAGATGGGCAGAGTGAGAGAACTATTCAAACGTTAGAGGACGTGCTGAGAGCATGTGTGATGGATTTTAAAGGGAGTTGGGATGACCACCTACCGTTGGTGGAATTTGCATACAACAACAGCTACCATGCGAGCATCGGGATGCCACCTTATGAAGCTTTATATGGAAGGAAATGCAGAAAGCCATTGTGCTGGGATGAAGTAGGAGAACGTCAACTACTAGGGCCAGAATTGGTACAGCAGACTGCAGATATGATCAAAACTATTCGAGCGAGGCTAGTGACGGCTCAGGATCGACAGAAGAAATATGTTGATCAACACCGGCAACAACGAGACTTCAACGTCGACACTTATGTGTTCCTGAAAGTGTCACCTTGGAAGGGGAAAACGAGATTGGGAAGAAGGGAAAACTTAGTCCCAGATTCATAGGACCCTTTGAAGTTCTGAGACGAGTCGGTGAGGTAACTTATGAAATAGCTTTACCTCCGGAGCTAGAACATATACACAACGTATTCCACATTTCGGTCTTAAGACCCTATAAACAGGACTACAAGCATGTTATAGAGTTTGAACCCATTCAGTTCGAAAAAGACTTAACTTACGAAGAGGTTCCAGTGCAGATAATTAATAGAAAAGAACAAGTGTTAAGAAATAAAATAATACCTTCTGTTAAGGTAGTATGGAGGAACCACAACGCTGAGGAGGCTACGTGGGAACTCGAGGAGAAAATGATGAAAAATTACCCTAATCTCTTTGTTTGATGTGTAATGATTCCGAGAACGGAATCCTTATAAGGGAGGGTGAATGTAATAACCGAGATTTTCTATGCAATTTAACAATTTTAATAAACGAACTTATGTGAAATTCTTATGTGATAATTATTTACTACATGTATCTATGTTTACTTATATGTTATGTGATGAGATGTGTTTGAATGGCTGGTTCCGTTTAATTCAACTATTTAAAATGGATAAGAATGGAATTAATGTTATTAATTTCGTGGGATGACTTTAAAGCATGACTTTGAGTTCAGAGTGGAATTTAGTGACGCGGACAGCGTATTTGAGTCCGGAACGTCGAAATTAGTCAAGATAGACTATAACCACGAAAATGCGTCACGGTTGACTTGTTGGTCAAAGTCAACCGGTTGACTTTTTCGGGAGAAAAGTCAACTACGAATTTTAAAGTTGAGTTTGACGAAACGGATAGTTTCATGACGTCCGGGACGTCGACTTTAGTAGGAGTCGATATAAGTATTGACATCTTTAACTACAGAGGGTAAAACGGTCAAAATAATTATTTAACTGATTAAATGATAAAAATAATATTTTTTATGTACATATGAACAGTAGCTGGGGCCATGTGACCTGCATATTGGGACAAAAAGGAAGGAGTATACACGTATATAGTAAAATAGAAGAGGAGGGAGCTAGTTTATTCTCTAAACTCAAACCTTTTCATTTTCTAAACCCCCTCCATAACTAGGCTAATAATTAGAGGAATGAATGGTATCATAATGATATCTGATCATGGGGGAGTTACAAGGGGCTGGAGAGTTTAGTTGAATGCACCATATATGATATATGTACATACCATCAAAGTTTTTCTTCCCTTCACAACAAGTTCCAACCGAGAGAGAAATATATTGGGAGTTGAGAGTGGTGCTAGGTGGCCTAAGAATTCTGGAGGTTACAAAGGAGTTAGCAAGCCAAGGGGTGAGACTCTAGCAAGATTCAACCAAGAGGAAATTTCGTCCAAAAAGGTAAGCTTCAAACCATTTCTTATGTTATGAGAAAACTAGTAAGAAAATTTTTGTATAAACATGGTAGATGGTTTGTTTTGACTTTGTAATGTCATGCTAGGGTCTGTTTCGGATATGTGGTAGTAGAGAGTGAAAATTCTGGTTTAGTACATGCTCTAATTCATAGAAAGTCAAGAAATCATGCCATGTATGCTAACTATTTGATGAAATGCCTCTTAGATGCTAATTTGATGAAAACATGAAAAGTTAGAGAATTGAATGGCTGTAACATGTGTATATATGTTATTAGAAGTGGTCTGGATAATAGGAATCAAACCCATGCATGCTAGAATCAAAATCATGATTTTCTCAAAAGTTGGGTTAAACTAGTTTGCATGATTTTTCAAGATTTTTGGTCACTCGAAATCATGTCTTAGATAATCCATTTGTTGCATGTAATAATTTTGTAAAATAGTATGTAACATGAAGTATAATCAGTCCAAAGTTCATTCGGATCGAAGCTATATTGAGTGAGATATGAAAATCGTAAGTAAGCATGTTAGAAACTGGAAAAAAAAACTGTGAACTGCTGACCCTAAGGACAAAATTCGGGGCTAGCTACAGTTTCCAGAAAATTGTGGGCTTTTGGGTTATTATAGTACACTGAATAAGCTTTCCATAGACTCCGGAACGGACTAATTCCGACTTCGGAGCAAGGAGTTATGACTTTTCAAAGTAGTTGTGTCAAATCTGTCCAACAACTTCGGGTCAGTCCTCTTGCACAGGTTTTCTGGAATTTTTGCTTGGAATTTGAAGATGGTCCCTGAACGAAAGTTGTAGCCCCAGAAGTTAGCTTCGCGTGGGCATAAGAATCGCTCAAAAATGTTTTAAAACGAATGAGTTATGGCTGTTTTAGCGAGGTATGGTAAAGCTGAGAAAAAAAAATAATAAAAAACTGTTATGTTTGGGCATTTTAAAGTTCTGTTTTGGGCTGCCTATGATGTCTAAAATGGGTGGCATATATTTTCTAAATATATTCTCTTTTGATGTTTATAGCATATCCAATAGGAGACCCTTATACTTCAAACAAGATTGTGTATGAATGGTGATTAACGAGACACATGTGATTAGGTTATGTGAAGGTTAACTGCTAGCGTTAATTGTAGCAGGCTTATCAGGCAAGTTTCCTAACCCTCATTTCTATTGGGTATTTATTAAATCCTTGCAAATATTATCGCAGTAAGGGTAAGTATTGGACTTGTGCTAGTTATTTATTCGTGCAAGTTTCTTCGTCGAAAAGTCATACAAACTTCAATTATCTTGCAAGCTTATCGATGATTATTCAGTTATTATTTTTAACTGCCATATGTTTAAATTTCATTTCATTATCGAACCGTTCCAAGTATGTTCCTGGCCTTTATTTCCGGCTAGTTATTATTGATGGAAAAAGTGATTTAAAACAAATCTTTCGAAGACTAAATGTTTACCAATCCAAATTACTTTGGTGGGGTCTCACATGATTACTAAGATGAACAACCGAATAAACGGGCAAACAGATGTCGGGCAAATAGTCCCATTTCGCTTATGCAGCTTAAAACTTAATACTTGTGCACAACGTAGGGTACAATAGACTGATCACCTGGCGTACTTGCAGAGACCGTTTACAGTCTATTGGATTGTTAAACCGTCTGATGATTTTTGATGAAAGAAAATATGTTCAGGGTATTTTACACCCCTTAGTATGATATTGAAAACTCTTAAATTTTCATTCTTGATGGTCCTATTTAACGCTTGATAATCATTTCAACTGTTGAGGTTTAGCTATTCATCTGCTTTCCACTCCTGATGTATGTTTTCAAATTTCTGTATATACTTGTTGGGCAATTCATGCTCATTCTTGCTTAAACCTTTCAGTTAAGGGTGAGAAGGCTGAGGGTTCGGGCAAGGACAAGGGAAAGTCCAAGATGAAGTGATGCTAATGGTTATGTAATAAGTTAGTTATTTCTGCATATGTGTAATGTAGCGATAAACGCTAAGACTAAGTTCCAGTATGTTTTAAGGTTGTAAAGACTTGGGATTTTATTTCGACTATTGATGTAATGGGTAATATAATGTTATTATTATTGTTAAAGTTTACTTAGATAGATAGTGTTGTATGTTGTATCGTGAGCACCAAGTCCTGTAATCGATGTTATACGGATTTGGGGGCGTCACAGAGGTTTCGTAAAAATCGTTAATATCAATGATTATATAATGATAAATGTTAGTAATGTTTTAAATGATAGGAAGTTTAATTATTTGTATTTATTCAAGCTGTTTCATAACTATTGTACAATTATTGAAGTTTTCTAAAGAAAGAATATCTAATTCTTGATCTTGTTGTTTTCAACTGCTATAGCTTGATGGGCAATTGAATACTCACCCTTGCTTGTAAAAATAAAAATGTTTTTAGCGAAGTTAGAGGAACTAAAGGATCTAGTGATGACTGACTGAAGATATCAAGTCATCGACTTGAAGCGTTATTAGTTAAATTTTTATGTATTTGTTATGGCAGATGAAAGTCACACTTGTAAGTAGTGAATAATGTAATTATCATTATGTAAGGAATTAAAGATTTTGAGGTAATAGAATATGGGATTTAAAGAAATATTTTATTATATTTTGAAGTTTTAACTATATCTTAAGGATATATGGGTGACTGTATGTAAGAGTAGCACTCGTGACCACCAGACTCAGGTTTTAAGTTATACCCGGATTTGGGGGTGTTACAACTTGGGAAGATTTAGAAGATTTGCTAAGAAATCAAGGTATAAATCTAACCTTAAGCTTCGTTTAATTTCTTTTGGTTTTGATGAAATGGAGGGTTATGATTTTGAAAAATAAAACACTAGATCTGTAACGCCCCCATATCTATACTCCCACGGTATCCGATATGGTACTTACTACTAGTCAATGTATATAACACATTCAAATCTATACACCTATGGTATCAAATTCTATGCTTATATCTAATTGAGTGACTACAATTATAACCAGATGCAATTCCCATAGATCCAAGATTCACAGTATCCCCTAACAGATAACAATTCCCAGGAGAACTATTGTTGTGTTTGGATACCCTCACTTGGATGTATGAACTGTATCTGCGAATAGTATCTATCTATCCAAAATTCAGAGTACCAGTAATAACATGAACAGTCCATATTACCAATACCCTCACTTAGATGTATAGTCTATATCATGCGAATTACACTATCGTATCGATAGTACCTATCTATCTGAAATTCAGAGTATCAGCAGCAACATGAATAGTCCATGTTGTCAATACCCTCACTCAGATAAATAATTCCCAAGGATCTCAAACTAGATTAAAAATTCTAATTGCATCTATATATGTAAAGAAAATACGGTTGCGGAAATAAAAGATGTTATATATATCATATATTAAGGTTCAATTACATGATTCTTCATAAAGAATTTCTTATTACAAAGTATTACATTCAGCTAGACAGTAATATAAATTAATCTAAGCAGGGACGCTTCCCTTTATTAACTCTAGATGTGCTAGGGTTACCATCTAATACTACAAAGGGAATAATTTGCAAGGGGTGAGCTATGACATGCTTAGCAGGTTTTATATTTATAACAATATATAATTTGAAGAAGTATTACAGTTCAAAACTCAACTGATTGATTTTACCATTTCTGGAATTTCTATTTCAACCATTTCTGAATTTTTTATTTTTGTCAGTAACAAAGACTTCGAAATTTTGTTTAGATGTGAGGTAGGGGATCAGCCTATTCAACATCATAGGAGTATGCATCTCATCCTAATTGTGCTCACATGCACCAAGTGTTAATATTTAAGTGACCCAATATCTATCCCTTTTTGGGACACACAACACAGTATAGAATGTCTTACCAAAGTAATTTGGTTTGACACAACAGTTTATGCTCAATAAACAATATCATATAATTAAACAATTCATTTCTTAATTATGTTGAAGCTATAGCAATAACTTTGCAACAATTAGCAATTCAAGTTTAGGTTTGGTATAACACATCAAAGCCAATTTAAGATAGGAATCTTGTTCAACGAATAAGTAGGGTTTGAAAAATTTGTGAAAGTAATTAAAATAGGGTTTAGTAACTTGCCTGAGCGAAGATCAATCAAGCAATGCTACTCGATTCGTTAATAAACACCTAAGATGTTTATTCATATAAATCTAACACATTAGTATTGATAACAATACTCAAATACATAAACTATTTATTTATAAGCTTTATTATATTTCTAGATAATTTATATATCTTTTATAATAATTCTGGAAGCTTATAATAATTTTTAAGTATTTATTTATCCCTTAAATGATTTTTAAATCATTTATTTCTATTTCTAAATAATTAATATTTACTTAGAATATTATAAAAACCTTGTTTATTATTTTTAAATAATTTATAATCATTTATTATGATTTTTAAATCATTAATATTATTTTTAAATAATTATTTATTATTAATAAATAATTATTCTAATTATTCTATTATTATCTTAATTATTAATAATATCCAAATAAATAAAATATTTATTAAATTTATGTAAAAATATTAAAAGTTAATTATTATAACTTAATAAAAATTTTAAAACTATTTTTATAATTATTTATATATATTTATTAATTATTTCTAATTTTTTATTAATTTATTTATTAGAAAATATTTTTTGTCTCTCACTAATGCCCTATAGTGACAGAAAGTATCGCTATAGGTGTTCCTGAGTTTCTGGGAATCAGTTGGTCATGGCCTAGAGACCACTTTGACCTTAATCTAATTCTCTATTGTTAATGATTTTGGGTTTAGAAGTATATGGGTTTTATAGTACTCATGTAGTAGTACAAAATTATACCAATTTCATGCTTTAACCTACATATAACAAGAAGTTATAGAGGCTCAAAGTCATTGTCAGAGTTGTTCTTAAGTTTCTGGGTAACTCAGAACAGTGGTCATGGTCGGTCAACGGTTTTGTAGCTTCTAGATCTTTCAATCCGTGTGATAGATTTGTGTTTTGTTTGTTGTAATATGTAGTCTATATATCAAAGTACATATATGTAACACTGATTTGGATAGAGTATGAATCTAAGGTCTCGATCTATGTTGGTCAAAGTACAACCAAAGGTTGTTCTTCATGTTCATCAGTTTTCTGGGTAACCCAGAAAACTTAGTCATGCTCGGTCAACGACTTTTGACCATTAAGTATGGTAATCCTATGAATTGTTTAAGCGAATGAGTGTCATAAATATGTAGTATGTATGTCAAGGTATTAATTCATTATAATTAGTCATTATAACATTAAACAGAAAGCGATTAAAAGGTTGGTCAAAGTAGCCGGTTCAACCTGTTCTTGAGTTTTCTGGGTAACCCAAAAAACGGAACTTCGTGATCGGTCAACCACTTTTGACCACCTATATCTTGCAATATATGGTTTCAATGAACCTGTTTTCTTTTTCAGATTAAAGACCTCATGTCATACTACAACTAACATACAATTAACAGACCTAACTATTAACATACATGGATCTACAGGCTTTGACATTCGACTGTCAGACCTGTTTTTCCAAAATTTCTAATTTGCTTAAAACACTATTTTAATGCATGTAGATGTTATGAAAACACTTTCTATAAACTTAGCATACTTTCTAACATGTTATTACATATATCTAAATATCTAAACAATAAATTAAACATAGCATCAAATATCTAGCTTAAAATTAGGGTTTGCACCTTTTCTTGCTTGATTTTGATTTTTGGCTACTGAATCTGTTGTTGCTATCACCAAGGCTTGTTTAGGTAGGTTATAAGAGTGTATAGGCTTGTAAAATTTATGGGTTTATACTGAACTAAGGCTGCCTTTTATAGAATTTTCAAACTAGGGTTTTTGGTCATTTAATCACCTACTTGCCTCTCAAAATATCTGATCTATGACTCTGATGTTGCTTGGGAGTTTGGAAGCAGGTCATGTGATGTTTTGGAACTTGTGTTGATGACTCATAACCTACTTGTGAGCTAGTTGATCAAATTAGTAGCTTAATTATGCCCTAATCCTCTTTAATCTTGATTAGGATTTTGGTTTTTATAAATAGGGTTGCTTAATGATGTTTATTAGTATCTAATTGAAGTTTAGCAATCATGATTAGGTGTTTGGATAACCTAATTAGGGTTTAGTCTAACTAATTAGGGTTAGGATTTATAAATTAGGGTTAGGATTTGTAATCTGGGGTTCCTAACTTAGATTTTTCATAAATCCTAACAAGCACGACAAAGCGTTTTGTCAGTGTAAGCACGAAAAAGCAGCTTATCAAAACATATATACCGAAAAGTCCGTTTTCGAAAGAAAATTTTTAAGCACGACGTGTCAAGCACGATAATTTTCGGACAAATATTTATTTGACCTAATTTGTTAAACAAAGTATATAATAACACAAAACACTTTCAGAACGGAGAGATTTTATTAACATAACTGAATTTACATAACCAAGTCTTATTAGGGTTTTTGGGGTTTCACAAGATCTACTAGTTAGAGAGTGTTTTTATGTTTAGACAACCATTTTGGGTGTTTAAAAGTTGATCAAAAGAAAGAAAAGAAAAATAAGTTTTCTAGTTTAGAAAACCCTAACTTTTCTCAACTTTTAATGTGTACCATTTGAAATCCACACTTTCTTTTGAGTTAGCTTTTAAACCCAAGTGGTAGCACTCAAAAATATTGATTTTAAAAGCCATAGTAGTTGTTTTGGTGAAAACAGTCCAGCTTAAAGAAAAAGAAAATGAAAACTATTTTGGATTAGTTTGGTCTAGGGGTATTTTCGCCCGTTTTTCTTGCTTTAAAAATTTTTGTTATGTTAGTATGATGAGTTAACAATGTTCAGTCCAAAAATGGTGATTTTTGGATGTGGAGAATGAAAGTTATGATTTTTACAAGAAATGATTATTTTAAAAGTGAACCGAAATAAATTTTTGTGTGTAACTCCAAAATTTGTGAAAGTTTTACTGTAGGTAGAGGATCATAACAGGAGATCACCCTTAAAATTTCGTAATTTTTGGACAATGGAATGATTTATGATGATTGTTGCAAGATCTGACTCTTTTGGACTATTTAAAAATAGTAAACAAAATTGAAAAATTCTAGAAACAATATATGTTCATAAGAATACCATATACTAATATTTCCCAGAAAAGAAATCAGAGATGTTTTGGTTTTTTTCATGTAAATGTTTGAGTTATGAATAAATGAGAATAATAAATTATGTGATGTCATAATTGGTAAAAATATAATTTTTTTTATGGCTTAAATACCCTAAATATGATATGATCAAATTTTTGGAGGGTATTTTGGTCATTTTTGATAAGATGTTATATTTATGGAATTTTATGATTGTTAAAAAAATGAATTAGTAAAGGGTATACAATTAAAATAAATTGTTTATTGGTTTAATAAATGATTAAAATATTATTAAGAGATTAATAATATTAGATTAAGATATTATTAAGTAATTAATAATATTTAGATTAAAATATTATTAAATGATTAATAATATAAGATTAAAGCATTAATAAATGATTAAAATATTATTAAATGACTAATAATATTAGATTAAAATATTATTAAATGATTAATAATATTAGATAATGATTAAAATATTATTAAATGGTTAATAATATTATTAAAAGAGTAAAGTGTTATTAAATGATTAAAATATTATTAAAAGGTTAATAATATTAAAAGGTGATTAAAATATTATCAAGTGATTAATAATATTAGCAAGTGATTAAAGTATTATTAATTGAATTAAATAAAATATTATAAAGATTAATAATATTAAATGAGTGTTTAAAATAATGTTTATGTGATAGCAATATTATCAAGGGATGATAATATTACTAAAGAATTAGTGTAATGTCTAATATTTAACTATGTGACTAAATGTTAGACACTTTAATATAGAGTAATGATATTATAAGTAAATATATGATATGGTAATTGAAAGATCAATGATAAGTCTTTTTAGAGGAAGTTAAGTTAAATGGCTTAAGCGGATAAATTAAATCGCGTAGCAGTAGACTACAGACGAGGCAAGTTCCCTAACTCAACTTGAGTTATTATTTTTCAAGCATGTTAGTGGATAATTATTGTTGATTATTTCACATTTATGATTATTATTAAATATTTGCATTTATTACAAGTTTCCTAACTCAACTTCAGTTATTATTTTTTTCAAGCATGTTAGTGAATAACTATTGTTGATTATTCCACATCTATGATTATTATTGATATTCACACTTAGTGCAAGTTTCTTGAATTTTCTTTTATATTATCATGTACAAATTATTACCTTGTGCAAATTTATTTCTCTTGTATAGACTTTATGTTATTCAAGTTCCTTAACTTCTTTGATTGTTTAACCTTGTACAATTGATTATTGTGTGCAAGTTCATATGTTCATTTAACTTTTTTCTTAATATTATTTCACAATGTTTGAAAATTCTAAATTTGTTCGATGTTCATACGTTGATTAAATCCTAAAACTTATATGAATCTTTTATATTTCTATAAGTGTTCAAGCTATCTTTAAAATTCGATTATACCTGAATTGTTTAAGTACTACGTCGATGCCATTTGTTTTGGCTAGACTAATATTTGATGAATCGTTCTATTATTTGTGAACCGATTTGTTATTGAAGATCGATGTCATTCGTTTCGACTAGACTAATGTTTGATGAAGCGTTCTATCACTTAAGAACTGATTTATTGAAAGATTTATGCCATTTATTTTTGCTAGATCAATATTGATATTATATGTTGAAATCATAGCATTTCCTTAAAATCAATCCAAAACATATTATTGTGGTACGGACTTACAATGTAAGACTAAGATGAACAGCCCTAATAAAAACAAGGGGAACTTTATTGTCGGAAAACGACACGCACGACACATGTGAGTATTATGCATAATCATGGGTACAATGAGACGCTGATCCCCTTATGTACTTGCAGGGGAGTATAATTTAATCTTTACAGTTAACTTATACTCTTGAGGTATTCGATCAGTAAATGAACTGATAATTCCTCGAGAAGTTCTAGATTCATTTGTGATCACTCAGCATGAAATATGGGAATAACCCTATTTATTGAATATTGTTGCATTATTGCTAATTCTTCGTAATCAATTGAATATTTTTGAACCCTCGAAAGAATTTAACTCTTTCATTCTTGATATGTTATTCAGCATGAAATTTAAGAAAATCCTTAATTTGGAAATGATTCATTGTTTCAGCTACTTCACAATCTTTTGAATATTGTTGAAGTTCTAAAGAGTTAAACTCTTTTAATCATTATATATCGTTCTTATATCTAAACTTGCTGGGAGAATTAGTTTCTCAACCTTACTATATCATGATATTATTTCAGTCAATCTCGAATGTTCGAAGAAGGACAAAAGCAAAGTGAAGGCGACCAGGTCGTGTCTTTTATATAATGGATATTTTGTTATATAATGATATAAACCTTTTGTATTATTAGGTATGTACTATTAAGGTTAGTGAAACCTAGGGTTAAATGCTTTCGAAGTCACTGTACTTTACGTCAACTTACAAATGGGTCACTAAATTTTATTTTTTCTTACAATCAACTCATTGTACTCGACTTTTCTAACAAACCGTTAGAAAATTCGTTAAGTCAGGTTGACTTTAAACGGTTTGCCATGTAAACAGCTGACTTGTGAAAAAAAAGCTTATGTGTCGAGAATTATCCTATGTGGCCTTGATTATGTGGATTTAGAGGGAAAAATTATGGAGAAAGTAAAAGAATTATTTTAAAGTATAATATAAATTAAAAAAATTGGCCAAAAAAATAAGAAACTAAATAAAAAATATATTTAATTAATTTTGTAATTAATATCAAATAAATTTTTATTTAATTCTTTACAAATATAATAATATAAATTAGAAAAGTTAGCCAAAAAATAAGAAAATATATGAAAAATATCTTTAATTATTTTTGTAATTAATATCAAATTAATTTTTTTTTAATTATTTACAAATATAATAATATAAATTAGAAAAGTTTGCTAAAAAATAAGAAAATAAATGAAAAATATATTTAATTTTTTTGTAATTAATATCAAATTAATTTTTTTTAATTATTTACAAATATAATAATATAAATTAGAAAAGTTGGTCAAAAAATAAAAAAATAAATGAAAAATATATTTAATTTTTTTTAATAAATATCAAATGAATTTTTATTTAATTCTTAACTAATATAATAATATAAATTAAAAACCCTTAATTTTCTAAATTCACAAAATTTCAACTAGATGAAATTATGTGAATTTGGAAAATTATGTGTTTTTAATTTATATTATTATTTTGGTAAAGAATTAAATAAAAATTCATTTGATATTTATTAAAAAAAATTAAATGTATTTTTCATTTATTTTTTTATTTTTTTGACCAACTTTTCTAATTTATATTATTATTGTAAGATCCCAACTTTTTATAAATTAAATTAAATTTTCTCTATTTATTATTTTGAAATAGTAAGGGGTTGATTTGATTAATGTGGTTAGTTATGGGTAAAATGAGAAAATATTTTAAATAAATAAGTGGTTATAAAATATTCATTGTTGTCAGAAAATATTTGCTTGGTCATTGAATATTCTTGTTGTCAGGGAATATTCGTACGATGGCGCATCCATTTTTGGGCCCAATAACGAAAAACTGTCGGTGAAGAAAACGACAAGTTTGAGTTCTTTATAAATAACGGCGTAGTTGTTATCGTTAACACTGTTGAAATACCTGGTGGTTAAAATATAGTAATACGCGGTGTTGCACAGTAGCACACGGTATTGCACAATAATTTTAATTATTAATTCTAACGTAAGAAGACACTACTCAATAATTGTTACAGTAATTACTGTTCAATATTTTATTTTATTGATTCAATAATTGTTACGTTGATATTTTATATTATTGTTGTTTTAATAATTGTCACTGCACAATATTTCTCATTATCAGATCAATAATTCATATTATTTGACTAATATTATTAGATAGCATTATTGACAATGTCTAAGAAAGTTATGTCTAGGAAAGGGGCTTGGTCACCTAATTGCGTGTCAGTAAGGAAAAATCCTTATCAGAAAGTCATCTCTATCCTAGGAACGACCTGGTTGTCATTATTGTGATTTTGTAATATTATTTGTGAATAATTAATTATTAATTTATATGATAAGAAAATATTTATTTTATGTGGATATAAATGAAGGAATTAATGCTGAAGTGTTTTATCAGTATATTGTCAGAATGGAGGTATTAAAAATCATCCGTATATGAATTTCGGTCATTTTCTGTTTGACATTTAGAAAAACCTTCTTCTACAAAGTTGTAGAGAATTAAATTTCATATAGAATAGATATAAGATTTGAATTTTTCTGATAAAAGGGCTATTTATTATGAATTATTGAAGTTCCTAAATAATAGATTTTTGGAGTTATAAACATTTTTAAAACGAAAAACATTTTTAAAATGTTGGTGGGCCCCACTGGTGTGCTAAAATCTAATTTTCTAGGGTGGACGTGAAATTTTTTTTATAAAATATTATTTTATTAAATTTTTTACTTTGGTGTTCTAAGCATTTTTTTATAAATAAGATACTTAGGTTAGAATTAAAAATCTCACCAGAATCAGAAGTTTTATCTCTCTATAATATCGAGCGTATTTTTGTGAATATTTAGATATTTTGAGTGTTGCTATATAGTGCAAGTTTCTTTTAGTATTATATTCGATATTCCAGTCAGAAGTACTGTTCTTTTGAGGTAAGGGATATTATTTTTTTCGTAAATGATGTTATTCTTTCAATATCATTATACCAAAATATTGGTATGAATTTTATTATAAAATTTTTACCTTTTCATGTCGAGGTTACTATTTCCATATACGGCACTATTCACGAATACGGTACTATTCATGAGTACTATTCACGAAGTATGCTTTTTCTTATAAAGTTTTTACCTTTTTGTGTCGGGGTTACTATTCACGTATATGGCACTATTCACAGAAAAATAAAATTTTCTTTTCTTTGTCCAAGTTGTCTATTATGGTTACTATCTTTGATTGTATCCATGTTTTGATCTTCATTCTTGAATTTTACTCCACAATTGATTATTATGAAGTATTTTTAAACTTGGATAAACTAAAGTACGAATCCCTAATCTTTGTCCTTTTATCTCTCTGGATTCGTTTTCTTGAAAAAAATTTTAGCATCCTCAGTTCTTAAAATGGTGATATAACTGAATATCTTTGGCCTGTAGTGCAAAGATGGACAGGTGTTGAGATGAACATGACCAACTGGTGATACGAATGAATATCTTTAGCTCGTAGTGCAAAGATGAATATTTGATTCAAGATGTATATTGATTGATGTTATAGGGATAAAATATCGATGATGAACTTTTAAATCATAGAAGATAGTAGACTTCATTCTCTACCTAACTCTTTTAATGAATTGTTATTTCTGCTGCGAATATTGATCTAAACTTGTTGTCCATTATATTTTATCTGATTTATTGAAGGCTAACGATAATTTGTTTTTCATTATCTTAGTTATAATATTCTTTACTGGGCTAGTTGAGCTCATCCTTTTTCTTTTTGTTCTATTTTTCTTCTCAAGAGACGAGAATATAGCGGGAACTAGTCGGGGTGTGGAGTGATATTTTAAGATAATTGTTTTAGCAGTTCTCACTATTTTATAAAATAGTGTATCAATAATTGTAAAAAGGACTTATTTAAGTTTGGATATTGTCTAGAAGACAATATTTGTATTTAAACTCACAGCATATGTGTTGTCGTATTTTGCACGACAATTGTAATAATGAAGTCGTAGTTATTTTATGTACCATGTATTTGGTAACTCAAAATGGGTTATGTGAACCTATTTTGGGGGCGTCACAGTTAGTATCAGAGCTTAGGAATATGGTCTGTGGCGGAAATCAGGGAATAGAACTAGGAGGGGAGAGACGAGTAAATTCTTCGCTAGTGTGTCCTACCTAAGCTTATTTGGTATTTAATTGGTCGGTCAGATTATAGGGATAATATGTGGCATGTCAATTAACCATTATTTTGTGGCAGTATTTGAGAATGACATATGAAAATGTTGAGGTGAGCAATGGAGCACATGAGACCGTTGAATCACCGCTAATCAATACCCAGGATAACGTGCATCAGGAAGGCAATAATCCTTAGGTAAACAACAACACCAACCAAATGATGAACGATGGGATGTTCAGAGGCTTTCTGCAATTCATGTAACATCAGACGAGAGAAACTCATGTGCAAAATACAGGTGGAAACACTGGTAACTCACGGATGGTCACCGCTAAGTAGTTTAAGGAGCTGGGACCACCGGAGTTTTTGGGAAAGCCAGAACCACTTATGGCAGAGACGTGGATAAAGCAGATCACCAAGATATTTGATGTCTTGAGATGCTCCGAGGAGAAAAAGGTTCCCTTTGCCACCTTTATGTTACGTGAAGAGGCAGATTACTGGTGGAAATCTGTAAAACGTACTCATCTGTCCGCACTCAAGATGTCTTGGGAGAAGTTCTAAGAATTGTTCAACGACAAGTACTTTCCTGAAAGTATTCGTCATATGAAGGAGGCAGATTTTATCAAGCTGGAGTAAAATAATATGACCGTGTTGCAGTACAAAGATAAGTTTGACGAGTTATCCCGGTTTGCATCCCATTTGGTTAATAATGAGGAGAGAATGACACAAATGTTTCTGCGAGATTTGAAACCCGAAATACGTCAATACCTCATTTCTCACAAACTTTATTTGTATTCAGATGTTGTGAATAGGACTCAGTTATTGGAGCGCGATAATGAGTCAGCTCATCCAAAAGATAACGACCAATAAAACGATAATAATCGTACCAGTGGTAACGACCATCGGAATAATGATAACCATCGTAGAGGAAATTATCATGCCAGAAATGGTAACCACTTCGGTGGTAATCATGGCCAAGATAATAGAAGAAATAATTCAAGTGAAAATTTCAAGAAGAGGAGATTCAACAATGACGGGAAGACATCGGCAGTAGCACCAGCACCAGCAACAAATTCTAGGGGAGGATAACAACCGCCAGTTACATGCTACAGATGCGGAGAGGAGGGATACATAAGTCCAAAATGTTCACAGCCTTCCAAGGTATGTTTTAGTTATGGAAAAGATGGTCACATAGCTCGATTTTGTCCTATAGCAAAATCAAGTTCAGCTGGGACAGTGGCACCAAAGGCGGATACGGACAAAATAAAGTCGGTGGTTTCAGGAAAAGCATTTTTTGTGACTTCTCAAAAAGCGAGTAACCCGAACGAAGTTATCACGGGTTAATTAATCATAAATTCTTGCGAAGTCTATACCTTATTAGATATCGGTTCTATCCATTCTTTTATTTCTCCTGCTTGTGCTCAACGTTTGAACTTGACCCCTTAGAAATTAGACTTTGACTTATCTGTTGAAACTCCGTTAGGAGAAACCTTCATTACATCCACTGTTTATAAATCTTGCTTGATTCAAATTGGTACCATCACCCTACCTGTTGATCTTATCTCTTTAAAAATACTTGCATTTGATGAGATTTTAGGGATTGATTGGTTAACTACTCATCATGCTAAAATTGATTGTTTCGTAAGGTTGTTAGTTTTCATATTCCTAACCAACCTGTTATGCAAATTCAAGCAACCAAACCACTAAAGTCAATCACTGTCATATCAAGCAATAAAGTCATTCGTTTATTAAAAAATGGATGTCAAGCTTTCTTAGCCCATGTCATGGATTTAAACAAAAATACGTCAGATTCGAATGATATTTCTGTTGTTAGTGAATTTCCTGACGTATTTTTTGAAGAACTTCCTGGCCTACCCCCAGAGCATGAAGTCAAATTTTGTATTGACCTTAAACCCGGTACAAAACCCATTTCTAAAACCCTATATCGAATGGCTCATATTGAACTTCAGGAGTTAAAAACCCAACTACAGGAGTTGGTACCCGAGCCTCTCACTGGTGACTTCCTTTGTGGAATACACTGAAGCCAGACTTTCCGTAGGGGACGCCTTATTCGTGCGATGGTAAACTGATAGGTGCCATTGTGACGTGCTATTCAAGATTGGGATATGAGTCATAGTTGAGAGCAACCCAAGTCAGTAATTAAAATACGTAGCTTTTTAGGTTTAGCTAGTTATTATCGGAGATTCGTGGAAGGATTTTCTCGAATCGCTACTCCATTAACTCAGCTTACTCGAAAAGATACAAAATTCGAATGGAGCGAGGAATGTGAGAAGAGCTTCCAAGAACTCAACATGCGGAAATGACGTTGGCTAGAGCTGTTGAAAGATTACGACCATACCATTCAATACCATCCTGGAAAAGCGAACGTGGTAGTTGACGCATTGAGTAGGAGATCGTATGCGGGTACGAGTGCAATATTGTCAAACACAAAGACCCATTTCGTATAACTTACAAATGATGGAGATAGAGTTAAAGACTCTAGGGACCTACGTGATGATGTCAAATATATGCGTAGAACGACTTTAATCAATAAAGTTAAAGATGCTCAAGCTACAGACCCGGAGCTGATGTGTATGAAAACGAAGGTATAAGAATGTGTTATTCCAGAAGTAAGAGTTGATGAAGAGAGAAAATTTCAACCCTCGATTTATTAGTCCATTTGAAATCCTCGATCGAGTAGGAACTGTGGCCTATAGACTCACTTTACCGCTAAGTATGTCGTGTGTTCATAACGTTTTTTACGTATCGATGTTACGTAAATATGTGGACGACCCAAACCATATTATTGAGTTAGAACTAGACGAGATAGCAGAAGATTTAACGTACGAGGAGGTACCTGTCAAGATCTTGGATAGGAAGGAGCATGTCCTATGCACAAAGGTTATACCACAAGTCAAAGTTATATGGAGAAACCATGATATTGAGAAAATGACCTGGAAGTTAGAATCAGAAATAAAAATAAGGTATCCTTACCTCTTCGACATACCAGGTACGTACGTCAATTTTGAGAATGAAATTTTATAAGGAGGAGAGGTTGTAAGACCCCAACTTTTTATAAATAAAATTGAATTTCCTCTATTTATTATTTTGAAATAGTAAGGGGTTGATTTGATTAATGTGGTTAGTTATGGGTAAAATGCGTAAATATTTTAAATAAACAAGTGGTTATAAAATATTCATTGTTGTCGGGGAATATTCGTTTGGTCGTGGAATATTCGTACGATGGCGCGCCCATCTGTGTGCCCCATAAAGGAAAACTGTCAGTGAAGAAAATGACAGGTTTGAGTTCTTTATAAATAACGACGTAGTTGTTACCGTTAATACTGTTGGAATACCCGGTGGTTAAAATACAGTAATACGCAGTGTTGCACAGTAGCACACGGTATTGCACGATAATTCTAATTATTGATTTTTACGTAAGAAGACACTACTCAATAATTGTTACAGTAATTACTGTTCAATATTTTATTTTATTGATTTAATAATTGCTACATTGATATTTTATATTATTGTTGTTTCAATAATTATCACTGCACAATTTTCCCATTATTATATCAATAATTCATATTATTTGAATAATATTATTAGATAGTATTATTGGCAATGTCTAATAAAGTTCTTTCTAGGAAAGGGGTTTGGTCACCTAATTGCGCGCTAGTAAGAAGAAATCTTTATCGAAAAGTCTCATCTTTCCTGAGAAAGACCTGGTTGTCATTATTGTGATTCTGTAATATTATTTGTGAATAATTAATTATTGATTTATATGATAAAAAAATATTTATTTTATGTGGATATAAATGAATGAATTAATGCTAAGGTGTTTTATTAGTATTAAAAATCATCCGTATGTGGATTTCAGTCATTTTCTGTTTAGAATTTAGAAAAATCTTCTTCTACAAAGTTGTAAAGAATTAAGTTTCCTATAGAATAGATATAAGATTCAAATTTTTTTGATAAAAGGGCTATTTATTATGAATTATTGAAGTTCTGAAATAATTAATTTTTGGAGTTATAAACATTTTTTAAAAGAAAAACATTTTTTAAATGTTGGTGGGCCCCACTGGTGTGCTGAAATCTGACTTTCAAGGGTGGGCGTGATTTTTTTTTTATAAAATAGTATTTTATTAAATTTTCTGCTTTGATATTCTAAGCATTTTTCTATAAATAGGATTATTAGGTTAGAATTGAAAATCACACCAGAATCAGAAGTTTTATCTCTCTATAATATCGAGCGTATTTAGATATTTTGAGTGTTGCTAATACGGTACAAGTTTTCTTTAGCATTATATCTGATATTCCAGTCAGAAGTACTGTTCTTTTGAGGTAAGAGATGTTATTTTTTTCGTAAATGATGTTATTCTTTCAATATCATTATACCAAAATATTGGTATAAAATTTATTATGAAATTTTTACCTTTTCATGTCGAGGTTATTATTCACATATACGTCACTATTCACGTATATGACACTATTCACGAATAAGGTATTATTCACGAGTTCATAATGTATGTTTTTTCTTATAAAGTTTTTACCTTTTTATGTCGGGGTTACTATTCATGTATACGGTACTATTCACGTATACGACACTATTCACGAATACGGCACTATTCACAGAAAAATAAAATTTTCTTTTCTTTGTCCAAGTTATCTATTATGGTTACTATTTTTGATTGTATCCATATTTTGATCTTCATTCTTAAATTTTACTCCACAATTGATTATTATGGAGTATTTTTGAGCTTGTATAAACTAAAGTACGAATCACTAAACTTTGTCCTTTTATCTCTCTGGATTCGTTTTCTTAAAAATATTTTTATCATTCTCAATCTTAAATGGTGATATAACTGAATATATTTGGCTTGTAGTGCATAGATGAATGATTACCTGATGAATATCTTTGGCCCGTAGTGCAAAGATGGACATGTGTTGAGATGAACATGACTAACTGGTGATACGAATGAATATATTTGACCTGTAGTGCAAAGATGAATATTTGATTCAAGATGTATATTGATTGATGTTACAGGAATAAAATATCGATGATGGACTTTTATATCATAGAAGATAGTAGACATCATTCTCTACTTAACTCTTCTAATGAATTGTTATTTCCGCTGCGAATATTGATCTAAACTTGTTGTCCATTATATTTTATCTGATTTATTGAAGGCGAACGATAATTTGTTTTTCATTATCTTAGTTATAATATTCTTTACTGGGCTAGTTAAGCTCATCATTTTCCTTTTTGTTCTATTTTTCTTCTCAAGAGACGAGAATATAGCGGGAACTAGTCAGGGTGTGGAGTGATATTTCAAGACAGTTGTTTTAGCAGTCCTCACTATTTTGTAAAATAGTGTATCAATAATTGTAATGAGAAATTATTTGAGTTTGGATATTGTCTAGAAGACAATATTTGTATTTAAACTCACAGCATATGTGTTGTCGTATTTTGCACGACAATTGTAATAATGAAGTCGTAGTTGTTTTCTGTACCATGTATTTGGCGACTCAGAATGGGTTGTGTGGACCTATTTTGGGGGCGTCACAATTATATTTATAAATAATTAAACAAAAATTAATTTGATATTAATTACAAAAAATTTAAATATATTTTTCATTTATTTTCTTGTTTTGGCAAAGTTTTCTAATTTATATTATTATATTTGTAAATAATTAAACAAAAAATAATTTGATATTAATTACAAAAATAACTAATTATATTTTTCATTTATTTTCATATTTTTTGGCAAACTTTTCTAATTTATATTATTATATTTGTAAATAATTAAACAAAAATTAATTTGATATTAATTACAAAAATAATTAAAGATATTTTTCATTTATTTTTTTATTTTTTGGCTAACTTTTCTAATTTATATTATTATATTTGTAAAGAATTAAATAAAAATTTATTTGATATTAATTAAAAAATTAATTAAATATATTTTTTATTTATTTTCTTATTTTTTTGGCCAACTTTTCTAATTTATATTATACTTTAAAATAATTCTTTTATTTTCTCCATGATTTTTTCCCTCTAAATTCACATAATCAAGGCCACATAGGATAATTCTCAACACATAAGCTTTTTTTCACAAGTCAGCTGCTTATGTGGCAAACCGTTTAAAGTCAACCTGACTTGACGGATTTTCTAACGGTTTGTTAGAAAAGTCGAATACAATGAGTTGACTGTTAGAAATAAAAGTTCAATGATCCATTTGTAAGTTGACGTAAAGTACAGTGACTTAGAAATCATTTAACCCGTGAAACCTATGATAATGTTATATTTTTGTATTAAGGTATGTAAGGAATGATGTAATTCATAATGAATGGATAGTTAGATGAGATGTGTATATTGTATCGTGACCACTGAATTTGAGATTCAAGGGACCCGGATTTGGGGTCGTCACACCTATTATCTTTTTTATATCGTTTGTGCATAATTTTGTAACTTTTCGTCTAATAAGTAAACCACATATTTAGACTACACCAGTTGGAAATCTTGAAATGATATGGAGCAGTTCTGCATCTCCCCATTGAAGATCTCCAAAGGCATTGTGATTGAGAACAAGCATATTGATAATCCTATAATTCAGTTCAAACGAAGTGCATAAAAGTGCAAATATATGCTCAAAAATAATATTTAAATCTCACTATTTTAAATAAATCTACTATTTTAAGTAAGGTAATACATTTTGAAAGTAGACGAAACTCTTTCTTCCTCTAATTATTTGTGGGTTAAATACATTTTTTTCCATTCTACTCGATCTCGGTTTATAAATACATAATTGGATTGATTTTTTTTTCATTCGACTCACTATACTATATTTTTTTAACAAAACATTACAAAATCCGTCCAAACCAGATGACTTTTAACTGCAAAAAATAAAAATATATAATTTTATTTAGTTTTCCACGTGCATCTCACAGATTCGTCCATGTCACTGCCAAGGTGGAATTACAATCTATAAAATAAAAATAATTATATTAGAAACAAAAATGTTATTAAAGAAGGTGACAATATATTTTTAGTATATTAAAAGGTGAAAATATAAATATATCATAATTAAACAAATTAAAAGGTTAATAATAAAAATCAAACTATCTAGATCTGTAACAACTCTTACCATTTCATCTTTTGCAAATTACCAATAAGGATCTAATCATCATTATCCTTTATCAACAACTCAAATCCTCAAAATATCATCTTTATCTCTATCTGCATTTTATTATCAAACACATAACCCAATCTCTTAATTTCATATACATAGAACACGCTCGGAAAAGATGAAAAATCCAAAAAGATCAAAGTTGTTCGCCTATAGCAATGGCGAGACAAGTATATGGTTGTTGCTTCTCTTCTTTTAAGCCTTCTTTGCTCCATGAGTTTTTAATTGATTTTGCCACTACCGATAACTAAATAGAACTTTTCTTCGATTTTGGATTTAAGATTTTCAAAAGTAGATGAGTTTCAATGAGTTTCGAATTTAAGATTTTGCAAACCCACGTATTGGTGTGACGACGGTTGGTTTGGTACTATTTTCTCTCTAGATCTGATTTGCCCTAAATTAATTTGGTTGGGTTAAAGTTTTTCAATTGACCAACAATAATAGTTTTTGGCATTTGGGTTTGATTCAGATTCACTTTGAATCCTTGATAAATATTAAATTTTAGTTGGAATTGATAAATATCTATCTAAATAGATTCAACCCAATTATTTATTATGTTCTATTTTATAATCGCCTCGGAAACGATATTTTTAAGTGAACACTATTTTAACAAATTGATTTGTAGCGCCAAAATAGATGAGGATAAATAGTCCGCCATCGGTAAGAGTAGCGACAGACAATTTTTTTTACATGCCTCTACTCTTATAGTAGAGGCATTGATGAATGTCCTAAATACTCTCGCTTTAGTTATATTTAAATAGTTTCACTGTATTTATTTTTAATATAATTTATATTATTAAATCAAATTGTGTTACAATATGGAGTTTAATAATTGACAATAAATCAAATTTATATTTATAATTGACAATGTGAAATTTTATTACCTAAGAAATTATTCATACAAATAAATACATTGAATATAATTGACATTGTTAAATTTTATTACTTAAGAAATTATTTATACAAATAAATTCATTGAATAAAATTGAAAATTTTAAATTTTATTACTTAAGAAGTTACATATAAAAATAAATACATTAAATATAATTTATCATGTTATATTTTATTACTTAAGAAATTATATTACAAATAAATACATTGAAATTATTTAAATATAATTAAAGTAGATGTATTCTAGACATTTCAACATGCCTCTACTCTCCTCTACTAAGAGTATAGGCAAGTAAAAAAAAATTATATGCCACCACTCCTGGTAGCAGTAAGGGTTTAATTTTTATTAATCTCGTTCATTAGATCTCTTATTGAACGAACGATGAAAGATTAGTGTCCATAACAATCATTTGTTATGAATTACTACCTATGTATATGTATATCAACTTTTTAAAATTCTTATCCTCCAATTAATATTTTAAGTTTTATGGGTATTGGTAAGGGTACGGTTGATGATTAATTTTCTTAATGTACTAGCTTGTTATATATTGCAGATTTTTGTGATTGGTTGACCTCTTGGTTTGAATTTTCTACACTTAGACCAATAATTGATAACATGTTGAGTTTGAGATGATTTAGTCTAGGGCTCCAACATCTATTACTTTGACAAAGATTATAGATTTATAGTGACGTAATATTATGACAACGATTATGGTGTATGATTGCCTTATGGGGTGTGAAGATAATAGTTTCTTTTTGACCCATGTATATTTCTTGAAATGATATACAAATATAATTAATGATATATCTTAATGATTGAGGTGTATTTAAAAGTAAATAAAAGATTAAGAAAAATAACCCATAATGTTAATTCCTTGAATTGTTGGTCCATTTCATACTTATACAATGGCAAAACTAATGAATTATTCACTATAGTTGACATGTTTTACTGATTACACCATTGAATTTTTAACTTTTTAAATTACCCAAGTAAACTAATTATTATTTTGAAATTGGATAATTCCATTAAAAAAAAATTAAACGGACATTAATTTTTTATTGGCAAAACTAATATATTACTCACTGTAGTTGTCACGTTTTACTAATTACACCATTGAATTTTTAATTTTTTAAATTACCCCCATCAAACTAATTATTATTTTGAAATTGAGTCATTCTGTTAAAAAAAATTAAACAGACGTTAATTTTTTATCTACGTGGATCTGGAAGAGAAATACAAGATAAAAAATATTACTTATTTAGCAAAAAAATAATAAAAAACTTGAAAAAAAAATAAAATATTTTGGGTACTTAGATCTCAAATATGTATCAATAGAAGTAACTTACTCGCGAATGGAAAGAAATGCATCAATAACAAAAATGAAAGAGCGGTAATTGACAACAACCAGGTGCATCTGCCTCTGAGTTCTCTCCACATCCACCCGTAAAAACTCAAGCTCTAATCGAATCATAAATACAATTCCAACAAAATAAATTTAACCAAATATTACTACCACATGTATATATATATATATATATATATATATATATATATATATATATATATATATATATATATATATATATAATCACACACATAGATATAGAGAGAGATTGGGGAAGGGGTAGACCTTTTAGAGGCGATCCAGAGTGAAGGTGAGGAGTTCGGAGACATAAGGCTGCTAAGAGTCAAATGCAAGAGGGAGGAAACCTAATGCAACACCATTTACTTAATCTGTTGTTGTTGTTGGGGATTCAAACTCCATTGTTATATCTAATGCTGAACTTTGAAGTCCAATTCAATATTTTGGGTACTCGGATCTTAGCTTTTAGAGAGAGAAAATACGCAAATCTATTTGATCTGGAAGAGGGAGAAGAGAGAGGGGAGGAAGGAAGAGAGAGAATAAATAAGATTTATTTATTTTCTTTTTTCTTTTTTCTTTTTCACGTCCACGTAGAATAAAAACTGAAACGATTTAACAGTCGTGGGACAGAGATAACAGAATGACCCAATTTTAAAATAATAATTAGTTTACTGGGGTAATTTAAAAAATTAAAAATTAAATAATGTAATTAGTAAAATGTGTCAACTACAGTGTAAGACCCCAAATTTTATGAAATAAAAGTATTCAATTTTTTTTATAATTATTATTCTAATCGGTAAATGGTTAAATTGATAAAAGGTTAAAATTAAGGGTGATATGTTCAAATTTTACAAAGTAAGCAAGTTGTCATAAAATATTCGTTATGTCGGGGAATATTCGTTTGTTCTGAGAATATTCTTTTTGTCGGGAAATATTCGTACGACGACCCAATCATTGGTGGACCCCACAACAGAATAACCGTCGGATATAAAAAGCGACAGAAATAACCTTTTTATAAAAATAACGGCAAAACTTTTACCGTTAAACTGTTGAAATACCCAGTGATAAAAGTACAATAATATACATTGTTACACAGTAGCACACAGTATTGCACAGTATCTCTGATTATTGATGCTTACGTAAGAAGTCACTCAGTTCATTTAATAATTACCACAGTAGTTGCTGCTTAGTATCTCATATTATTGGTTCAATTATTATCACAGTATCATCTGCACAATATTTTATATTATTAAATCAATAATTGAGACGACACATTTATTCATATTATTATTTGCATTATTGATAATGTCTAGAAAGTTCTGTCGAGGAAAGGGGTTAGGTTATTTAATTACGCACCAATAAGGAGAAATCCTTATCGGAAAGCCCTCTCTTTCTTGAGAATGATCTAGTTGTCAATATTATGAGTTGTAATATTAATGATAAATAATTGTTAAAAGGTTAAAAATGTGTTTATTGAAGATAAGTGATTTGTGGTAAATATTTATTCACTTTTTGATATAAATAGAGGGGTTCGTCATGAGGCGTTTGTTGTAAGTTTGACTTATTATTCCATGGAGAGATGTACTAAATTTTCAAACCGTCAGTTGTGGTTTTAATAGTAAATCAATATGGACCGTCCGTTGTGGTTTTAATAGTAAATCAATATGGACCGTCCATTTTTAATAGTAAATCAATCTGGATTGTTTGTGAATCAGTTATTATTTAGTCCATTCTCCTATAAATAGAAATTTATTTCTTCTTTCATTCTCACCAATTCACTAAGACTCACAAGAGAAACTATAGAGATAAAGAAGAAGAGTATTTTGCTACTTCACTATTGCAGTATCCAATCTCCTACTAAGGTAACATATATTAATTTTCGTATTTATTCTTTATTAATCTGCGGGAGTAACCTGTCTACGCGGATTATCGCATGCATGGTGAATAACCATTCGTATTCATTCTTTAATTGTGGGAATAACTTGTCTATGCGAATTACTGCATGCATGGTGAATAACCATTCGTACTTATTCTTTATTTGTGGAAAAGATATGTCTACGCGGATTACCGCATGACGGGTGAAAATCCATTTGCAGTTTCGTATATTATTCCTTTTCATATTCCTAAATCTAAACTTACTATGGTAAGTATTGCTTCTATAATCCCTGAAATTAGTAGAATATCCTTGAGTTTTGCGCTTCATCTAGTATCGTTTCATTGGAATATTGGTCTGAACTTTCTTATTAAATTTTAATATTTTCATTCGGGGTACTATTAACGGGGTACTATTCACTCGGGTACTATTTATGGGGTATTATTTACTCGGGGTACTATTCATTCGGGTACTATTTATTCGGGGTACTTTGCATGGCGGGGTACTATTCATTTGGGTACTATTCATTCGGAGTACTGTAATGCCCCCATATCCGGGTCCCTTGAACCCCGGACCTGGTATGTTACGATACATCATTTTTATAACTACTGCGGAAGATATAAACATAAATTATTTATACAATAAACTTTTACAACATAATCCCCAAGGTTTGCAACCTTAACTTAATACATACATTCAATAACTTAAAAGGTTTACAATATCATTTGCATTAGATAACTTAATAATTCTAAATACATAATAATCTACACTTGAAATTTGCCTTTGCCACTGTCGTTCTTCGAGTCTTCGTTTAAGACTGAAATTTGTTATCATAATATAGCAAGTTTGCCCAGTAAATTTAAGTACAATAAAGATATATCATAATTGAAAAAGAATAAGCTTTTAAGTTTTCAACAATGTAATATAATTGTGAAAGAGCATGAATCAAAACTTCAATAACTGAATAATTATACTGAGTGGTCAACAATGACCATGAACAAATTTAACTGAACCTTATGGTAATGAAGGTGATCAGTCTTTCATACCTGATGAATATATGTAACATGTACTAAGTGCGAATCAATAATCAAAGATGTGAAATAATTGTCAATAATTAATCCACTAGCATGCTTGAAACATAATAACCCGAGTTTGAGTTAGGAGACTTGCATGTTCGACGAACTACGGCTAACTAGCTTTAATTAAAACTCTTTGGAATGACCTAGCATTGACAATGTTGGTCTATTAATTAGTACTGCATATAATTGTACGTCTATACGCTTACTTATGCTATTATCTAGCAAATAATTCAATCACATTATACACATATTATAATGTACCATCATTAATCATATAATGATATTTAATAAATCTTAGGTTAATGATTTAATAAATTTGTAAGGTTTTTCTTAAGTAATAAACACTTATTAGATCCTTAAATAATTTATTATAATTGTTTAATTAACGGGTCATTTAAATTATCTTCATTTATTAACTCTATATTTATTTAATTACCATTTAATATTAGTTAAATAGTAATTAATTAATTACCTTTAGTTATTATTATTTAATAAATAATATCTAATTACATTTACTTATTATTTAATGTTAATTAAACAATGAATAATTACATTATTAATATTATTTGTCTTTAATTATTATTTAATATTAATTAAGTAATAATTAATTATCATTTATCCTTGAATAATAAAAAATTGATTCATTTTCTTCATTAGTTTTTAATTATTCATTACTATTAATAAATGAACAATTAATTAACATTGTCCTTATTTAGTATTAATTATTTATCCTTAAACAATAAACAATTAATTCACTTCATAAGTCTTTAATTATTCTTTCTTATTAATCTAAGAATAATTAATTATCATTCGTTCTTATTTACTATTTAATATTATTTAATTAATTATTTATCCTTGAATAATAAATAATTAATTCACTTCATTAGTCTTTAATTATTTTTTCTTATTAATCTAAGAATAATTAATTATCATTTGTTCTTATTTATTATTTAATATTAACTAAATAATAAATAATTATTTTATAAATTTTATGTCAATGTAATTAAGTAATTACATTATCTTACTTAAGCCTTCTTTAATTATTATTTAATATTAATTAATCAATGGTTAAACTTTATTTATTATTTAATCTTAATTAAATAATCAATAGTTACTTTATTAATATTATCTCTACTTAATTATCACCTAATATCACTTAGATAATAATTAAATAGTTAATTACACTTAAATTACATGTAATTAGTTTAACAATCATTTAATTGCATTAAAAATTAAAAATTAGTAAGTTTTAAATGATTTTAAATGAGTTTAAACCACTAATTACTTAATAATTACATAACTGTTCCAAAAATTGTGAATTAAATATCTTAATATTCTTCATAATTTTAGAAAAATTTGGGTCCAAGAACCATTACCGGAACCGGCCGAAACAGTGCCGAACCAGTCATCTGAAAATTTTGGTCGGTTCGGTTATTGCTGAACTAACAGTAGATTTTTGATTTTTTTCCAGATTTGGGGTCCTTCACTAAAACTTGAATAAAATAAAATCTAAAACTCTAATTTGGGTCCAATCAAACTCATTGGATTCATATCTTCCCGAACTACATTTTCCATTCATCAGACATCAAATTTGGATCTGTTTTGGTCCCGGAAATTAGCCCTGAAGTGACTGTTCTTGCACATGAGTTCATAGTTGGAGTGTTTTGGTAATAAATCCATATCTTCCTCATTTTTTAACATTTTTACATGCTTCCAAAGGATTTTTGCTCTTAACTCATAGTTCTAGCATACCAAGAAGCAAAATAACAAAAATCATTTGTAGATTTCAAAATGAAAAGCATAGATCACATCTTTAAATTAGGTTTTTCCCAAAAACTTCCTTAGCTTCCTTTTTCCCAAATTTCCAATACAAACTTACATAGATGAGCAAGTTAAGCATATTATACTCAAGATTTATCATTCATATAAGACTCTAGCCTATTAGAACTTGCACTTCCATGAATATCTCACAAGATCACATAGAACATGCAAAACATAAAAACTAGGGTTTGATTTCTTACCTTGTCTTGTGGGATGTCCTCCTTTTCTTTCCAAAGTAAGTTAGGAACTTGGGATGCATGAAATAGTCACTTCTCTTCCATCCCTCTTGATCTGAATCTCTCCCTCTCTTTCTCTCTTTGTATTTTTGCTAGTTTTGGGAGAGAATAGGAGAAGAAGAATGATGGAGAATGAAATGAATGTGGTGAAATGAAATGGGGTGCTAATATCCCCCATGTTTTTTTTGTCTCTTGGATAAAAGGGTTAGTCTTATCTCTTCCTAATCATGCCCTTAAGGATACTAATTAGATTTACACACTTGTCCTTGTGTGTAAGAACTTCTATTTAAGGAACTTAATTTGCTTAATCTTATTGCCTTAGAAGGCCTAAAAGGGGCGGGTCCCCCATGCCCATTATCCACTCCATTTTTCTTTTATTTTAATGTACAAATTTGATTAACCAAAAGTCTAAAATACCCTTAATCATGTGGGCTAAGTACTGGTTTGCATTTTATTTCTTTTTGGGATTCTCATTTAATTATTTTGGGCTATGTAAGTAACATAGTTTAAATTTTTTAATTTATATTACCCTAATTGTTTATTTAGGATTTCTATTTTCAATCTTATGGAATTTAATTACTTACACATATCTCTTTAATCAATAACCTAATTAGGTTTAAAATTATTAATCACTTGAAATAAACAAAATTAATCTATTAGGTTAGTATAACTTTTAAATACTAACATTTTTTCAATACCATAACCCTTAGGTTATTTAATTACCTTGCTTAATATATAATTAGGTTATGTGGCTTTCCTTTGATATATATAAAACATAACATAACATACTTAAATTACATATTTATTTTATAATGGTAAAATAAATATGCTACACATAATTTCTTATGCAAATACAATTATTTACATACCTAAGATATTATAATATAATATCATTACCTCATTAACATAAATTCAATTAAGAATTTATTTACTTCCTTAAGATATTACGATAAATATAATATCTTTTCTTTTTATTAAACTAATTTCATATAAGAATTTATTTCAATACTCTTGGGTAAAGTATATATAAATATTATATGCTTAACCTGCCTATTTTTGCTTCATCACGCAAATTGTTCCCAACAATTTTATTTTCCCCACTTAATAAATACATATATAATATGTATTCATTAATTTCCAATTACCAGTTACACCAAACCTACACACATCACATATAGAAAATAATTAATAATTTTATTTTCTCACATTATAAACTGTTTATATCAATTTATTTACATATAGCAAATATAATTTAATATATTTACCATATTACGTAAACATACATATTCTTCATAAATCATAAAATGATTTATATACTCATATATTAGACTAGACAATTAATTTAACGTCTAGTAACCCTCTTAATACAGTTTGCTACGTTCAATAAGTCTTTTTCGTATGGCTTGCCATATATATTATCCTGACTTGCCATGTTCTTATTTCTTTTTTCCTTTTTTTATATAAGATTTCTATCGTTTGACTACTACCATCTTCTTATAATGAAGATTTTTATTTATTCTTGTATGATTAATTTAAATAATCAATCCTCTTGTTTAGCTAAATCATATATAACACATCTCCAAGTATATACGTATCTATACATATACACATTTAATTTAATCTAATAATATCTCTTCATTTGAAATTTATTTTTTTAAATAAAATTTTCACATACAAAAATCTCTTTCTAGGTTTTGAATTTTCATAACCCTTATTTTCTCAATTCTTTTTCAAATAGTAATTGTAAGACCCCAACTTTTATGAATAAAGATGATTTTTTTAAAAAATATCATTTTGAATAATTATGTTGTGGATTGGTTATAATATTATAGTTGTGGATAATATTTATAAATTTTGTAAAGTATGGAAGTTGTTATAAAATATTCGATTGGTCCGGAAATATTCGTTTTAACAGGAAATATTTGTACGACGGCACAATCATTGGTGGACCCCACAACAGAATTATTGTCAGAGTTAGAAAACGAAAGAAATATCTTTTTATAAAAATAACGGCGAAAGTTTTACCATTAACTGTTAAAATACCCGGTGATAAAAGTACAGTAGTATGCGTAGTTGCATAGTATCACACTGTATTAATTATTGATGCTTACGTGAGAAATTACTCAGTTATACTCAATTATTGCTACAGTATTTGCTGCATAGTATCTCACGTTATTTGATTCAATTATTATCACAATATTTTATATTATTAAATCAATAATTGAGACGACAAGTTATTCATATTATTATTTGCATTATTGACAATGTCTAGAAAGTTCTGTCAAGAAAAGAGGTTTGGTCACCTAATTGCGCGCCAATAGGGAGAAATCCTTATCGGAAAGTCCCCTCTTTTCTGGGAATGATCTGGTTGTTAATATTGTAAGTTATATTATTGATGAATAAAAATTATTCAAAATATTGAGGAAATTTTTATGATGTATTTGTTGTAAGTTTGGCATATTATTTGGACCCCCCACTTACCCATTTTTCAAAATAGTCGGGAGAAAGTTATATCTGTTTGATTATATATATATATATATATATATATATATATATATATAAAATAAGTTTTTTTTTATGAAAAATAGAATATATTATATTTTATTATGCATAGTGTTTACAAAGTGTCTGCTTAGTGTTTACATAGTGAATTCAGAAAAAAATTCAGCCGATTGAATTGCACCCATATAACTTCTACTGTTGGTCCGTGAGTTCTAAATTCAAATAGTATAATTTACATTCTCCTATAAATAAGATGCTTAGTTTAGAATTGAAACTCACACCAGAATCAGAGAATTCTTCTTCTATAATATTGAGTGTATTTCTTTTGAGTTTTAGGAAGCTTTTGAGTGTAGAAAATAATACAAATTTTCTTCAAGAATATCACCGCCCTTGTAACAATCCAGAATTTTAATTATAATTTTTAAATATTTATTGAATTATATAAATATTTAATGGATGTGTTTATCGTTGAATAAATATTTGTTTAATTGATTTGGTTAATTATTTGTTTAATAAATAATTAAATGAGTTAAGAAAATTTATTATTATGAGATATTATTCTAATTTAATTTAATAATTAAGTTAGAGAATTTATAATGATTAAATGATTTATTCAATAAATTGTTATTAGAATTAATAAAATAAAGTGTGACAAATAACTATACTATAAAGGAGTTATTAAAATAAATTAAATGAGTTTAATTTAGTTTTACCATACAAGGCTTAAATATATTAAGTCTTTAATTTTTAAAGAGTTTTACCAAACAGAGCCTTATGGCTTTTGGATTTTTGGATTTTGAATTATAATAATATAAATTAAATAAATAAAATATATTTATAATCTATACGTTATATTTTGTAACTGATATGAATTATTAGGCCTATTATGGCCATATCCATTTTTATTTTACGCATTTGGTTATCAGTTGGGTTTTGGTTTACATATTCTTGTTAGTTGCTAAGTCTAAGAAGGTTTCCAGAGAGAAAATTTGAGAGAGTTTGAGAGAGAAAAGGCTGGGATTTCAAAGCAAGTTCTGAGTTTCAAGCGATTCTCAGTGAAAGAATTTTCAAAGCAACAAAAGGTATTTTTCTCATAATCTTATTACTATATACATTTTACGTTCTCTGTGTTCTTGAATGTAATATAAAGTTCTTTATAAAATTTCTGTAAACCATGCTTTTATAATTGGTTATGAAATTATGTGTATTTGTAATTATAATTGTTATACTAGCATATATATATATATATATATATATATATATATATATATATATATATATATGTGTGTGTGTGTGTGTGTGTGTGTGTGTGTGTGTGTGTGTGTGTGTGTGTGATTGTATGCTTAACATATATATAAGATTGTATGCTAATTACATGTTAAAGGATGGGAATGGATTTACAGTAAAAATATATGCATGAACATGTTTAGTAGGATAACAAAATTAGTAATTGATTGTATGCTAATTGTAAAATTGAACTGTGATTATATTAATTAGGTAAGAAATAAAGAGAACATAGTGCAAAGGAATCAATTTGGTTTATAATCGTGGAATTACAGTTAAGTTTGTCAGATAATATCAACCATGGAGTTTTTGTTTTAAAACAGTACTTTCAAGGATGTAAGTTTTCTAAAATTGTTGTTTAAATGTTTTAAATGGGTATAGGTATGCTTGATAATATTTATGTGTAGTTTACATGAATTATACATAATATATTGTTGTTAGAAATTAAGATACAGCAACAAAGTTAGCTTGTGTTCTGTTCTTCGTGCTTGGTTCTGTAACTCGAAGCCTCAGCGCCAAAAACAGCGCCTCGGCTCTAAACTTCACGCCTTAGCACCAAAGTCAGAGCTGCAGCACGACTCTCGCGCCGCAGCGCCACTGCCTGGCCTAGGCATTGCGCCGCAGCGCCACAGCGCCACTTCACTGCATGTGAGTCGCGCCACAACGCCAGTACCGCGCCGCAGCGCCGACCCACAGTGCAAACTATGGCGCCGCAGTGCCGATTAACAAAATGTCCAGAAATGACTTTTGTTTTGCACAAAGTCTGTAATTGATGATGTAATGCAATACTATGATTGTTAAAAATATAAAATTGTTATTGTGGTATCATAGTGCTAAGAATGAGCATATAGTTAACACTTAACAAATTTTATTATAATTTTATTGATGTATTCGATAAGTTATGTAAGCACACTAAGCATACACAAGAGAGACGATTCAGGCATGTGACGAATAAACGTCGAAACACCGTGACAAGTGTTAATGAACATTATAAGATATGGAATGGGTTTAATATAGAACCCATAAGTATTCATAGCAAGACTTAAACACTTGAATGAATTTCGAATATTACATAAGTCGAAAAGTTAACACAATCTAATTGAACATTGCGTGCTAATTAACAGGAAGGATTATGAGATGTGGAGTAGAGTTTACATTACAATTACTATGTGTTGTTATGTGACTAATAGTTGATGTGTATGATTATATAATTGTGTAGGACACGTGAAGTGCAGATAGCTGTATGCTGTTAATCCGTTATTGGTAAACAACGATCAAGGCAAGTCTTTCGGTTCCTATTTTCTACGTGGAATTGATGAACTATTTTAATTTGCATGATATGTTATATGTGTTGTAAGCGAGCATGATATGTTATACATGTTCAAAGTATGAAGTGTTAAAGCCAATTTATGACTACATTGATTGAGTACTGAATGTTGATTGAGTAAGGACCTCAATCTTTATACTCGTTATATGAACTACATCATGTATGTTATGTTAGTCCAATGTTTATGAGATGTATATCGAGCATGTTATTATGTGTTATGTGATGCATGAAAACTGTTAGATTTTACTGGGCTGTCGAGCTCAACCTTACAAATAACTACTTTTGCAGGTCAAGATTCCAAGGTAAGGATATGTGCTAAGTGAATCATAGAGATCCATATTCACGAAAATTACTTATGTTTTATGAGAAATGTATTTAGTATTTTGAATGTAACATGTTGTTGAATTATAAGTTGAGTTATCTAATGTATATGGATATCTATTTATGATGTAAGACTTTGTATAGTCATTTTGTTGTAACGATTCATGATATAAATTTGAATCGAAGAGATGTAATGTAAAGGTTGCGATTTAGGGCAATATAGAAGGAAATGTATAAAAGTTTTAAATATTCCGCATTTTTAGTGATTTTAATATCGAATAATGATGTAAAGATAGATTAAAGTTGTATTGTTAACGATCGAGAAGGAGAATATTATTGTATGAATTTTTGGGGTCGTTACAGCCCTACCAGTCAGAAGTACTCTCTTTTTAAGGTAAGAGATATTATTTTGTTCAATAATCGTAAGAAATAATATTTTTTCCATACTCTGTAGTATGTAAGTAATATTATTTCGTTTCAGATTCTGAATTCTACACTCATTTTGTTAAAGTATGGCTTCTATACTCCATGAAATTAGTAGAATATCCTTAAAATTTACGTTTCATCCAGTATCTTTTTATGAAAATATTATTCTGAGCATTCTTGATAATTTTTAATATTTTTATGTCGGGGTACTATTCCCGAAGTACTATTCATGACAAAAATTAATTTCTTTTTAGTCCAAATCATTTTTGATACAATATTATTCTTGAATTTTACTCCACAAAGCAGTATCATGTTGACAATTTGGACATTATTGAATTCTGGATAAATTAAATTTAAATCTTTAAAATTTATCCTTTGCTTTCATTTAATTGAATTTTTATATCATTGTCATCATCCTCATGCTTATATTATGATGAAAGTCATCTTTGTCCCGTAGTGCATAGATGAACTGCTGATTGGTATGATTATGACTAGGGATTATTCGGTATAATCATGACCTGTAATATTACAAATGATGTGGTAAATGTCCTCATTGGCCCGTAGTGCATTGATGGATAGTTGTTGGCATGATTGTGACCATTAGTGATAACACTATTATCCTTGGCCCGTAGTGCATGGATAATTCGTGGACATGATACTAATGAATATCCTTAGCCCGTAGTGCATGGATAATTCAGTGATGTGGATTATTTATTAAGCTGAGTCTCAACAATAAAATTGATGACAAACTTTTAAATCATAGAGGATAGTAGATATCATGCTCTACTTGACTCTTCTAATGGATTGCTTGTTCCGCTGCAGTTAAACTTGATGTTTATTGTATTTTAATCAGTTTAACATTGTTAAAAGCTAACGATAATTTATTCTGCATAATCTTAGACATAATATTTCTTACTGGGCTAGTTAAGCTCACCCTTTTGCTTTCATTATTTTCTTCAGAAAATGAGAACGTAGCCGGGACTGGTCGGGAAATGGAGTGAAGGTCCGAGATGTTGGCTGTAGTAGTCCTCACTATTTTATATAATAGTGTGATAATAATTATAATGAGGACTCCATTTGAGTTTGGATATTGTCTAGAAGACAATATTCGTGTTAGAACTCTGAGCTATGTTTTGTCACATTTTACACTATAATTATATAATTAAGTTGTATTTGTATTCAGTACCATGTATTTGATGACTCAGAATGGGTGATGTATACTTATTTTGGGGGTGTCACAGTTGGTATCAAAGCTTAGGGACATGATCCCTGGCTGAGGCGTGAGACTAGAACTAGGAGGGGAGAGATGGGTAATTCCTTCGCTAGTATGACCTACCTAAGCTTATTTGTTATTTAATTGGTCGGTCAGAATATAGGGATAATATGTGGCATGTCAATTAACCCTTGTTTTGTGGCAGTGTTTGAAAATGACATCCGAGAATGTTGAGATAAGCAATGGAGCACATGAGACCGTTGAGTCACCAATGATCAATACCCAGGATAATGTGCATCAGGAAGGCAATAATCCTCAAGTAAATAACAACACCGACCAAATGATGAACGACGGAATATTTAGGAGCTTTCTGCAATTCGTGTAACATCAGGCAAGAGAGACTCCTGTTCAAAATGCAGGTGGAAACAGTGACAACTCTCAGACGGTCACCGTTAAGCAGTTCAAGGAGCTGGGACCATCGGAGTTTTTGGGAAATCCAAAACCACTTAAGGCAGAGACGTGGATAAAGCAGATCACCAAGATATTTAATGTCTTGGAATGCTCCGAGGAGCAAAAGGTTCCCTTTGCCACCTTCATGTTACGAGGAGAGGCAAATTATTGGTGGAAATCTGTAAAATGTACTCAACCTATCGCACTGAAGATGTCTTGGGAGAAGTTCTAAGAACTGTTCAACGACAAGTACTTTTCCGAAAGTATTCGTCACATGAAGGAGGTGGAACTTATTAAGCTGGAACAAAACAATATGAACGTGTCGCAGTACGAAGCTAAGTTTGCTGAGTTGTCCCGGTTTGCATCCCACTTGGTTGATAATTAGGAGAGAATGATGCGAATGTTTCTGCGAGGTTTGAAACCCGAAATACGTCAATACCTTATTTCTCACAAACTGTGTTTGTATTCAGATGTTGTAAATAGGGCTCAGTTATTGGAGCACGATAATGAGTCAACCCAACCAAGAGAGAGCATCCGGCAAAATGATAATACCAGTGGTAGCAGTCATCAAAGCGGTGACAACAAACATGGAGGAAGTCAACATGCCAGAAATAGTAACCACTTCGGTGGTAATCATGGCCAAGATAATAACAGCGGAAATTTCAAGAAGAGGAGATTCAATAATGATGAAAAGACGTCAGCACCAGCACCCGTTGTTAAAAAGTAGAACGATCATCGATCGTATGCTACAAATGAGGAGGGGAGGGACACATCAATCTAAACTGTACGCAGCAATCCAAAACATGTTATAATTGCGGAAGAGAAGGTCACCTAGCCTGATTTTTTCATGCAGTGAAGTCAAGTCCAGTTGGGATGGAGGCACCAAAGGCCGTCCCAGAGAAGTCAAAGTAGTTCAAGGGAAAACGTTTGTCGTGACCTCTCAAAAAGCGAGGAACCCGAATGAAGTTATCACGGGTAAGCTAATCATAAACTCTTGCGAAGTCTATACCTTATTTGATACCGGTTCTACCCTTTCTTTTATTTCTCCTACTTGCGCTCAACGTTTAAATTTAACTTCGGAGAAATTAGACTTCGACTTATCTGTTGAAACTCCATTAGGAGAAACCTTCATTACATCCACTGTTTATAAGTCTTGTTTGATTCAAATAGGCAACCGCATGTTACATGTCGATCTTATCTCTTTGAAAATACTTGCATTTGATGTGATTTTTGGGATTGATTAGTTAACTACTCATCATGCTAAAATTAATTATTTTCGTAAGGTTGTTAGCTTTCATATTCCTAACTAACCTATTATGCGAATTCAAGTAACCAAACCACTAAAGTCAATCACTGTCATATCAAGCCATAAAGTTATTCGTTTATTGAAAAATAGATGTCAAGCTTTCTTAGCCCATGTCACAGATTTAAACAAAATTACGTCAGATTTGAATGATATTTCTATTGTTAATAAATTTCTCGACGTATTCCCTGAAAAACTTCCTGGCCTACCCCCAAAGCGTGAAATCGAATTTTGTATCGACCTTGAACCCGGTACAAAACCCATTTCCAAAGCCCCATATCGAATGACTCCTATTAAACTTCAGGAGTAAGATGGAAGTATGCGACTTTGTATTGACTATCGGGAGTTGAATCATGTCACCATCAAAAGTAGGTACCCGTTGCCTCGTCTTGATGACCTGTTTGACCAGTTGCAAGGTGTTAAATTCTTTTCAAAGATTAAAACTGATGACATTCCAAATACTGCTTTCAGAACTCAGTACGGGCATTACGAATTCTTAGTTATGTCTTTTGGATTGACTAATGCTCCTGCTGCCTTCATGGCTATGATGAACCGAGTATTCAAGGAATATTTGGATCATTTTGTGGTTATTTTTATTGATGACATCCTCATTTATTCCAAAAGCCATGAAGATCATGAGCAACACTTGAGGCTGATACTCCAAAAGCTTCGTGAGAACAAGTTATATGCCAAGTTGAAGAAATGCGAGTTTTGGCTTGAGGAAGTAGCATTCCTTGGGCACGTGATATCAAATCATGAAATATCTATTTGTGACGCCCCCAAAATAGGTATACATCACCCATCCTGAGTCGCCAAATACATGGTACAGAATTTAAATACAAACTTAATTATACAATATGACAAAAGCGTAGCTGAGAGTTTTTACACGAATATTGTCTCATATACAGTATCTAAACTCAAATGGAGTCTTCATTACATTTATTATCACATCTATTACATATAATAGCGAGGACTACTATAGCCACCTATCCTAGACCATCACTCCATTCTCCGACTCATCCCGGCTACGTTCTCATTTCCTGAAGAGAATAATAAAAGCAAAAGGGTGAGCTCAACTAGCCTAATAAGAAATATTATGACTAAGATAATGCAGAATAAATTATCGTTAGCCTTCAACAGTATTAAACTGATAAAATACATTAAACATCAAGTTTAACTGCAGCGGAATAAGAAATCCATTAGAAGAGTCAAGTAGAGCATGATATCTACTATCTTTTATGATTTAAAAAGTTTATCATCAATTTTATCGCTGAGACTCAGCTTAATAAATAATCCACATCACTAAATTATCCATGCACTACGGGCCAAGGATATTCGTGTAATCACTAATGGTCATGATCATGCCAACAACTGTCCATCAATGCATTACAGGCTAATGAGAACTTTTATCACATCATTTATAACATTACAGGTCATGATTACACCGAATAATTTCTGGTCATAATCATACCAATCAACAGTCTATCAATGCACTACGGGCCAATGAGGACATTCATCATAATATAAACATGATGATGATGATGACAATGATATAAGAATTCAATTAAATGAGAGCAATGATATATTATAAAAATTTATAATTTAATTTATCCAAAATTTAATAATGTCCAAATTGTTAACATGATACTGCTTTGTGGAGTAAAATTCAAGAATAATATTGTATAAAAAATAATTTGGACCGAAAAGAAATTAATTTTTGTCATGAATAATACCCCAGGTGAATAGTACCCTGTGAATAGTACTCCGGCATGAAAAGATTAAAAATTATCAAGAATGTTCAGAATAATATTTTCATGAAAAAATACTAGATGAAGCGTAAATTTCAAGGATATTCTACTAATTTCAAGGAGTATAGAAGCCATACTTTAACAAAATGAGTGTAGAATTCGGAATCTGAAACGAAATAATATTACTTATATACTATAGAGTATAGAAGAAAATATTACTTCTTACAAATATTGAATAAAAATAATATCCCTTACCTTAAAAAGGAGAGTATTCCAACTGGTGTAGCGAGGATATTCTTGAAGAAAACTTATATTGTTTTCTACGCTCAAAGCTTCCTTAAACTCTAAGGAAATACGCTCAATATTATAGAAAAAGAATTTTCTGATTCCGGTGTGTTTTTCAATTCTAAACTAAGCATCCTATTTATAGGAGAATGGAAAGGATACTATTTGAATTTAGAAATAACGGACTGTACAGGGAATCGTTCACGGGCGTCGGCTGATTTCTAAAAATAAAATTTGATTTTACTATGCAAACACTATGCATAATAAAATATAATATATTCTATTTTTCATAAAAAATAAAACTTATTATAATATTATTAATAATAATAATACTCCCTCCCTACCTTTATTCTCCCACCCGTGAACCAATTCCTCCCCCCCCCCCACATATATTTGTCATCACACGTAGGCCCCACCTTTATATATGTATATGTATATATATATACTGAATAACTTTCTACCGATTATTTTGAAAAATGGGTAAGTGGAGGTCCAAATAATATGCCAAAATTTACAACAAATACTTCATAAAAAATCTCCTCAATATTTTTAACAACATTTATTCATCATTATTATAACTCGCAATATTAATAACCAGATCGTTCTTAGGAAAGAGGGGGCTTTCCGATAAGGATTTCTCCCTATTGGCGCGCAATTAGGTGACCAAACCCCTTTTCTCGACAGAACTTTCTAGACATTGTTAATTATGCAAATAATAATATGAATAACTTGTCATCTCAATTATTGATTTAATAATATAAAATATTGTGCAGATGATATTGTGACAATAATAGAATATATAATGTGAGATACTATGCATCAATTACTATAGCAATAATTGAGTATAACTGAGTGACTTCTCACGTAAGCATCAAATACCATGTGCTACTATTCAACCACGCGTATTACTGTACTTTTTATCACCGGGTAATTCGACAGTTAATGGTAAAACTTTCGTCGTTAGTTTTATAAAAAGATATTTATGTCGTTTTCTAACTCCGACAATAAATTTGTTGTAGGGTCCACCAATGATTGTGTCGTCGTACGAATATTTCCTATTAAAACGAATATTCCCCGACCAATCGAATATTTTATAACAACTTGCATACTTTGAAAAATTTATAAATATTACCCACAACTATAACATTATATCAAATCCACACCATAATATTCAAAAATATATTTCGAGAAAAATAATCTTTATTTATGAAAGTTGGGGTCTTACAACCTCCCCTTCTTATAAAATTTCATCCTCGAAATTGGGGTACGTACCTGGTATGTCGATGAGGTGATGATACATTGATTTCATTTCAGATTCTAACACCCAGGTCATTTCCTCAACATCGTGGTTTCTCACAAAACTTTGACTTGAGGTATATACTTGGAGCGTAGAATATGTTCCTTCTTATCAAAGATTTTAACATGTACCTCTTCATACTTTAAATCTTCCGCTATCTCGTCCGGTTCTAATTCAATAACGTGGTTAGGGTCTTCCACATATTTACGTAACATAGATATGTGAAAAACGTTATGAACACAACATACTTGGCGGTAAGGCGAGTCTATATGCCACAGTTCCTACTCGATCGAGGATTTCAAATGGGCCAATGAATCGAGGATTGAGCATTCCTCTCTTTCCAAATCTTGTAACTCCTTTCCATGGAGCAACACGTAACAACACATGATCTCCAACATTGAATTCCACGTCCTTTCGATGAAGATCAGCATGACTCTTTTGTCGATCTTATGGGATTTTTATACGTTGTCGGATCATTTAAATCTTTTTCGTTATCATGTGTACAAATTCTGGTCCCAATAACGTTGCTTCACCCACCACGTCCCAGCATATTAGAGAACGACACTTGCATCCATACAACGCTTCAAATGGAGCCATGCCAATACTTGCTTGATAACTGTTGTTGTAGGAGAATTCCACCAATGGTAAGAACTTGTCCCAATTTCCCTTGAAGTCAAGGATACAGAGTCTTAATAGATCTTCAAGAATTTGAATAGTCTTCTCCGACTGCTCGTCCGTTTGAGGATGATATGCCGAACTGAATCGTAAATCCGTTCCCATAGCTTTTTGCAAATTAACCCAAAATCGTGAAGTGAATCATGGGTCTTGATCAGAAACTATGGATACTGGCATACTATGCAGTCTTATAATTTCATTTATATATATACGAGCAAGACTTTCAAGTGAATAAGTTTCTCGTATAGGTAAGAAATGAGCATACTTTGTTAGTCTATCGATAATGACCCAAATCGCATCTATGCCTTGAGAAACCTTGGGAAGACCAGTAACGAAATCCATGGTAATGTGCTCCCACTTCCATTCTGGAATTCCAAGTTATTGCAATGGACCTTTTGGCACTTGATGATCCGCCTTGACTCGTTGACACGTTAAACACCTTGAGATAAACTCCGCGATCTCTCTTTTCATATTGCTCCACCAAAATGTATGTCGAAGATCACAATACATTTTGGTACTCCCACGATGAATTACAAACGGTGTGTTGTGTGCCTCCATCATGATGTTATACTTTAAATCAAGGTCGTTAGGAACATAAAGTTTGGAGTTGACTCGAAGTATTCCTTCTTCATCGATTCTTACTTCTGGAATAGCACCTTCCTGTACTTTCTTCTTCATACACATCAGCTCCAGGTCTGTAGCTTGAGCAACTTTAATTTTATCGATTAAAGTCGGTTCTAATCGTATATTTGCCATCATCACGTGGGTTCCTGGAGTCTTTAACTCTATCTCCATCCTTTGCAAGTCATACAAAATGGGCATTTGCGTTAACAATATCGCACTCGTACCCGCATATGATCTTCTACTCAACGCATCAGCTACCACGTTTGCCTTTTCAGGATGGTATTGAATGGTATGATCATAATCTTTCAACAGCTCGAGCCAACGTCGTTGTCGCATGTTGAGTTACTTTTGGGTGAAGAAATATTTGAGGCTTTTATGATCCGTATAGATCTCCACCTTCTCCTCATACATGTAATGTCTCCAGATCTTTAGCGCGAAAACGACTGCTGCCTACTCTAGATCATGAGTAGGATAATTCCTCTCATATTCTTTGAGTTGTCATCATAGGCTATGACTTTCCCATGTTGCATGAGAACACATCCTAACCCCCTGCATTAAACATCACTGTAGATGACAAATCCCTCTGAACCAGATGGTATTGTTAGAACAGGTGCTAAAATGAGTCTCCTCTTGATTTCTTGAAAACTCTTCTCACATTCCTCGCTCCAACCGAATTTTTAATCTTTTCGAGTCAGCTGAGTTAATGGAGTAGCGATTCGAGAAAATCCTTCCATGAATCTCCGATAATAACCAGCTAAGCCCAGAAAGCTACGTACTTCGGTCACTGACTTAGGTTGCTCCCAGCTTTGAATTGCTTCAATCTTCGCTGGGTCAACCGATATTCCATGATTTGATATCACGTGCCTGAGGAATGCTACTTGTAAAAACCCGAAAATTTTTAAACAATTATATTTGTCTTTTAACGAATAAATTTTTTATTGTTATTATTATTATTATTATTATTATTATTATTATTATTATTATTATTATTATTGTTATTATTTTATTTTAAGAATATTGGTATCATGAATAATATTTTGAAATTTATGCGATATGGATTTAGAAGGATAATTAATTTAAATTTTTAAGTTGACTGAGAATGAAAGTTAAGTCAGATATAGTTCAAAATCCTAATTATGGATTTTGAATAAAGAATGAGAATATTAATATATAATAATTATATTTCAGTGCTATAAATATGTACTGTATGTGTATACTGATAATGGTTGGTCAATTATAGTGTAACATGACAAAAAAACCTAGCATTACTTTGATAAACCCTATTTTGAAACTCAAATAGGAGTTCAAGACTGTTAAGTAATTGTGTTAATATGATTATTCACAAGTATTAGAGATTTTAATATTAATTAGGAAAAACCCTAATTAGTAATTAGAAAACTCTAATTATTAGAAACCCTAATTATCAAATTAGACACCCTAATTGCTAAATTAAAAATCCTAATCTCTAATTTAGAAAGCTAAATGTTAATTAGTAAATTTTAAACTTAATTTGCAAGATCTAAGTAATTAGGAAACCTAAGGTAATTAGGAAACCATAATTTCTATTTTTAGAAAGTTTAAATTTCCATTTTATACCATAATTAGAAACCCTAGAAAATCAATGTGCAAAACCTTAAGGGTTAAACCCTAAGGGTCAAACCCTAAGGGTTAGCTAAGTTACTAAAGTGCCATTAAAATTGCAAGCAAATGGACAAAAATACCCATTTTGCATTCTTTATTAGGAAACTTGTAAATCTTGCCAAAATTGGAGTTGGTGACCAACTCTAGATCAACCATGTGACTAAAATCTTCACAAATCAGCCAAGTTCATTTCATCATCATATATATAGATCAAGAGAGAGAAAAATTCATAATTTAGCCCCATTTACTCACATATACTCAACCTAGACCTTCTCTCTCTAAGCCCACAAAAATCAAGTGATTCAGTCCCATATCAAGCTCCTAGAACATCACAAACAGATCAGGAAGCCTAGAATCAAGATTTGTCAAAGTGAGGTATAAACCCTAATTTAAAATCTGATCTTTAAAGCTATGTTAGATTTGGTGTTTTAGTGTTTAAATATGTTGTATGTTATGTTAATAAGTGATCTGGGTTGTTATATTGTGGATCTATAACATCTAGATGCACGAAATTAAAGATTTCAAAAATCTAGAAAAACTTTAAAATGTTGTATGACAGTCAAATGTCAGACCTCATAGATCGATACTTGTTAGTTGTTTTAGTGTTTTAAAAGTTTGTACTTATAGTATGTTATAAGGATCAGGGTCAGATTATGTATATATTACAAGTTATGGATGGTCAAACCTCGTTGACCGACCATGACTTCCTGTTTCTGGGTAACCCAGAACTTGCCAAGAAACGTCGGACAAGAAGTGCATGGGCTCGGATTTGTCAGTTGTTTGTAGATATGATTTTGTTATTGTATCTAGTTTATAGTATGCTATATGGACTACAGATTTGTGTCTTTAGATCACCTATATAATAAATAGATTTAATGCAGTGGCTGGTCAAAGTAGGCCAGATGATCACGGATTGTGTTTTCTGGGTAACCTAGAAAACTCAAGAACGTGATCTCTGACAGGTTTTGACCGGCTTGGATCTTGAGATTGTGTTATTGTTAGACTGATTTTATTTAATAGATCTGTTCCTTGACATGTTGTCTACAATCTGGAACCATTAAACCACCAAAACATTACGTGGATAGCAAGTTGTGGAAGCCCAAAACTAGCCACTCGAACTGTTCTTATTTTTTGGGTAACCCAGAAAATGAAGAACATCTCTGACAGCTTGTTCAATGGCTTAGATCTTGCTCGTCTGTTGCTATAAGACCCTGTTTATGATTGATACATGTAGTATTACATCAATATTACATGATCAAAGCTTTAGATGGCCTAGAAACATATTGAACAGTGAATTAATGTTGGTCAAACATGGCATTTAGAACACTGCTTATGAATGTTCATGAAGCTCAAGAACACATTAGGCGACACTTTCTGTCGCTAACTTTTTGTCGCTAAAGGCTTTAGCGATAGATTTATTAATATTAATTAATTTAATTTCCAAAAATCATTTAAAAATAGAAAATAATTTTTGAAAATTGGAAAATTAGTTTTAAAAATTATTTTAAGTTATAAAAATTAACTTTTAATAATTTGACACATTTTTCATTAATATTATTATTTATTTGAATATTAATGATATTAAATTTATTTAATAAATGAATTAAATAAATAAATTAAAAATGATTTTATTAGATTAAAAATTATTTTAAATGAAAATAAAGTATTTAAAAATATTTTAAGTTATAAAATATAACGTTTAATATTTTAAGACAAATTTCATGTAACGCCCCCAAAACCGGGAATCTTCCAACCCGACATATGGTGCTACACGGTGCTACAGTTCGCACATACATTCAGTTGAAATACCTCAAAAGAGTGAATATGTCTTCTATATATTCCAAAACAATATTACCATTCACAGGTTCTTTATAACCATTACATGTGTTCTTGTCATAATATCAAATAATTATAACATTCATACTATACTATTACAAAGACAATTTATTTGTCTGCCTTAGCATTTCCTTTATCTTTACCGGATCCCTCGGTCCATTCGGTCTTAGCTGCATTCATATGATTCAAGCAAGAGTGAGCATAACTAACTCAACAAGTATGACAATTTTAATTAAACAATAGGTTTGAATCATATGAATCGTATATCTTCTATAACTGAATCAATAGTTATGAAGTACTATCGATAATTCAAAATAGCACTTCTCTTTTCTTTAAAACGTTTAACAATGAACAACAAAAGTTAAACATCAATTTCGGTCCAAGACCTTGAGCATTTCATTCTTTCTTTGAAAAGGACAACCCGGCACCAAGTCCGTAAGTCCGATATATCTTACGAGCACGTCTAGGTGATCAGCCTATAGTACTCTATGGTGTACAACACTATTTCTTTAAACATATGTACGTTTAAGTTTTGGCAACCTCACGTGCCTGTCGTTTGACGACAAAATATTTGTGTATTCATACTTAGTCTTTCTTTGAAATCAATTCCAAAACAGTTTGGCAAAAGATATCAACATTTACAATATTTTGATAGATTATAAATAAATCCACAAAACACATTAAGCCTAGCCGAAGGAATTAGCTTTGACTTCATTATACATCAATTCATGCGTAAGGTACATAAATTACAAAGCTTGTCTAGAATGAACATAGACAAGGGTTAGAACACTTGCCTTCAGCGTCTTCTACAGTTAATTTACTTTTCCTTTGAGTCTCTAAGGATTCTACAATACATGATCACATAACATACCACATTAGGTCATAAACAATCATGTATGGTTACTAATTTATCTTACCCTTCTTCTCAATCTAATTATTCTTTAGATTGGTTATCATTCGTTACGGTTTATTGCATTACCTTGTGTCTACCTTTTCATAACCTTTTGTCAACCTTTATTAGTTAATCTTAAGGTTATTATCATCCTTAATGAATTTACTTCAAGTTAATTAAAGTTTTAAAAATTCATCTTTAACCAACTTCTACCTTCTTTACATTCATATGCATTCTTTACTGTGTCCTTCCTAGTGCTGGCACTGCGGCGCCAGCTTCCCTTATACAGCTCGCGCTGCGGTGCGAGTTCCCAGTACCTATGATTCGGCCTTGGCGCTGCGGCGTCAAAGTACTATACTAAGGCCATGCTGCGGTGCCACTTGACAGTGTGTGAGGGCTTGGCCTGGCACTGCGGCGCCAACTACAAAGCCTTAGGCCGTGTTGCAGCTCCAGCCCTGCCTCAGAGAAAATTTTCCCAGTTTTCTTCTTGTGTAAATTTTTCGAGCTCATAACTCATTCATTATAAGTCCGAATTGGCTCGTTCGAAAGCCATTAGCTCACATATCACGCGTACTATTATTTCATTAGAAAATCTTACATATTCGAATCTGTTAACACAGAATTCACCAATTAAGTTCTTTATTGAGCGTTCGATAAACGTTTGTGACTGTTCAAAGCTCGTTTCTTCGTTCTAAGTCGGAATTTGACCATTTTCGAGTCCGCAACTCTAAAATGCAAACTTAGACTATTCTCTATCGAAAACCAATGTTTCGGAGTTAAACGATGACTTTTGACTTTCATTTCGAGTATTTTATGATTTCGACGATTATCATCTAATCTCGTAAATTCCGCCATAACTTCTTTACTTCATATTTTTACACCGTTCAAAATGGATTCATTTCATAACTCTATCAACCTAACCAAACATATTTCATCCAATCTTACACATGATGGTTTTTAATTTATCCATCAACAAGAAAATTACAATTCTTCAATGTTCTTCATTAGTTCATAACTTCTATGCTTATGATTCACTTACAACATGGTTTACTAAGGTTTAAGTCCTCTAATAGCCATCCTTGTTCTTCCTCCTTATGAAACATACTCCACCAATAATCACTTCTCTATTATAGTTACAAATGAAGAGATGAAGATTAATGGTTAAAGGTTTATTATCTTTGATGATCAAGCTTTCCTATCTTCTTCTTGAGTTAGGAAAATCTATCTCTTACTTCTCTCAATATAATTGCTTAGCTCTAAGATGTTGGTGTAAAATGAACAAGCAACAAATGAAAAATCTAAGCTCCTATTTATAGGATTTACAAGGAGAGGGCATTATGGACTTTTAGGCTATCCCACCTCCTTTCTTTTAACCTCCTTACTATTCCTTTCTTGCTCACTACACATCTTATCCTTTGCTTGCTCACCAACTGGCCAGCCATGATTCACTCATGGGGACCACATGGGTTGCCCCATAGGTTTTTCTAACCCAGTTACCCATCAGTTTGATCCACGGGTCCGGTTCTTGGTTTGGGCTTAGGTTTAATAACATTGGGCCTAACATTGGGCTTGCATTATAACTCTTTGGGCCTTAACAAGTTTGCACTTGGGCTTGTCCAATTCCTACACAAATCCTACAAGTCCATTGTAATAGGATTAAAGCGTTTAACATATAATCCTCTTAATCTTTACATATACTAGCTTGTATAATCATTCACCATATACGTTATTGTGACGCCCCCAAAATAGGTATACATCACCCATTCTGAGTCGCCAAATACATGGTATAGAATACAAATACAAACTTAAATATACAACATGAGTTGTGAGTTTCAATACAAATATTATCGTCTAGACAATATTTAAACTCAAAATAAGACCTCATTACATTTATTATCACACTATCTCACAAAATAGTGAGGACTACTAATGCAAACATCTAGACCGTCACTCCATTCTCCGACTAGTCCCAGCTATATTCTCATTTTCTGAAGAGAACAATGAAAGAAAATGGTGAGCTCAACTAGCCTAGTAAGAAATATTATGACTAAGATAATGCGGAATGAATTATTATTAGCCTTCAACAGTGTTAAACTGATAAAATATAATAACATCAAGTTTAACTGCAGCAGAACAAGCAATCCATTAGAAGAGTCAAGTAGAGCATGATATCTATTATCTTATATGATTTAGAAAGTTTATCATCAATTTTATCGCTGAGACTCAGCTTAATAAATAATCCACATCACTGAATTATCCATGCACTATGGGCCAAGGATATTCATTAGTATCACGACCATAAATTATACATGCACTATGGGCCAAGGATATTCATGTTTTCACCAATGGTCATGATCATGCCAACAATTGTCCATCAATGAACTACGGGCCAATGAGGACTTTTACCACATAATTTGTAACATTACGGTCATGATTATACGGAATAATCCCTGATTATAATCATACCAAGCCCATCTATGCACTATGGGCCACATATGACTTTCATAATAATATAAGTATGAGGATGATGACAATGATATAAAAATTCAATTAAATGAAAACAAATGATAAATTTTAAAGATTTATAATTAAATTTATCCAGAATTTAATAATGTTCAAATTGTCAACATGATACTGCTTTGTGGAGTAAAATTCAAGAATAATATTGTATCAAAAATGATTTGGACCGAAAAAAAAATCAATTTTTGTCATTAATAGTACCCCGGGTGAATAGTACCCGAGTGAATAGTACTTCAGGAATAGTACCCAGTGAATAGTACTCCGGTATGAAAAAGTTCAAACTTATCAAGAATGCTCAGAATAATATTTTCATGAAAAGATACTAGATGAAGCGCAAATATCAAGGATATTCTACTAATTTCGTGGAGTATAGAAGCCAAAACTTAACAAAATGAGTGTAGAATTCGAAATCTGAAATGAAATAATATTACTTACATACTATAGAGTATGGAAGAAAATATTTTTTCTTACGAGTATTGAACAAAAATAACATCCCTTACCTTAAGAAGGAGAGTATTCCAGCTGGTATAGCGAGGATATTCTTGAAGAAAATTTATACTGTTTTCTATGCTCAAAGCTTTCTAAAACTCGAAAGAAATACGCTCAATATTATAGAAGAAAAATTCTCTAATTCTGGTGTAATTATTAATTCTAACTAAGCATCCTATTTATAGGAGAATGGAAATGATACTATTTGAATTTAGAAATCACGGACTGCACAGTAGATTTCTCACGGGCGCGACAAATCGTCTGATTTTTTTTTATAATTTACTATACAAATACTATGCAGGCACTATGTAAACACTATGAATAATAAAATATAATATATTCTATTTTTCATAAAAAATAAAACTTATAATAATAATAAAATTAATAATTATACTCCTTCCTTTCTCAACATCCAACCTCCCGTGACAAACACAAATTCCCCTCCCCCCCCCCCCCCCGACCCCACATGTGGCCCCCACAATATATATATATATATATATATATATATATATATATATATATATATATATATATATATACACACACACACACACACACACACTCCATTTCTTAAGCTCACCCTTATAACACTGTTTTGTTATATGTACCCAAATCATACCCAAAACACTTTTTTTTAAAAAAACTTTCAATTCCAAAAATTAGTATACATTTTTTATTAGTTATGTTTTTTTTATAAAAAAAAAGGCAGGGTGAGCTCAATAAGGGTGAACTCAAGATCCTTGCTATATATATATATATATATATATATATATATATATACTAAATAACCTTTTACCGATTATTTTGAAAAATAGGTAAATGAAGGTCCATATAATAAATAATATTTACAACAAATACTTCATAAAAATCCCCTCAATATTTTTAACAACATTTATTCATATTATTATCACTCGCAATATTAACAACCAGATCATTCTCAGGAAAGATGGGGCTTTCCAATAAGGATTTCTCCCTAGTGGCGAATAATTAGGTGACCAAACCTCTCCTCGACAGAACTTTTTAGACATCGTCAATATTACAAATAATAATATAAATAACTGTATCGTCTCAATTATTGATTTAATAATATATAAAATATCGACAATAATTGAATCAAATAACGTGAGATACTATGTAGCAATTACTGTAGCAATAATTGAATATAACTGAGTGACTTCTCACGTAAGCATCAATAACCAATACTGTGTGCTATTATGGAACCACGCGTATTACTGTACTTTTAACACCGGGTATTTCAACAGTTAACAGTAAAAATTTTGTTGTTATTTTCATAAAAAGATATTTATGTCATTTTCTAACTCCGACAATAATTTCGTTGTGGGGTCCACCAATAATTGTGCCGTCGTACGAATATTTCCCGACCAATCGAATATTATATAACAACTTGCATACTTTCCAAAATTTAAAAATATTATCCACAACTATAACATTATATCAAATCCACACCATAATATTTAAAAATATATTTCAAGAAAAAATAATTTTTATTTATAAAAATTGGGGTCTTACAGCCTCCCCTTCTTATGAAATTTCGTCTTCAAAATTAGGGTACGTACCTGGTATGTCGAAGAGGTGAGGATACCTTGATTTCATTTTAAATTCTAACTCCCAGGTCATTTCGTCAACATTGTGGTTTCTCCACAAAACTTTAACTTGAGGTATAACCTTGGAGAGTAGAATATGTTCCTTCTTATCCAAGATTTTAACAGGTACCTGTTTGTACGTTAAATCTTTCGCTATTTCATCCAGTTCTAACTCAATAATATGGTTCGGATCTTCCACATATTTACGTAACATGGATATTTAAAAAATATTATGAATACGAGACATACTTGGCGGTAAAGCGAGTCTATAGGCCACAGTTCCTACTCGATCAAGGATTTCAAATGGGCCAATGAATTGAGGATTGAGCTTTCCCCTCTTTCTAAATCTTGTAACTCCTTTCCATGGAGCAACACGTAACAACACATGTTCTCCAACATTGAATTCCACGTCCTTCCGATGAAGATCAGCATAACTCTTTTGTCGATCTTGTGAGGTTTTCATACGTTACAGGATCATTTGAATCTTTTTCATTGTCATGCATACCAATTTCGGTCCCAACAACGTTGCTTCACCCACCTCATCCCAGCTTACAGGAGAACGACACTTGCGTCCATACAATGCATCAAATGGAGCCATGCCGATACTAGCTTGATAACTATTGTTGTAGGAAAATTTTACCAATGGTAAGAACTTGTCCTAACTTTCCTTGAAGTCATGGATACAGAGTCTTAATAGTTCCTCAAGAGTTTGAATAGTCCTCTCCGACTGCTCGTCCGTTTGAGGGTGATATGCTGAACTAAATCATAAATCCATGCCCATAGCTTTTTGTAAACTAACCCAAAATCGTGAAGTGAATCTTGAGTCTCAATCAGAAACTTTGGATACTGGCATACCATGCAGTCTTACAATCTCATTTATATACATACGAGCAAGACGTTCAAGTGTATAAGTTTCTCATATAGGTAAGAAATGAGCATATTTGGTCAATCTATCAACAATGACCTAAATTGCATCTATGCCTTAAGAAACCTTGGGAAGACCAGTAACGAAATTTATGGTAATGTGCTCCCACTTCCATTCTGGAATTTCAAGTGATTGCAATAGACCTTTTGGCACTTGATGCTCCGCCTTGACACATTGACAAGTTAAACACCTTGAGATAAACTTCGCGGTCTCTCTTTTCATATTGCTCCACCAAAATGTATATCGAAGATCACGATACATCTTGGTACTTTTAGGATGGATTTCAAACGGTGTATTGTGCGCCTCCATCATGATTTTATACTTTAAACCAAGGTTGTTAGGAACACAAAATCTGGAGTTGACTCGAAGTATTCCTTCTTCATCGATTCTTGCTTCCGAAATAGCACATTCTTGCACTTTCTTCTTCATACGCATCAGCTCCAAGTCTGTAGCTTGAGTAGTTTTAACTTTAACGATTAAAGTCGGTTCTACTCTTATATTTGCCATCATCACGTGGGTCCCTGGAGTCTTTAACTCTACCTCCATCCTTTGCAAGTCATACAAAATGGGCCTTTGCGTTGACAATATCGCACTCGTACCCGCATATGATCTTCTACTTAATGCGTCAGCAACCACGTTCGCTTTTCCAGGATGGTATTGAATGGTATGATCATAATCTTTCAACAGCTCGAGCCAACGTCGTTGCCGCATGTTAAGTTCCTTTTGGGTGAAGAAATACTTGAGGCTTTTATGATCCGTATAGATCTTCACTTTCTCTCCATACAGGTAATGCCTCCAGATTTTAAGTGCGAAAACAACAGTTGCCAACACTAGATCATGAGTAGAGTAATTCCTCTCATATTCTTTGAGTTATCTCGAGGCATAGGCTATAACTTTCCCATGTTGCATGAGAACACATCCTAACCCTCTACATGAAGCATCGATGTAGATGACAAATCCCTCCGAACCAGATGATATTATCAGAACAGGTGCTGAAATGACTCTCCTCTTGAGTTCTTGAAAACTCTTCTCACATTTCTCGTTCCAGCCGAATTTTGTATCTTTCTGAGTCAGCTGAGTTAATGGAGTAGCGATTCAAGAAAATCCTTCCACGAATCTCCGATAATAACTAGCTAAGCCCTGAAATCTACGTACTTCGATTACTGACTTAGGTTGCTCCCAGCTTTGAATTTCTTCAATCTTTGGCGGGTCTACAGATATTCCGTGATTTGATATCACATACCCAAGGAATGCTAATTCCTTAAGCCAGAACTCTCATTTCTTTAACTTGGCGTATAACTTGTTTTCACAAAGCTTTTGGAGTATCAGTCTCAAGTGTTGCTCATGATCTTCACGGCTTTTAGAGTAAATAAGGATGTCATCAATAAAGACAACCACGAATTGATAAAAATATTCCTTGAATACCAGGTTCATCATATCCATGAAGGCCACAGGAGCATTAGTCAAACCAAAAGACATGATTAGGAATTCATAATGCTTGTACCGAGTTCTGAAAGCAGTCTTTGGGAGGTCATCGGTTTTAATCTTTAACTGATGATATCTGGAATGAAGATCGATCTTTGAAAATAATTTAGCGCCTTGTAACTGGTCAAACAGGTCATCAATGCAAGGCAACGGGTACCTATTTTTGATAGTGACATGGTTCAACTCCCGATAATCAATACAAAGTCGCATACTTCCATCTTTCTTCTTCACGAATAGAACAGGAGCACCCCAAGGAGACGTACTAGGACGAATAAAACTAATGTTTAACAATTTCTGCAGTTGGGTCTTTAACTCCTAAAGTTCAATAGGAGCCATTCGATATGGGGCTTTAGAAATGGGTTTTATACCGGGTTCAAGGTCGATACAAAATTCAATTTCACGCTCTAAGGGTAGGCCAGGAAGTTCTTTAGGGAATACGTCCAGAAATTTATTAACAATAGAAATATCATTCAAAACTGACGTATTTTTGTTTAAATCTGTGACATGAGCTAATAAAGCTTGACATCCGTTTTTCAATAAACGAATAGCTTTATGGCTTGATATGACAGTGCTTAACTTTAGTGGTTTGGTTGCTTGAATTTGTATAATAGGTTGGTTAGGAATATGAAAGCTAATAACCTTACGAAAATAATCAATTTTTGTATGATGAGTAGTTAACCAATCAATCCCTAGAATTACGTCAAATGCAAGTATGTACAATGAAATAAGATCGACAGGTAATGTGAGGGTACCGATTTAAATCAAACAAGACTTATAAATAGTGGATGTAATGAAGGTTTCTCCTAACGGAGTTTCAACAGATAAGTCAAAGTCTAATTTCTTCAGAGTCAAATTTAAACATTGAGCGCAAGTAGGAGAAATAAAAGAATGGGTAGAACTGTAACAACCCGATATTTTCTATAAAATTAAATCAGAAATTTTTGCGTATAAATTTTTTTTTTAGGATGAGGATTTGTACAAGATAAGGTGTATATGTATTTATGTGATAAATAAAAATATATTTATTACATGAATATTTATAAGTAATTTTATTTTAGAATTATTGATTATTATAAATTATATTCTTTTAATAATTAATTTTATGATAGAAATTTTTTTATTGTTTATTTTTCATGAAAATATAATTATATTATTTAAATAATATATGAAATAATTTTTATAATTATTATAATAATTATTTATTTTATTATATGAAATAATTAAGTTATTTATTTTAACTTAATTATTAATGGTATATAAGCCAGATAAATCAGATATGGAATCCAAATCCTAATTTTAGATTTTTATCAAGGAATGAGGATAATAATATAATAAAATTATATTTTGATTTTTCAGTGCTATAATTGTGTATTGTATGTGTGTATGGAAAATAGTTGGTAAATTATAGTGTAGCATATTAAAACCCTATTTTATTAATTTGTTAACCCTAATTCAACAAGTCAATTTCGGCTTTAAGAATTGTGTAAGTTGTTTGGTAATCGTGTTAATATAAATAATTATAGGTATTATACTTAATTAAGTAAAACCCTAATTATGGGAAACTCTAATCGTAAATTAGAAACCCTAATTTGCTAAATTGGTAACCCTAATTGTTAATTGCAAGCTAAATGCTAATTAGTAGACATTAAAATCATAATGTTCATGTATACCGTAATTAGAAAATTAAACACGATTAAGAAACCCTAATTTTCAAAAAAAAAAATGGAAACTAATATTATTTTTATTTTTGTGCAAACCCTACTTAGTAATTTTAAAAACCTAATTACTAATTATAAACCCTAATTGTTTAATGATCAAGGTTAATTATAATTAGTAAATTTTAAACCCAAAATGTTCAAGTAATCGAATTAGAAAACTAATAATATTTAGTAAACACTAAATTATATTTTCAGAAACTAAATTATTACTCCCTCCGTCCCAAATTAATTGTTCAATTTTGACTTTTTTAAGTCAAATTGACTAATTTTAGAATTAATAATTAAGCATATATAAATATATTTCTAAAAATATAAAAATTGAGGTTAGTAATAAATTGTATATACTTTTTTTGATTATAATCTCTTCACCTATATTTTAGCAAAAATAGTAAAAAGATTAGTTTTAAAAATGGTCAATTTGACTTTAAAAAGTCAAAACTGAGCAATTAATTTGGGACAGAGGGAGTATTTATTTTTAAATCCTAATTTTAGAAATCCTAGAATTTTGCTTGTAAAACCTAAAATGGTTCAAACCCTAACCCAAATCCTAAACCTTAAGGGTTTGGCATGATTACCATAATGCCATTAAATTGAAAAATCAAATACCTATTATACCCTTGTTGCATTATTGTACAAAACTTGTAAATCTAGCTATAATGTGGTTGGTGACCAACCATTGACTTGCTATGTGACTGATATCATCCAGCACATCAGCTCTAGATCAGCCATTCATTGCATCTAACTTCTATAAATAGAATTTTAAGAGAGAGAAAAATCAATTGCTAGCTCATTTTGTACCAACTCTTAATCTAAACTCTCTCAAGCTCATAGCTACGAAATTATAAGGCAAATCAGTCCCCAAAACCAGCCCCATGAAATCCATAAACAAATCAGTAGCCAAGATTCAAGATTTGTTCAAGTAAGGTATAAAACCTTAACTTATAATCTGACCCTTGATCGTGAGTTAGATGTTAGTTTTTGTATGTTAAACATGTTGTTTAGAGTCCATATAAGTGATCTGGGGCACATGTTAGATCCATAACATCAAAGTGCTCAAAATTGGTGTTTTCAAAAATCTGGGAAATTGTTTTTTTGTGGTCTGACAACGAATGTCAGACCCTGTAAATCACAGGCTGTTAAGTGTTTTTGATGTTTTATGTTTTGGATAGATAGTCTGGTGGGAGGTCTTTGTTCTGAAAGTGAAATTACAGTCATTTGATGTTTAGATATCGAGTTATTCATGGTCAAAGGTAGTTGACCGGCATTGACCGGGAGATTTCTGGGTAACCCAGATTTTCCCAGGTCGGTCTGACAGCGAGTTCATGGGCTTTGATCTGTTAGTTGTGTATTCCTTTGTTTCTGTTATTGTAACAAAATTGTTATATGATATATAGACTACAGATTAAGGCTTATGGATCACCTAAATAGCATACAGATTTGATATAATCGGTGGTCAAACTAGCTCGGAGGATCACGATTTCGGTTTTCTGGAATTTCCAGAAAATCAAGAACGTGAGTTCTGACAATGGTTGACCGACTCGGATCTTGTTACTATAATGTTGTTAGATGGATTTTAGATGATAGATCTCTTCACTTACATTATGGCTACACACTGCATGCATTATCTCACACAAAAATTACAAGAATCACTAGTTATAGGAGCCCAATGTAAGGCAGTTGAACTGTTCTTCATTTTTGGGTAACCTAGAAATGAAGAACAGCTCTGACAAGTACTTTGGATGTTCATATTGCTTTGTTTATATGTTGAATGATCTTGTTTGTTGTTGGATCTTGTAGTCGTGCACTAGCAATACAATATCTAACTAACAACAGGCCCAGAAACGCTTTGATCGAAGATCTACGCTTGGTCAAACTAGTCACCCTACACACTGTCGATGAAGATCTGTGTTTCATGAAGAACACTCAAGAACACCTATAGCGACGGTTCTGTCGCTATAGGTAGTCTTTAGTAACAGTTTATTTCCAAAATTAATTATTTTTGATTAAATAATTCGTAATAAATAGTTTTTAATTATGAAAAATACAAAATAAATTCTTAAAAAATATTTTAAAATTCGAAAATTATATTTTAATTATTTTAAATATATTTCATAAATATTTAATATTTTTGAAATATTAAAAGTATTTAATTTATTTAATTATAATATTAAGTAAATTATTTAAAAATGATTTTGATACATGAAAAATCATTTAAAATTATATTATGGTATAAGAAAATAATTTAAGTTATTTTTGATAACTTTTAATATTTTGTGATGAATTTCATTAATTAATTAATATTAATGATATTTAAGTTATTTAATAAATGTATTAAATAAATGAGAAAAAATAGAATTAATGATTTAAAAATTATATAAAAATTATATAAATGTTAAAAAAATATTTTAAGTTATAAAATATAACTTTTGATATTTTATCACGAAAAATATTAATAATTTAATATTAATGATATTAGGTTATTTAATACTTATATTAAATAAATTAGTTTAAAAATAATTTTAATATTAGAAAAATCATTTTAAATGAAAATAAAGATTTTAAAAGTATTTTAAGTTATAAAATATAACTTTCAATATTTAAAGATAAAACTCATTAATTATTTACTATTAATGATGTTAAAGTTATTTAATAATTATATTAAATAAATTAGTTTAAAAATGATTTTAATATTATAAAAATCATTTTAAATGATAATAAATTGTTTAAAGATATTTTAAGTTATAAAATATAACTTTTAATATTTAAAGGATAATTTTATTAATAATTTAATATTAATGATATTAAGTTTATTTAATAATTGCATTAAATAAATAGTTTAAAAATGGTTTTATTAATTTAAAAATCATTTAAAAAGGATATATATGTTAAAAATATTTTAAGTTATACTTAATGACTTTTAATATTTGGATAAATAAAACATTAATACTTAAATATTAATGATAATTATTTAAAAATGATTTTAATTCTTTTAAAAATCATTTAAGGGTAATATTAATACTTTAAAAGTATTTTAAGTTATTATAAATAACTTTAACCTTTTGGCAATAGTTTCATTAAAAGATTAATATTATTTAAATATTAATGATAATAGAATTGTTTAATATTTAAATTGTTTAATTATGATTCCGGTGTTTGAAAATTCATAATTTAGTATAATAAATGTTTAAAAATCATTGCAAGTCATTTCAAAATAATATGACTGATACTTATAGATATTGAACTACAGGATAGTCTTAGACTCGATAATTACCCGATAAAGCCGTTAATACCATGATATATTTTAGAAATTGATCTGGACTTATATAATTTGTCTGTATATGTGTTTGTTTGTGATCCAATTACTGTGAAACATGCGTGATAATGTGATTAGGTTATGTGCTGACTGTAATAAGCAGTGCTATGTGTTATAGTATGTTATTCTAAACGATCAAATGATATTATTAATGATAGGTTTTGGTATAAAAGATAAAACTAAGTTGCGTACTGTAAGCAACAGACCAGGCAAGTATCTTACCTTTGCATTTCCTTTATGCAATGGACATGAGTAAAAAATTTCAGAATTATATTATTATTATTATGCTATATTATTAACCATATTGTGATATATTCTATATCCGATCATTGTTTATCAACATGTTAGTATATGGTAATTTAGATATATATATTCTGTTCGTTAATTTCTAAATATGGTTATTCAAGTGTCCCCACTTGGATAATCATTGTATTTAATCACACGTTGATATATATATATATATATATATATATATATATATATATATATATATATATATATATATATATGTCCAAGCTAATTGACCAGCTAGACACAGATTTCAAAATATCTTTGAATATGATAAAAATCTTTTTGTATTCAATCAAATTGCTTTGGTTAGGATTCCAGACTAATTATGAACATCCCGATCACGAGAAAACTTTTATGCACCCTAGGCGGACAGAGTGAATGATCCTATCGTTCTTGCAATGTAGTATTGATCAATACAGGGTACATGGGAAGTACAACCTCGTGCCCGTAAGTTATGACGGTTTGTAGATGAAGTTCTGTCTAACCTTATCGAAAATTTAAAATAATGTTCATAACCTGTCGACTAATACCTATATATATAGTCAATACGTAGTTTCAAAAATTTGAGATAGAATTGTTATGTTGTTATTATCGGTTCAGTTTACTTCACAACTATAAATTCATTGTAGAAGTGATGTACAAAGAAAACGTTTATTTCTTTCAGTTAAATATATTCATAATTGTTTTTTCTTGCTGGACACCTAAATGCTCACCCTTGCTTAAATTTAAATGTTTTCAGCTAGGCATGATCAACCCGAAGGTTTAGACTAGAACAAGTGAAAAGGAAAGCAAACAGAACAAGTTTAATGGTATCTTTTGTAATAGTTAAACTGTATTAAGATAATGATATGTATTATATATCATGTAAAGAATATAGTAAAGGTTGCGTATTTGGGATTAGACTCTGATAAATATAAAATAAGTTTGATATTTATATTATTGTTATTATTATTAGTATTATTTTCGCTCATAGAAATGGTATCGTGAAGCACCGAGTTCGGGTTTTAAGTACCCGAGTTTGGGGGCTTTACAAGAACCGATATCAAATAAGGTATAAACTTCGCTAGAGTTTATGATTAGCTTACCCGTGATCACCTCATTCGGGTTCCTTGCTTTCTGGGAGGTCACGACAAACGCTCTCCCTTGAACTACTGGTTTTGACTTCTCTAGGATGGCCTTTGGTGCCTCCATCGCAACTGAACTTGGCTTCACTGTATGATAAAATCGAGCTAGGTGACCTTCTCTTCTATAATTATATCATGTTTTGGACTGCTGCGTACAGTTTGGACTGGTGTGTCCCTCCCCTCCGCATTTGTAGCATACGATCGTTGATCGTTCTCCTTCTTTAACAACGGCTGATGGTGCTGACGTCTTTCCATCATTATTGAATTTCCTCTTCTTAAAATTTCCACTCTTATTGTCTTGGCCATGATTACCACCGAAGTGGTTACCATTTCTGGCATGTTAATTCCCTCCACGTTTGTTGTCACCGCTTCGATGACTACTACCACTGGTATTATCATTTTGTCAGCTGCTCTCTCTTGGTTGGGTTAACTCGTTATCGTGGTCCAATAACTGAGCCCTATTTACAACATTTAAATACAAACATAGTTTATGAGAAATTAGGTATTAACGTATCTCAGGTTTCAAACCTCTTAAAAACATCTGCGTCATTCTATCCTCATTATCAACTAAGTGGGATGCAAACCGAGACAACTCAGCAAACTTAGCTTCGTACTGTGACACAATCATATTTTTCTGCTCCAGCTTGATGAACTCTACCTCCTTCATGTGACAAATACTTTCGGGAAAGTACTTGTCGTTGAACAGTTCTTGGAACTTCTCCCAGACATCTTCAGTGCGGCAGGTTGAGTACGCTTTACAGATTCCCACCAATAATCAACAACTATCCATCAATGCATTACGGGCCAATAAGGACTTTTACCACACCATTTGTAACATTACGATCATGATTATACCGAATAATTCCAGGTCATAATCAACCATGTCCATCTATCCACTACGGGCCACAGATGACTTTTATAATAATATAAGCATGATGATGATGACAATGATATAAGAATTCAATTAAATGAAAGCAAAGAATAAATTTTAAAGATTTATAATTTAATTTATTCAGAATTCAATAATGTTCAAATTGTCAACATGATACTACTTTGTGAAGTAAAATTCAAGAATAATATTGTATCAAAAATGATTTGGACCGAAAAAAAATCAATTTTTATCATGAATAATACCCGGGTGAATAGTACTTCGTGAATAGTACCTTGTGAATAGTACTCCGGCATGAAAAGATTAAAAATTATCAAGAATGCTCAGAATAATATTTTCATGAAAAGATACTAGATGAAGCGTAAATTTCAAGGATATTCTACTAATTTCAAGGAGTATAGAAGTCATACTTTAACAAAATGAGTGTAGAATTTAGAATCTGAAATGAAATAATATTACTTATATACTATAGAGTATGGAAGAAAATATTACTTCTTACAAATATTGAATAAAAATAATATCCCTTACCTTAAAAAGGAGAGTATTCCAACTGGTGTAGCGAGGATATTCTTGAAGAAAACTTATATTATTTTCTACGCTCAAAGCTTCCTTAAACTCTAAAGAAATACGCTCAATATTATAGAAGAAGAATTTTCTGATTCCGATGTGTTTTTCAATTCTAAACTAAGCATCCTATTTATAGGAGAATGGAAAGGATACTATTTGAATTTAGAAATAACGGACTGCACAGGGAATCGTTCACAGGTATCGGCTGATTTTTTAAAATAAAATTTGATTTTACTATTCAAACACTATGCATAATAAAATATAATATATTCTATTTTTCATAAAAAATAAAACTTATTATAATATTATTAATAATAATAATACTCCCTCCCTACCTTTATTCTCCCACCCGTGAACCAATTCCCCCCCCCCCACATGTATTTGTCATCACACGCAGGCCCCACCTTTATATATGTATGTATGTATGTATATATATATATATATATATATATATATATATATATATATATATATATATATACTGAATAACTTTCTACCGATTATTTTGAAAAATGGGTAAGTGGAGGTCCAAATAATATGCCAAAATTTACAACAAATACTTCATAAAAAATCTCCTCAATATTTTTAACAACATTTATTCATCATTATTATAACTCGCAATATTAATAACCAGATCGTTCTTAGGAAAGAGGGGGCTTTCCGATAAGGATTTCTCCCTATTGGTGCGCAATTAGGTGACCAAACCTCTTTCCTCGACAGAACTTTCTAGACATTGTTAATTATGCAAATAATAATATGAATAACTTGTCATCTCAATTATTGATTTAATAATATAAAATATTGTGCAGATGATATTGTGACAATAATGGAATATATAATGTGAGATACTATGCATCAATTACTATAGCAATAATTGAGTATAACTGAGTGACTTCTCACGTAAGCATCAAATACCGTGTGTTACTATTCAATCACGCGTATTACTGTACTTTTTATCACCGGGTAATTCGACAGTTAACGGTAAAACTTTCGTCGTTAGTTTTATAAAAAGATATTTATGTCATTTTCTAACTCCGACAATAATTTTATTGTAGGGACCACCAATGATTGTGTCGTCGTACGAATATTTCCTATTAAAACGAATATTTCCCGACCAATCGAATATTTTATAACAACTTGCATACTTTGAAAAATTTATAAATATTACCCACAACTATAACATTATATCAAATCCACACCATAATATTCAAAAATATATTTCGAGAAAAATAATCTTTATTTATGAAAGTTGGGGTATTACAACCTCCCCTTCTTATAAAATTTCATCCTCGAAATTGGGGTACGTACCTGGTATGTCGAAGAGGTGATAATACCTTGATTTCATTTCAGATGCTAACACCCAGGTCATTTCCTCAACATCGTGGTTTCTCACAAAATTTTGACTTGAGGTATATCCTTGGAGCGTATAATATGTTCCTTCTTATCAAAGATTTTAACATGTACCTCTTCATACTTTAAATCTTCCGCTATCTCGTCCGGTTCTAATTCAATAACGTGGTTAGGGCCTTCCACATATTTACGTAACATAGATATATGAAAAATGTTATGGACACAACATACTTGGCGGTAAGGCGAGTCTATATGCCACAGTTCCTACTCGATCGAGGATTTCAAATGGGCCAATGAATCGAGGATTGAGCATTCCTCTCTTTCCAAATCTTGTAACTCCTTTCCATGGAGCAACACGTAACAACACATGATTTGGACCGAAAAAAAATCAATTTTTGTCATAAATAGTACCCCGAGAGAATAGAAACTGAGTGAATAGTTCCTCGTGAATAGTACTTCAGGAATAGTACTCTGTGAATAATACTCCGGTATGAAAAAGTTCAAACTTATCAAGAATGCTCAAAATAATATTTCCATGAAAAGATACTAGATGAAGTACAAATATCAAGGATATTTTACTAATTTCATGAAGTACAGAAGCCAAAACTTAACAAAATAAGTGTAGAATTCAAAATCTGAAACGAAATAATATTACTTACATACTACAGAGTATGGAAGAAAATATTATTTCTTACGAGTATTGAACAAAAATAACATTCCTTACCTTAAAAATGAGAGTATTTCAACTGATATAGCAGGGATATTCTTGAAGAAAACTTATACTGTTTTCTACGCTCAAAGCTTTCTAAAACTCGAAAGAAATACGCTCAATATTATAGAAGAAGAATTATCTGATTCTGGTGTGATTTTCAATTCTAACTAAGCATCCTATTTATAGGAGAATGGAAAGGATACTATTTGAATTTAGAAATCACGGACTGCACAGTAGATTTCTCACGGGCGCGTCGAATCGTCTGAATTTTTTTTATAATTTACTATGCAAACACTACGCAAAATAAAATATAATATATTCTATTTTTCATAAAAAAACAAAACTTATAATAATAATAAAATTAATAATTATACTCTTTCCTTTCTCAGCATCCAACCTCTCGTGACAAACACAAATTTCCCCCCTGACCCCACATGTGGCCCCCACAATATATATATATACAAAATAACCTTCTACCGATTATTTTGAAAAATAGGTAAATGAGGGTCCATATAATAAATAATATTTACAACAAATACTTCATAAAAATTTCCTCAATATTTTTAACAACATTTATTCATATTATTATCACTCGCAATATTAACAACCAGATCGTTCCCAGGACAGAGGGGGCTTTCCAATAAGGATTTCTCCCTAGTGGCGCGCAATTAGGTGACCAAACCTCTCCTCGATAGAACTTTCTAGACATCGTCGATATTGCAAATAATAATACGAATAACTGTATCGTCTCAATTATTGATTTAATAATATATAAAATATCGACAATAATTGAATCAAATAACGTGAGATACTATGCAGTAATTACTATAGCAATAACTGAATATAACTGAGTGACTTCTCATACCGTGTGCTACTATGCAATCACGCGTATTACTGTAGTCTTAACACCGGGTATTTCAACAGTTAACGGCAAAACTTTCACAGTTATTTTCATAAAAAGATATTTCTGTCGTTTTCAAACTCTGACAATAATTACGTTGTTGGGGTCCACCAATGATTGTGCCGTCATACGAATATTTCCGGTTAAAACGAATATTCCATGACCAATCGAATATTATATACCAACTTGCATACTTTGCAAAATTTATAAATATTACCCACAGCTATAACATTATATCAAATCCATACCATAATATTCAAAAATATATTTCGAGAAAAATTAATCTTTATTTATGAAAATTGGGGTCTTACAACCTCCCCTTCTTTGAAATTTCGTCCTCGAAATTAGGTTGCGTACTTGGTATGTCGAAGAGGTGAGGATACCTTGATTTCATTTCAGATTCTAATTCCCAGGCCATTTCATCAACATTGTGGTTTCTGTGACAACCCGAGAATTTAGATAATTATTAAAATCCTAAAATGATGGATTAAAGGTTATAAGATGAACCTAGACAGAAAATAAGTGTATGGAATTGACGTTTCTGTGAAGGAATTTTAAGGATTTCAAAATTTTTAAGAAGAACCTATATGGTTTCTTAATTGAATGAGAATAAAGAAATATGGGTTACAAAATTTCAAAACCCTAGAAATGAATTAATATGTACTTGAAGGAATATCGAGAATAAGGTATTACGATACCTGTAAATTCGGTGTGAACTGAATAGTCTAAGAAATGTTATATAAGTACATATGGAAATTTTATTAAGGAGATAAGATTTCACATGAAGAGATGTTGTGAGGTTAAACGAAGATGAGTATATGTATAGAAATATATATACTTAGTAAGGTGCTATATATATTTTAGCAAGAGGAATGATGAATTAAGTTAATGATATAAGGATCAAGATAAAACTATGTTAGCAATTAACATAGCTTGAACGTTGGCCTTGAATGGCAAATAAGAATTTGAATAAGTATAAAGTCGTTAGTTAATACGATTAGCAATAAGAAAGGAGTAATTTAAAACTCAAAATTTGAGTTAGAGATAGAATTTTGAAGCATGGACTGATCGGTTACGTCCGCAACGTCAAGATTAGTCAGAATGGACAGTAAACACAAAATGTGTAAATGTTGACTTTTGGTCAAAGTCAACAGTTGACTTTTTATGGAGAAAAGTCAAAATTAGAGTGAGAAGTGAAATATGTTATATGGATAATGATATAATATTTAATATTATACCAAATGATGTGAAGTTAAAATATGAGATGAGATCCAATATGTAGATATGAATATTGGTATCAAAGTAGTTAGTAAATTAAATTCATATTTGAATAAATGATTGAATATATTAAATTATATATTTAGTATATAAATAAATTGTTTGAAAACAATTTATGGAGAGGAGGAGGAAATTAAATTTAAGTATACAATATGAATTGTATAACTTGAATAAGTTATTAAGTATGTGAATTAAATAACCTAAATGGTTATTGTTATTTAGTGGTTCTAGTATTAAATATATACTAGTGACCTAATCTAAGAGAATTGTGGAGCATGTCATAATTTATTTAGTGATTATGTGAGTAAGTGAATACGAATATTATGTGATGGCAAATAAAAGAAATTAGCATGATCCTAATTATATATTAGGAATGAAGAATTAAATAACTTAAGGGTTATGGGATGAGAGAATTATGGTATATAAAATATATACTAATTTTAAGAGATTTATTTTATACATCTCGGTTAATTAATTTTATAACCTAATAATAGTAAGTCTAATTGGGTTAAGAAAATTAATGTGCACGAGTAAGAAATTTATTTTCTAGTGTGAGGAAAACCCTAATTAACTAATTAGGGAAGAATATTAAGAGTGTTGGACTATATAAATTTTATATGGCCCAAAGAAACTAAATTTGAAGCCCAAAAGTATTAAAAGTAATGGACTATAATAATATCATAGCCCAATAATTTATTTAGAGTCCAAAAGAATTGGATTTAATGGGCTAAGGAGGTAATATTATTTAAGCGAGCCAAGTTAGTTTTTGTGAGTAAGTAAAACAATTAAATTTGTTAGCTCTATGGGATTAATTAAGGCCCAAACTAGGCCCACTTGTGGGAGAATAATAATATTAAAAATAATATTAAGTTAAGAGATATATTTTAATTATCTCAAGTTATTAATTTTATAACTTAATTAAAACAAGTTTAATTGGGTTATAGAATTTAATGTGCTAAAGTGAAGATTTAAATTCTATATATTTGGAATGGATACCCTAATTAAATATTTATGGTGGGGTAAGATGGAAAGGAGTTGCTCAATTTTTAGACCAAGAGTTGGCCCAAGCAATAATTTAAAGAGCCCAAAATTAAATCCAAGTATGTGGGATATTTTTGGACAAGAAAAGGCAAAGGAGGGACATTTTTGGGACAAAGAAATTAAGCCAATCTTGGTAGTTGATAAGGCCACATGGCCGGTTATCCATTAGAGGAAAAATAGAATAAGAAGAGATAAGAAGATAAGGGAAAGGGAAGAGAAGAAAGAGAAAAAGAAGGAAAAAGATAAGAAGAAAAGAAGATAAGAGAAGAAAGATAAGAGAAGAAAGAGAAAGAGGAAAAGAAAGAAAGAGAGGAACGGTAGAAAATCGAGAGAGAGAAAGGAGAAGAGAGGCTTCGGCAGCCATAGGAGGATGAAGGGAGAGAGGCTATCCATGGAAAGAGGAAGAAGAAGAAAGGTATAGAACAATTTCCTCCTAAGCTAGCTTCTCTTTCTATTTATAAATTGATGATGTGGGTTTTTGATTTGGATGTTAAAACCCTATAATCTTTGTGTTTTTCACGAGTCCATGTTTGGATCTACCCATATTGGGTGTTGATTGGGTTGAAACTCAAAAGAAAAGAAAACTTATTTTTCTAGTTTTGGAAACCCAAAATTTCTATGTACTTTGGATTTCCACCGTTTTAAATCTATAGCTTCTTTTTACGATCCGTCAAAGAGGGGTGCTAGATATATGTGTTTACTAGTTAACCCAAGTGGTAGCACTCAAATATGTTGAGTTTGCATGGGGTAATGACTGATTTTGTGAAAACAGTCCCGTTTTTCTAGGAACTGTTTTTGGGCAGTCTGTAACGGGGGCTTTTTCGTCCACTTTTTGTGCTTTAAAAATTCTGGGCTTCTGATATGTTATAGTACACTGAATAAGCTTTCCATAGACTCCGGAACGGACTAATTCCGACTCCGGAGGAGGTAGTTATGACGTTCGGAAGAAGCATAATCAAACTGTTCAACCAAATCCCGAACAGTCTCCTTTTACAAACTTTTTGGACTGATGTGTTCGGATTTTGGAAAAATATCATTAGATAAAAGTTGTAGCCCTGGAAGTTAGCTTCGCGTCGGCTCAAGAATCGCTCAAAAATGTTTTAAAACGCGAGAGTTATGACTGTTTTAGCAAAGGAGTCTAAAACTGTTTTATGCCAAAAAGTTGCTGCCCAAATTTTTGCGAGGGCTGTTTTGGCAACTTAGTTTATGTAATAAATTCTGACCTTTTGGGACATGAAAATATATGATATCAAGTGCCTTGTGTCCAAAAATGAGCTCATTCCGAGTTTAAATGAGCAAGTTATGACCATTTCAATTTTTGTGATTTTCTGACGAAAATGGTTATAACCGGAGTTCTATAACTCCGATGGCCACGAAATTTAAACTGGAGGCTCACGTTAGCATGTTTAAAATTGTGCCAAGAGATGGGAATTTCCAGAGTTGTGCACGAGGTAGCTAATTTCTTAAGGAATTAACTAAAAATAATTTTTAAAAAATACCAAAGGAAGTTGAAAAATTTTGGAAAAATATTTTTTGTGTATGAAATATGTGTATACATGTTTGTACAAAGGATAGAAAAATAATAAGTTGATTTGGTATTTTCGTGTACGGATATGGAATCCAGCTTGCTAGATTAGAAAATCTGATGAATCCAGCTTGCTGGATTGAAAAGAAGTTTACTGAATTGAAAATATGTTGAATCCAACTTGCTGGATTGCAATCTAGTTGCTGGATTTGTAATCTAGTTTGCTGGATTGCAGTTTGACTTGCTGGATTAAAGGAGTTATGTATCCAGTCTGCTGGATTGGTCATTAGGTTGAAGGATTATGAATCCAGCTAGCTGGATTGAAGTATTAGAGAAAACAGCTTACTGAATTAGAGAAAACAGTTTGCTGAATTATAAACATTTTGCTGGATTATAGAAAAGAGTTTATAATATGAAAGATTAAGTGTTTAATCATAATAAATATGATACAGTGATTGAACAATTATCCAAGAATGATAATAATACCGATGTGTTACGATGTTATCTAATATTTGATTAAGTGTTAGATAATCTATTGACAAAGTAATTGTATTATGATACAAAGTAGAATATGCTGATTGAAAGACCAATCTTATTATTAATGATAGGTCTTACCAAAAGAAGTTAACTTAAACTGCGTAGCAGTAGTCAACGAATCAGGCAAGTTTTTCCTTAACTCAAACTTGAGTTGTATGTTCAAAGCATGTTAATGAATAATTGTTGTTGATTATTCACGTCTATATTGGTTATTGATTCGCACGTTGTGCATATTGTAAATGTTAATCAGGTATGAAAGGCTGATCACCTTCATTACCATTTGGTTCAGTTAATCTGTTCATGTTTATGCTTGACCATTCATTTTTATTGACTTGGTCGTTCAGCTAAGAAAATTTGTTCATGCTCTTTCACAATGTTTATATTGTTGAAAGTTAGCTAGCCTATTGTTCAATTCTTTCAATCATGATATATCTTTATTGAATTTAAACTTGCTGGGCAAATTTGATGCTCACCCTTGCTATATCATGATAAAATTTTCAGATTAAGATGAAAGCTTGAGTAAAGACAGAGACAAGGGCAAAGTGCAAGATTATTTTATGTTGCAGTTAGATCTATTAAATTTTCTAACGAACATAGCATTGTAAACCTTTAAGTTATTGAAGGTATGTATTAAGTTAAGGTTGTAGACCTTGGGAATGATGTGTAAAAGTTTAATGTATAAACAATTTATGTTTATATCTTCCGCAATAGTTATAAAAATAGTATACCAGATCCTTGGTGATTAGGACCGAGATTTGGGGATGCTACAGTTGGTATCAGAGCTGTAGGTTAGAAACCTTAGGTAGGTGTACCTTAGGCTATAACCGCGGAGATGATGATAAGTAATAAACTCAGATCGAGTTTAAGCGATAAGAGATGAATTTTTAGAAATTCATTATTAAGTAAAGATTAAGATAAATAAGATTCAAAGAAGAATCTTGAAGAGCTATAAGGATAAGAATCCGGAGTTACCTGACTCCAGTAATAGAGAAGAAAAGTGATAATAAATAGACTATGTCTATAAGATGAGAAGTGTTAATAAAATCATAATATAATATGATTAAAGAGAAGAATAAGAAGATCGTAAAATAAAACGATCGTAAGTATAAGGAGAAATGATTACTAAATAAGATCATGACGTGATCAGGTTAAATCGTTGAATAACATAAGATATGTTAAGTGATTGGAATGATATAGCCTGATGCTATAAAGAAAATGTACTATGAAATGGTACGATGTAAACTCAGAAAAGAGTGGCAAATGTTAAGATACGGATTAAAGAAAATTCGTATTAAGAAAAGAGAAAGTAAGAATGGTGTGGGTTTTCAATTGAGGACTCAAGTCAGCAGCTGAGTTGTATGATTCCTTGTATGGGCAGGGAATTTGTACTTGGTTTTAGAATCACTTAGCTTCCTGGTCGATATAGTGGTTAGGTTGACCGATTCTTTGTATGGGCGGGGAATTGTTCGCTTAGCTTCCTATATTGATTAGTGGCTGAGTTTGGTTTGACAACCACTTAGTTTCTTACATTGATAATCATTGGAACCTAATGTCGCGCTATTTGCTATATGCATGTGGATAAGGTGATTCTTTTCTCATGTGTATAACGAATAGGTAGAGAATATAAGGTTAAGTACGAGTTCTTAAAACTCATACTTATGGTACGTTCGTGACTCATAATTATATGAAATGTTGATGAACCCCTCAGCGAATGGACGCCAAAGGTCTGACTAGGACAAGTTCTGAAACTCATATGATTGTGGAAAGTTCCTGAACTCATAATGTGTGGTAAGTTTGATGAACTGGGTATGAGAAAGTTGTGAATGTAGAATTGAGGATGATAGAAATAGATAGACTTATTAAGAAATGGATCAGTAGAGAAATTGAAGTTGATGGTGGAAGCATAGGTATTCCAAATCTTCTAGCTATGCTAGACTTCAAAGTTTTTGACATCAAGCTAAATTCGCACTGATGTGCTTTTAAAAATGAATTTTTGTTATCCTCGACACATGGTGACAAGTGTGTAGGTGTGGACTTCGGGCCACTAACACATCGTTACATGTTGTGGCATGATGACACCAAAGATGATTTTCAAAGGTTTTTGAACAGTTTAAAGAAGAGTCTAGGCCAATTGATTCGGCTAGACGAAAATAATTTGAATTATCAAAATGTATTTTTATATCATTAATGCATCATGCAACCTGGTGCAGAGATGATAAAAATGATGGAGTTATCAATGCAGAATTACCTAGTGTGGTATGTGATCTAAAGAACGTCAGCCCACTATGGAAGGATGTAGTATGACAAAGTCACGCAATGACGGAATCCTCAAACGGACTGTAAATACAGTGCGGTATCATGACGTCAAAATGATTTTTAAGAATTTTAAAGATAAATTATTGCCAACTGAATTTGGCCAGCAATGTTTCGATTGAAATTCGAATGATTGATATGCGTCTAAGCTATTTGATTCAGCTAGACAAATGTTTATGAAATTCAAAGTATTCTTTGAAAGCTTATGCCAAACCAAATTATTTTGGTGCGGAATCTTATGATAAGTCTGAGGTGAACAACCCTGAAAATGAGGATATACTAATGGGATAAAATACTCCAATCTAAGAACGCATATAGTCGTTCCGATTACTAAGGTACAACAGACTGATCCTCTAAAGTACCCGCATCGGTAGTTTACCTTCTTTGTGATTGTAAACATACCAAATATAAAATTTTTCAGAGGTAGACTACCTTTCTTTCGTAATTGAAAGAGGTAGCAGGTAGAAATACCCCTAAACCTCAAAGTTCATGGTTTTTATGATCCCTCAGACAGATATGAATTTTTTTTAAACTCTTTAGAGTAATGTTGTTGTAGAAGGTGATGATGGATATGAAATATTATGAACTCGTTGTGTACGAGTAGAATCTGAGATGATTGAATAAAGGTTATTATGACAACCTAGTTTTAATGAATGTTTAGAAGATGTAAACTCCTAGTGAGTAGTTATGCCGAAATGTGATAATAGATGAGAAATCCTCAAAGGAAAAAATTATAAAGGTTAAGTTAAAAACCTAGTTTTGATCAAGAGAATAAGCAGAGATTAGTATGCTTTAATTTCGGGGACGAAATTCTTAGAAGAAGGGGTTTCTGTGACAACCCGAGAATTTAGATAATTATTAAAATCCTAAAATGATGGATTAAAGGTTATAAGATGAACCTAGACAGAAAATAAGTGTATGGAATTGACGTTTCTGTGAAGGAATTTTAAGGATTTCAAAATTTTTAAGAAGAACCTATATGGTTTCTTAATTGAATGAGAATAAAGAAATATGGGTTACAAAATTTCAAAACCCTAGAAATGAATTAATATGTACTTGAAGGAATATCGAGAATAAGGTATTACGATACCTGTAAATTCGGTGTGAACTGAATAGTCTAAGAAATGTTATATAAGTACATATGGAAATTTTATTAAGGAGATAAGATTTCACATGAAGAGATGTTGTGAGGTTAAACGAAGATGAGTATATGTATAGAAATATATATACTTAGTAAGGTGCTATATATATTTTAGCAAGAGGAATGATGAATTAAGTTAATGATATAAGGATCAAGATAAAACTATGTTAGCAATTAACATAGCTTGAACGTTGGCCTTGAATGGCAAATAAGAATTTGAATAAGTATAAAGTCGTTAGTTAATACGATTAGCAATAAGAAAGGAGTAATTTAAAACTCAAAATTTGAGTTAGAGATAGAATTTTGAAGCATGGACTGATCGGTTACGTCCGCAACGTCAAGATTAGTCAGAATGGACAGTAAACACAAAATGTGTAAATGTTGACTTTTGGTCAAAGTCAACAGTTGACTTTTTATGGAGAAAAGTCAAAATTAGAGTGAGAAGTGAAATATGTTATATGGATAATGATATAATATTTAATATTATACCAAATGATGTGAAGTTAAAATATGAGATGAGATCCAATATGTAGATATGAATATTGGTATCAAAGTAGTTAGTAAATTAAATTCATATTTGAATAAATGATTGAATATATTAAATTATTTATTTAGTATATAAATAAATTGTTTGAAAACAATTTATGAAGAGGAGGAGGAAATTAAATTTAAGTATACAATATGAATTGTATAACTTGAATAAGTTATTAAGTATGAGAATTAAATAACCTAAATGGTTATTGTTATTTAGTGGTTCTAGTATTAAATATATACTAGTGACCTAATCTAAGAGAATTGTGGAGCATGTCATAATTTATTTAGTGATTATGTGAGTAAGTGAATACGAATATTATGTGATGGCAAATAAAAGAAATTAGCATGATCCTAATTATATATTAGGAATGAAGAATTAAATAACTTAAGGGTTATGGGATGAGAGAATTATGGTATATAAAATATATACTAATTTTAAGAGATTTATTTTATACATCTCGGTTAATTAATTTTATAACCTAATAATAGTAAGTCTAATTGGGTTAAGAAAATTAATGTGCACGAGTAAGGAATTTATTTTCTAGTGTGAGGAAAACCCTAATTAACTAATTAGGGAAGAATATTAAGAGTGTTGGACTATATAAATTTTATATGGCCCAAAGAAACTAAATTTGAAGCCCAAAAGTATTAAAAGTAATGGACTATAATAATATCATAGCCCAATAATTTATTTAGAGTCCAAAAGAATTGGATTTAATGGGCTAAGGAGGTAATATTATTTAAGCGAGCCAAGTTAGTTTTTGTGAGTAAGTAAAACAATTAAATTTGTTAGCTCTATGGGATTAATTAAGGCCCAAACTAGGCCCACTTGTGGGAGAATAATAATATTAAAAATAATATTAAGTTAAGAGATATATTTTAATTATCTCAAGTTATTAATTTTATAACTTAATTAAAACAAGTTTAATTGGGTTATAGAATTTAATGTGCTAAAGTGAAGATTTAAATTCTATATATTTGGAATGGATACCCTAATTAAATATTTATGGTGGGATAAGATGGAAAGGAGTGGCTCAATTTTTAGACCAAGAGTTGGCCCAAGCAATAATTTAAAGAGCCCAAAATTAAATCCAAGTATGTGGGATATTTTTGGACAAGAAAAGGCAAAGGAGGGACATTTTTGGGACAAAGAAATTAAGCCAATCTTGGTAGTTGATAAGGCCACATGGCCGGTTATCCATTAGAGGAAAAATAGAATAAGAAGAGATAAGAATATAAGGGAAAGGGAAGAGAAGAAAGAGAAAAAGAAGGAAAAAGATAAGAAGAAAAGAAGATAAGAGAAGAAAGATAAGAGAAGAAAGAGAAAGAGGAAAAGAAAGAAAGAGAGGAACGGTAGAAAATCGAGAGAGAGAAAGGAGAAGAGAGGCTTCGGCAGCCATAGGAGGATGAAGGGAGAGAGGCTATCCATGGAAAGAGGAAGAAGAAGAAAGGTATAGAACAATTTCCTCCTAAGCTAGCTTCTCTTTCTATTTATAAATTGATGATGTGGGTTTTTGATTTGGATATTAAAACCCTATAATCTTTGTGTTTTTCACGAGTCCATGTTTGGATCTACCCATATTGGGTGTTGATTGGGTTGAAACTCAAAAGAAAAGAAAACTTATTTTTCTAGTTTTGGAAACCCAAAATTTCTATGTACTTTGGATTTCCACCGTTTTAAATCTATAGCTTCTTTTTACGATCCGTCAAAGAGGGGTGCTAGATATATGTGTTTACTAGTTAACCCAAGTGGTAGCACTCAAATATGTTGAGTTTGCATGGGGTAATGACTGATTTTGTGAAAACAGTCCCGTTTTTCTAGGAACTGTTTTTGGGCAGTCTGTAACGGGGGCTTTTTCGTCCACTTTTTGTGCTTTAAAAATTCTGGGCTTCTGATATGTTATAGTACACTGAATAAGCTTTCCATAGACTCCGGAACGGACTAATTCCGACTCCGGAGGAGGTAGTTATGACGTTCGGAAGAAGCATAATCAAACTGTTCAACCAAATCCCGAACAGTCTCCTTTTACAAACTTTTTGGACTGATGTGTTCGGATTTTGGAAAAATATCATTAGATAAAAGTTGTAGCCCTGGAAGTTAGCTTCGCGTCGGCTCAAGAATCGCTCAAAAATGTTTTAAAACGCGAGAGTTATGACTGTTTTAGCAAAGGAGTCTAAAACTGTTTTATGCCAAAAAGTTGCTGCCCAAATTTTTGCGAGGGCTGTTTTGGCAACTTAGTTTATGTAATAAATTCTGACCTTTTGGGACATGAAAATATATGATATCAAGTACCTTGTGTCCAAAAATGAGCTCATTCCGAGTTTAAATGAGCAAGTTATGACCATTTCAATTTTTGTGATTTTCTGACGAAAATGGTTATAACCGGAGTTCTATAACTCCGATGGCCACGAAATTTAAACTGGAGGCTCACGTTAGCATGTTTAAAATTGTGCCAAGAGATGAGAATTTCCAGAGTTGTGCACGAGGTAGCTAATTTCTTAAGGAATTAACTAAAAATAATTTTTAAAAAATACCAAAGGAAGTTGAAAAATTTTGGAAAAATATTTTTTGTGTATGAAATATGTGTATACATGTTTGTACAAAGGATAGAAAAATAATAAGTTGATTTGGTATTTTCGTGTACGGATATGGAATCCAGCTTGCTAGATTAGAAAATCTGATGAATCCAGCTTGCTGGATTGAAAAGAAGTTTACTGAATTGAAAATATGTTGAATCCAACTTGCTGGATTGCAATCTAGTTGCTGGATTTGTAATCTAGTTTGCTGGATTGCAGTTTGACTTGCTGGATTAAAGGAGTTATGTATCCAGTCTGCTGGATTGGTCATTAGGTTGAAGGATTATGAATCCAGCTAGCTGGATTGAAGTATTAGAGAAAACAGCTTACTGAATTAGAGAAAACAGTTTGCTGAATTATAAACATTTTGCTGGATTATAGAAAAGAGTTTATAATATGAAAGATTAAGTGTTTAATCATAATAAATATGATACAGTGATTGAACAATTATCCAAGAATGATAATAATACCGATGTGTTACGATGTTATCTAATATTTGATTAAGTGTTAGATAATCTATTGACAAAGTAATTGTATTATGATACAAAGTAGAATATGCTGATTGAAAGACCAATCTTATTATTAATGATAGGTCTTACCAAAAGAAGTTAACTTAAACTGCGTAGCAGTAGTCAACGAATCAGGCAAGTTTTTCCTTAACTCAAACTTGAGTTGTATGTTCAAAGCATGTTAATGAATAATTGTTGTTGATTATTCACGTCTATATTGGTTATTGATTCGCACGTTGTGCATATTGTAAATGTTAATCAGGTATGAAAGGCTGATCACCTTCATTACCATTTGGTTCAGTTAATCTGTTCATGTTTATGCTTGACCATTCATTTTTATTGACTTGGTCGTTCAGCTAAGAAAATTTGTTCATGCTCTTTCACAATGTTTATATTGTTGAAAGTTAGCTAGCCTATTGTTCAATTCTTTCAATCATGATATATCTTTATTGAATTTAAACTTGCTGGGCAAATTTGATGCTCACCCTTGCTATATCATGATAAAATTTTCAGATTAAGATGAAAGCTTGAGTAAAGACAGAGACAAGGGCAAAGTGCAAGATTATTTTATGTTGCAGTTAGATCTATTAAATTTTCTAACGAACATAGCATTGTAAACCTTTAAGTTATTGAAGGTATGTATTAAGTTAAGGTTGTAGACCTTGGGAATGATGTGTAAAAGTTTAATGTATAAACAATTTATGTTTATATCTTCCGCAATAGTTATAGAAATAGTATACCAGATCCTTGGTGATTAGGACCGAGATTTGGGGATGCTATAGTTTCTCCACAAAACTTTGACTTGAGGTATAACCTTGGAGTGTTGAATATGTTCCTTCTTATCCAAGATTTTAACAGGTACCTCTTCGTACGTTAAATCTTCCGCTATTTCATCCGGTTCTAACTTAATAATATGGTTCGGGTCTTACACATATTTACGTAACATGGATATGTGAAAAATGTTATGAACACAAGACATACTTGGCGGTAAAGCGAGTCTATAGGCCACAGTTCCTACTCGGTCAAGGATTTCAAATGGGCCAATGATGTGAGGATTGAGATTTCCTCTCTTTCTAAATCTTGTAACTCCTTTCCATGGAGCAACACGTAATAACACATGTTCTCCAACATTGATTTCCATGTCCTTCCGATGAAGATCAGCATAACTCTTTTGTTGATCTTGTGAGGTTTTTATACGTTACAGGATCATTTGAATCTTTTTCGTTGTCATGCGTACCAATTCCGGTCCCAACAACGTTGTTTCACCCACCTCATCCCAGCATACTAGAGAACGACACTTGCGTCTATACAATGCCTCAAATGGAGCCATGCCGATGCTTGCTTGATAACTGTTATTGTAGGAAAATTCTACCAATGGTAAGAACTTGTCCCAACTTCCCTTGAAGTCAAGGATACAGAGTCTTAATAGATCCTCAAGAGTTTAAATAGTCCTCTCTGACTGCCCGTCCGTTTGAGGATGATATGCCAAACTAAATCGTAAATCCGTGCCCATAGATTTTTACAAACTAACCCAAAATTGTGAAGTGAATCTTGGGTCTCGATCAGAAACTATGGATACTGGCATACCATGTAGTCTTACAATCTCATTTATGTACATACGAGAAAGACATTCAAGTGTATAAGTTTCTCGTATAGGTAAGAAATGAGCAGATTTGGTCAATCTATCAATAATGACCCAAATTGCATTTATGCCTTGGGAAGACCAGTAACAAAATCCATGGTAATGTGCTCCCACTTCCATTCTAGAATTTCAAGTGATTGTAATAGACCGTTTGGCACTTGATGCTCCACCTTGACACGTTGACAAGTTAAACACCTTGAGATAAACTCTGCGATCTCTCTTTTCATATTGCTCCACCAAAATGTATGTCGAAGATCACGATACATCTTGGTACTTTCGGGATGGATTGCAAACGGTATGTTGTGCGCCTACATCATGATTTTATACTTTAAATTCGGGTTGTTAGGAACACAAGGTCTGGAGTTGACTTGAAGTATTTTTTCTTCATCGATTCTTGCTTCCGGAATAGCACCTTCTTATACTTTCTTCTTCATACGCATCAGCTCCAAGTTTGTAGCTTGAGAAGTTTTAACTTTATCGATTAAAGTCAGTTCTACTCTTATATTTTCCATCACCACGTGGGTCCCTAGAGTCTTTAACTTTACCTCCATCCTTTGCAAGTCATACAAAATGGGCCTTTGTGTTGACAATATCGCACTCGTACCCGCATATGATCTTCTACTCAATGCGTCAGCTACCACGTTCACTTTTTCAAGATGGTATTGAATGGTATGATCATAATCTTTCAACAGCTCGAGCCAACGTCGTTGCCGCATGCTGAGTTCCTTTTGGGTGAAGAAATACTTGAGGCTTTTATGATCCGTATAGATCTCAACTTTCTCCCCATACAGGTAATGCCTTCAGATTTTAAGTGTGAAAACAACAGCTGCAAAATCTAGATCATGAGTAGGGTAATTCCTCTCATATTCTTTGAGTTGTCGCGATGCATAGGCTATGACTTTTCCATGTTGGATGAGAACACATCCTAACCCTCTGCTTAAATCATCGCTGTAGATAACAAATCCCTCCGAACCAGATGGTATTATCAGAACAGGTGCTGAAATGAGTCTCCTCTTGAGTTCTTGAAAACTCTTCTCACGTTCCTCGCTCCAGCTGAAATTTGGATCTTTCTGAGTCATCTAAGTTAATGGAGTAGCAATTCGAGAAAATCCTTCCACGAATCTCCGATAATAACCAGCTAAGCCCAGAAAGCTACGTACTTCGATTACTGACTTAGGTTGCTCCCAGCTTTGAATTACTTCAATCTTTGTCGGGTCAACAGATATTCCGTGATTTGATATCACATGCCCAAGGAATGCTACTTCCTCAAGCCAGAACTCGCATTTCTTCAACTTGGCATATAACTTGTTCTCATGAAGCTTTTAGGGTATCAACCTCAAGTGTTGCTCATGATCTTCACGGCTTTTGGAGTAAATGAGGATGTCATCAATAAAGACAACCACAAAATGATCCAAATATTTCTTGAATAATCGGTTCATCATATCCATGAAGACCGCAGGAGCATTAGTCAAACCAAAAGACATGACTAGGAATTCATAATGCTAGTACCGAGCTCTGAAAGCAGTCTTTGGGAGGTCATCGATTTTAATCTTTAACTGATGATATTCGTAACGAAGATTGATCTTTGAAAAGAATTTGACGCCTTGCAACTGGTCAAACAGATCATCAATCTGAGGCAACGGGTACCTATTTTTGACAGTGACATGGTTCAACTCCCGATAATCAATACAAAGTCGCATACTCCCATCTTTCTTCTTCACGAATAGAATATGAGCACTCCAAAGAGACGTACTAGGACGAATGAAACCGATGTCTAACAATTCCTGCAGTTGGGTCTTTAACTCCTGAAGTTCAATAGTAGCCATTCGATATGGGGCTTTGGAAATGGGTTTTGTACCGGGTTCAAGGTCGATACAAAATTCAATTTCATGCTCTGGGGGAATGCCAGGAAGTTCTTTAGGGAACATGTCCGGAAATTTATTAACAATAGAAATATCATTCAAAACTGACGTATTTTTATTTAAATCCGTGACATAGGCTAAGAAAGCTTGACATCCGTTTTTCAATAAACGAATAGTTTTATGGTTTGATATGACAATGATTGACTTTAGTGGTTTGGTTGCTTGAATTTGCATAATAGGTTGGTTAGGAATATGAAAGCTAATAATCTTATGAAAATAATCAATATTTGTATGATGAATAGTTAACCAATCAATCCCTAGAATTACGTCAAATGCAAGTATGTTCAATGAAATAAGATCGACAGGTAATGTGAGGGTACCGATTTAAATCAAACAAGACTTATAAATAATAGATGTAATGAAGATTTCTCCTATAACGGCGTTTCAACAGATAAGTCAAAGTCTAATTTCTCCGGAGTCAAATTTAAACGTTGAGCGCAAGTAGGAGTAATAAAAGAATGGGTAAAACCGATATCAAATAAGGTATAAACTTTGCTAGAGTTTATGATTAGCTTACCCGTGATTACCTCGTTTGGGTTCCTTGCTTTTTGGGAGGTCACGACAAACGCTCTCCCTTGAACTACTGATTTTAACTTCTCTGGGACGGCCTTTGGTACCTCCATCCCAGCTGAACTTGGCTTCACTGTACGACAAAATTGAGTTAGGTGACCTTCTCTTCCACAATTATAACATGTTTTGGACTGCTGCGTACAGTTTGGACTGATGTGTCCCTCCCCTCCGCATTTGTAGCAATCGTTCTCCTTCTTTAACAACGGGTGCTGGTGCTGACGTCTTTCCATCATTATTAAATCTCATATTCTTGAAATTTCTACTCTTATTGTCTTGGCCATGATTACCACTGAAGTGATTACCATTTCTGGCATGTTGATTCCCTCCACGTTTGTTGTCACCGCTTCGATGACTGCTATCACTGGTATTATCATTTTGTCGACTGCTCTCTCTTGGTTGGGTTGACTCGTTATCGCGCTCCAATAACTGAGCCCTATTTACAACATCTGAATACAAACACAGTTTATGAGAAATTAGGTATTGACGTATCTCGGGTTTCAAACCTCTTAGAAATATCCGCGTCATTTTCTCCTCATTATCAACCAAGTGGGACGCAAACCAGGATAACTCGGCAAACTTAACTTCGTACTGTGACACAGTCATTTTGTTCTACCCCAGCTTGATGAACTCTACCTCCTTCATATGATGAATACTTTCAGAAAAGTACTTGTCGTTGAACAGCTCTTGGAACTTCTCCCAAGGCATCTTCAGTGCGGCAGGTTGAGTACGCTTTATAGATTCGTACCAGTAATTTGCCTCTCTTCGCAACATGAAGGTGGCAAAGGGATCCTTTGCTCCTCGGAGCATCCCAAGCCATCAAATATCTTGGTGATCTGTTTTATCCACGCCTTTGCCTTAAGTGGTTTTGGCTCTCCCAAAAACTCCGATAGTCCCAGCTCCTCGAACTGCTTAACGGTGACCATCCGAGAGTTGCCAGTGTTTCTACCTGCATTTTGAACAGGTGTCGCTCTCGTCTGATGTTGCATAAATTACATAAATCCTCTGAATATCCCATCGTTCATCGTTTGGTCGGTGTTATTATTTTCCTGAGGATTATTGCCTTCCTGATGCACATTATCCTGGGTATTGATCGTTAGTGATTCAACGGTCTCATGTGCTCCATTGCTATTCTCAACATTCTAGGATGTCATTTTCAAATACTACCACAAAACAAGGGTTAATTGACATGCAACATATTATCCCTATATTCTGGCCTACAAATTAAATATAAATAAACTTAGATAGGTCATACTAGCGAAGGAATTACCCGTCTCTCCCCTCCTAGTTCTAGTCTCACATCTCAGTCAGGGATCATATCCCTAAGCTTTGATACCAACTATGACGCCCCCAAAATAGGTATACATCACCCATTCTGAGTCGCCAAATACATGGTACATAATACAAATACAAACTTAAATATACAACATGAGCTGTGAGTTTCAATACAAATATTATCGTCTAGACAGTATTCAAACTCAAAATAAGTCCTCATTACATTTATTATCACACTATTTCTCAGAATAGTGAGGAATACTAATGCAAATATTTGGACCGTCACTCCGTTCCCCGACTAGTCCCATCTATATTTTCATTTCCTGAAGAGAACAATGAAAGAAAAGGGTGAGCTCTACTAGCCCAATAAAAAATATTATGACTAAGATAATGCAGAATAAATTATCGTTAGCCTTCAACAGTGTTAAACTGATAAAATATAATAACATAAAGTTTAACTGCAGCGGAACAAGCAATCCATTAGAAGAGTCAAGTAGAGCATGATATCTACTATCTTCTATGATTTAGAAAGTTTATCATCAATTTTATCGCTGAGACTTGGCTTAATAAATAATCCACATCACTGAATTATCTATGCACTACGGGCCAAGGATATTCGTGTTTTCACCAATGGTCATGATCATGTCAACAACTGTCCATCAATGCACTACGGTCCAATGAGGACTTTTACCACATCATTTGTAACATTACAATCATGATTATACCGAATAATCCCTGGTCATAATCATACCAAGTCCATCTATGCACTACAGGCCACATATGACTTTCATAATAATATAAGCATGAGGATGATGACAATGATATAAGAATTCAATTAAATGAAAGCAAATGATAAATTTTAAAGATTTATAATTTAAATTATCCAGAATTCAATAATGTTCAAATTGTCAACATGATACTGCTTTGTGGAATAAAATTCAAGAATAATATTGTATGAAAAATGATTTAGACAAAAAAAAATCAATTTTTGTCATGAATAGTACCTCGGGTAAATAGTAACCGAGTGAATAGAATCCCGTGAATAGTACTTCGAGAATAGTACCCTGTGAATAGTACTCCGGCATGAAAAAGTTTAAACTTGTCAAGAATGCTCAGAATAATATTTTCATAAAAAGATACTAGATGAAGCGCAAATATCAAGGATATTCTACTAATTTCATAGAGTATAGAAGCCAAAACTTAACAAAATGAGTGTAGAATTCGAAATCTGAAATGAAATAATATTACTTACATACTACAGAGTATGGAAGAAAATATTATTTCTTACGAGTATTATACAAAAATAACATCTCTTACCTTAAAAAGGAGAGTATTCCAACTAGTATAGCGGGGATATTCTTGATGAAAACTTATACTGTTTTCTACACTCAAAGCTTTCTAAAACTCGAAAGAAATACGCTCAATATTATAGAAGAAGAATTCTCTGATTCTGGTGTGATTTTCAATTCTAACTAAGCATCCTATTTATAGGAAAATAGAAAGGATACTATTTGAATTTAGAAATCACGGACTGCACAGTAGATTTCTCACGGGCTCGTCGAATATTATATAACAACTTGTATAATTTGCAAAATTTATAAATATTACCCACAACTATAACATTATATCAAATCCACACCATAATATTCAAAAATATATTTTGAGAAAAATTAATCTTTATTTATGAAAATTGGGGTCTTACAGTTATACTATCTTTCGTATATACTAGTACAATACTTCGTATCATACTTGTATTCATTGCTTCGTATAATACGTGCTTATTATATGATCATCATTTATTTCATCTTTACTTTCCTTCACATTCTCAAACTTAGTACGCAGGCGAAAAACTGTGTTTGTCATAACTGAATTATTATTACATAATTCATTTTTCCTTATTATTCTATCATCACGTATTCTCGGAAGTTCAAAAATAATTCCCGAGCAGAAATGGATGAATAGTGTTTTTTAGAAAAAAATTCAGAAAACTTTTATTTTCGTCTTGGAAATTCAAACACCTTAATTTTCCCACGTAGCCAGAATACTACGATCTTTCGATACTTTTAGGTTATAGAACAACCTTCATCTTGTTTACTCATTATAATAACATATATAATAATTTTATTCATTATTTAATTAAATAAAATTATTTTACAAATAATCCAATTTTCTCGATCGTTACATTCTCCCTCCTTATAAGGATTTTGTCCCCAGAATTTCGTTATACATTAAACGAATAACTGAGAGTAATTCTTCTTCATCTTTTCTTCAAGTTCCCACGTTGCTTCTTCGACATTGTGGTTCTTCCATAACACTTTTACCAAAGATATCACTTTGTTCCTCAGAACTTGCTCGTTTCTATCAATGATTTAAATAGGTATTTCTTCATACGTCAAGTCCTTCTTGTGACAACCCGAGAATTTGAAAATTTTTTAAAATTTTAATTAATTGATTTAAGGTTCAAAATTAGAATCTAGACAGAAAATTAGTGTATGCGTTTGATATTTTTAAGATGAAATTTTGAGGATTTCAAAATTCTGTGAAGGATTTAGGCGAATTATTCAGGATTAAGTGAATACGTGAATATATTCTGTGAATATGGTTATATATGTGTGCATGATGTGGTTAAGGGTCAAGGGTTGATCAGATAAACGATATCTGTAACAAACCCTGTGTATATATTAAGAACATCAACGTTTGGTTAGAAAACCCTAGCGATTAATAAGAAATCCTAAAATCGGTTCTGAAAATCCTAATTTCAGTTTCGGGAATCCGAAACCCTAATTTGGTGTACGAAACCTTAAATTGGAAACCTAATAGTGTAAGTGTAAATAATTATAAGATTAATTAGGGTTAATCTTAACAAATTGGTTACAAAACCCTAATTCCAAATTTAAAACCCTAATTATGGATTTGAAACCCTTATTTATAATTAGGAAAAACTTAATTGTTAATTTAATAATTTTAATGTTAATTAAAAAACCCTAATTCTAATTTTCAACATTATAGTAAATAGAAAACCCTAATTTAATTAGGTAATCTAATTTCGAAATTAGAAATATTATTTTTCTAATTAAAACCCTAATTCGTGGGTTATAAACCCTAATAATTATTTTGACCCTAATTGCGTAATTAACAATTTTAATTACAAATTATTAATCCTAATTAGCAATATTTAAATTTTGATTAAGAAATTTTAATATAATTAGTAAATCCTAATTATAATTTAGAAATATAAATTTTCTATTTTTGGAAACCTAAATTGGAAATTTTAAAAAATTAAATTGTAAACCCTAAGGTTTTTCAAATTTTAAACCCTAAAGGGTTCAAACCCTAAACCCTAATCCAAATCCTAAACTCTAAGGGTTTAGCTAATTGACAAGAATGCCATTAAATGTCAAATGTCCATTTTGCCCTTTAGTGCATTATTGTGACTTAGCTTGCAAATCTTGCCAAATTGTGAGTGGTTCACCAACCCTAACCACTATGTTCACAATACGACTTAATAATCAGCAGCTAGCTCAGCCCCTTTCATTGTATCATATCATATATATGGATTTAGTGAGAGAAAGCTCACTTTATTTCTTTCATTTTTGCCAACCTCTTTCTCTCTCTTAAAATCCAAAATCTAGAGTAAGAAAGAGTGAAATATTGAGCCATGGTCAGTGTATAACTTTCCATAAACAGATCCCAAGAGTCAGAATCGAAAATTAAAGCTCAAAAGGTATAAGAACCCTAAATTTCGAAATCTTTTGATTTTATGTTTGATGTTGTAATTGATTGTTTAAAGTTGTGTTAGAAGGTATCTATAAGTGATCTGGGTTGATATATCATGGATCTATAACATCTAGAGGCACGAAAATTAAGTTTTTAAAACTGGTCAAGAACCCTAATTTTGTTGTCTGACAAGCTAATGTCAGGGCCTCTAGATCCGTGTGTGTTAGTTGTTTTCTGTGTTTTATGTTTTGGATCTATTCTATGCCATGTGGACTACCATCTGGAACTGGAATCATGGACATATCATTTGTAGATTGCAAGAAATGGTTAGTCAAAGTACGTTGACCGTACACGAAACTGGAAATCTGGGCAGCCCAGATTTGCCCAGATTGGTCTGACAAGCTTTTCTGAGCCTCAGATCGTGCTATGTGTTAGTGCTTAGTCCAGGTTATTGTGTTGATCTAGTAGACTGTCATATGGACTAAACATGTATGCCCTTATATCACTCAGAGCTTTCACAGAATCAAAGTAATGAGCAGTCAAACCATCGTTGACCACCTGTTCTTGATGAAATCTAGAAAACCCAGATTTCTCAAGGACATGTTTCTGACAATCGTATGACCGGCCTTGATCTCTCAGTTATGAAGTTGTTAGGATAACATAATGTACTAGAACTGTTCTATGTCATGTGGTCTACAACATTGAACCATTATATCACATAAACAATACTTGGAAAGCAGAGATTAAAAGCTTCAAAGTAGCACCTTTGGCACTGTTTGAGAAATTTTTAGTGACTTTTAATATTTTGTGAGAAATTTCATTAATTAATTAATATTAATGATAATTATTTTATTTAATGAAAATATTAAATAAATTATGGAAAAATAGAATAAATGATTTATAAATCATATAAAAATGATTTAAGTGTTATAAAAATATTTTAATTTATAAAATATAACTTTTGATATTTTGCCATGAAAATATTAATATTTTAATATTAAAATAATTATCGGATAATAGATTTAAGTGTTTAAAAATCATATAAATATGATTTTAAGGTATTAAAAATACTTTGTGATATTATAAATATATTATAATATTTATGACATGTATTTCATTAATATTTGATAATAAATAAATATTAATGATAAAAGAATTAAGTAGTATTTAATTTATTTAAATACGTTATTAATGATTTAAAAATCAAGATAAATGATAATAATTATGTGAAAATTATTGTGAGACTTAGAAAAATATTTTAACTGATATTAAAGTTATCTGGGATAATTGTTAAGTGTTAAGACAGAGTTTAATTGAACTTAGACTCGATAAAAGTCTAACTAGACCGTCGGGATGTCAGATTTGTGTCGGGTTCAACTCAGATTGCAATAGTTTTACTTGATACCGAATTTTAAGTGTGTTGTAGACTGATAGGGTTATGTGTTATGTGTTATGTGTTTAGTTTATTCTATGTATATATATAATAGTATTATATTATGACCATATTATTCTAATTTTGGAGATCTATATTACTAATATTAAGTCTTCGGATAAAGCGTTATAAATTGCGTAGCGGTAATCAACGGTTCAGGCAAGTTTGTTTTTACTTAACTCTACTAAGAGTTGTTTCATTCGTATAAGCTTATGGTTAATCATTGTTGGTTGCCATGATTTATACTCTGTACATATTGCATGTATAAGTCAGGTATGAAAGACTGATCACCTTCATTACCAGTTGGTCCAGATATATTTGTTCATGTATAATACTTGTTCAGTTATAAATTTGTTCCTGCTAGTTTACAATTATTTTGTTGAATTATAGCCAGTTTATTATTCTGATTCTTTCAATCATGATATATCGTTATATTATTGAATTTAAACTTGTTGGGTAACTTTCATGCTCACTCTTGCTATATCATGATAAACATTGCAGATTAAGACGAACGCATCGAATACAAGGAAAGGTTAAAGACAGTTCTAGCTTAAAGTAATGTGTGCGATTAGATTTGTAATAGTATAGTTTAATAATAAAGTTATATGTTAGATAGTTTATGAATTGTATTTATGTGAAGGTTACTCGACCTTGGGAAAAAGTGTGTAAGTTTATTGTATAAACAATTTAAGTTTATATCTTCCGCAATAGTTATAGAATGATTGAACCAGATCCGCCGTGATTTGGGACCCGGATTTGGGGCCATCACACTTCTCAATATGAATAGGCTCATATTCTATTACGTGCTTATAATTTGGTTTATAAGAACGTAACACAGAGACATGAAACACATTATGTATTCGTTCTAGGTCGGGAGGTAATGCTACCACGTAAGCTACCTCTCCTACCCTTTTTAATATCTCGAAAGGTCCTATAAACCTTGGACTTAACTTTCCCTTCTTCCCAAAGCGTATCTTTCCTTACCAGGGAGATACCTTTAGAAATACGTACGAGCCTACTTCAAACTCTCTGTTCATTTTATGCGAATCTGCATACTTCTTTTGTCTGTCTTGAGCTGCTACAAGACGCATTCGTATCAACTTCACTATATCTGCTATCTGCTGCACCAATTCAAGTCCTAGCATTCGGCGTTCTCCTACTTCATCCCAACACAATGGTGTTCTGCACTTCCTTCCATACAAAGCTTCGTAAGGCGAAATGCCTATGCTTGCATGATAACTGTTGTTATACGCAAACTCTACTAGCGGTAGATGGTCATCCCAACTACCTTTGAAATCCATAACGCAAGATCTCAACATATCTTCTAGCGTCTGAATTATCCTTTCACTCTGCCCATCAGTTTATGGATGATAAGTCGTACTTAACTTTAGCTGCGTTCCCATCTGTTCTTGCAGACTCCTCTAAAAGTTTGACGTGAATCGTGGATCATGATTTGACACTATCAAAACTGGTACTCCATGTCTGAAAATAATTTTCTTAACATAAAGTTTAGATAACTGATCTAAGTTAAACTTAACTCTTATTGGCAAAAAGTGAGCTGACTTCGTCAACCGGTCCACTATTACCCAAATCGCGTCATACCACTTCTGAGTAATTGGAAGTCCCACCACATAGTCCATCGTGATATGCTCCCACTTCCATTATGGAATCTCCAATGACTGTAACAAGCCATTGGGTCGTTGATCACTACTACAAAACAATAAATAGATAACGCGTACAAAACGTTGTGGTTTCAATCAGAAAAACGTCGTGGTTAAGGGTGTTATCTATTTGACACCCTTATACAACATTTTAAAACATTGTAGTTAGACACATTATACAACGTTTTTTTAAAAAAAAACGTTGTAGATTTATTTTCCATAAATTAGTAGATACTTGAAAACGTTATAGATGGTATGCTTCCACAACGTTTTCTGGCTTAAAATGTTGTAGTTTAATATATCAGACAACGTTTAGACACATTATACAACGTTTTTAAAATGTTATAGATTGACTTGAAAAAAAAAAATTGTAGTTCACCTATATTACCAGTGCACCTGCAATATGCTAATGCCATGATATATAGCTAAAAGGTCTAAATTCTCATTTAAATTTAAAGCCAAAATGTATCAACCATTCAAAATACATCCCAATAATACAATTCGTTTACAATTTCAAATTACTACATCCACAAAATATATACCAAACTATCCATATATACATCTCAAATTCACATCACAAAGATTCCCCCGTAAAGTGACCATTTCAATATAATTAGCTGCGGTAGCGGCAGTGGCAGGGGTATTTAGTAATTACTTAATTATCTTTCGCACCACGGTACTGACCTCACCTTTCTCGAGCAGATGATAGAAAACTCTAGCTTTTTTCTGCTCATTCCGGTGATACTTCTTCCATGCCAAACCAGCAATACAGCCCGTTACAGCTGCCACAACTATCTCCTTCACCAAATTTGGTCCCTTCAGTGTCACATGAGGAATCCTACCACCACCCATTTAATTGCAACACCAAATAACAACCTATATCCATGCCAATTTAATTGGTCAATATCTATTTTGGATGAATTAGCAACACATTCGCATGCATATTTATCACAGAAAATAGGTACAAGATAAGATAATTTGGAAACAAAATGAAAAATATCCCGACTAAAACTTAACAGATCTTCATACTGATATGTTAATGTCTAAATTCAAACACACTACGGTATGGTTGGAGGATATTAATCATAACATCAAGAAACTGGAGGCAGAATCCATAACCAACACAATTACAAACCAAAAAATGAACAGATTATGAAGAAAAATGCATGCATAATCATATATAATGCATGAGGGAGAGATAAGATGATTCAGGAGAAAAAACATCTTTGTAAAAAGACCACGGTGAGCGAAAAAAAAATCAAAAGGCAGCAGGGTGGCAAGTCAGACAAAACACAGATAAAAAAATTAAATGCCAAACGGTCCAGCGCTACTCAGTTCAAAGTTAATGTAAATATGTTATAAATTTCCTATTTCCTAGTAGCTCCTTCCTCACTCAATATTATTACTGAGACCGAACCTTTGAATTCCAGAATACGGATTGTTGTAATTTAAGTGTCACTATCGAATCCTTTGCTGAAAACACGCCATCACTTTGACTTCTCAAATAAAAGTATAAACCAGAAAAAATTATACATGTATACAGATAAGATGATGCCAAAAGCTTTTATACCATTTCAACATCATCACGCTCTTCCTTCAAGACACTCAAAAAGTACAGGAAAGCCTGTGATAGAACAGAGTAATTTACATTATGAACCGCAAGCATGAGGTAAACTACAATCGTTTCTAACAAAAAGTGCTCACCCATGGTCCCAAATGCTAGTTGGGCGGCACAACTTTTTGTTACTACAGATTGCAGTTCAGCTATTGCATTTCTTATATCCTCTGCCAAGGTTCTGTTACTTCTACGGTCAAGCAAGCGTTCAACATAGCTGCTGATCCAAATCATAAATTAATGATTCAAACCAGTAAAATTGAAATCATGTAAGCAAACTATAACTGAGGAATAAAAAAGTAGACAAGATGATGCCACGATAGACATATACTCTAATTTGATAAAAACCATATGCATGGAATAGTATACAGCATGGCAAGTTTGCAGATAAGATGAGTAGACTCTATCTTGTTGAGGCTAGATCAAGGAATTAGTCATTAACCTCAGACTGCTAACTTGGAACTACTTCACTACTACAGAAGATTGTGGGCCTATAACAGAAACAATTCCGGCCTCCATAAATTGCAAAGCTATAAGCAAGAACCAGTTATTATCTATTTGAGATTGATAGACACTACTGCAACACAACAGCTGGATATAATAAATCTAAGGACCAAAAAAATAACTTTATTCTAGTTGGTTGTAAAACATACGCAAACAAACAAAATATAAAATTCTCTATTATCTGAGACAATAAAAGTATACACAACTATATTGATTATTGAAGGAGCTTGCCAGAAACATTTAAAGCAGCGCAAGGAAGATTTAGAGTGTAGCATATTCGTTTATCCCTAATTCCTCTCAGAAACTATAAAGAGAGAATTATCATGTATTGGTTGCATAAAAAACGTACCTCCAACCATGCCAAAAAACCCACTGCAATTGAAATTTTGCATATCTATATGAAGTTTGGTTCCATGACGAACACTCCAATTGGAGTTCACATCTTTCACAGCTTCCTTAATTGCAATTGCAGCAGGTCTACCAATAATAGAGTCAAAACTGAATATGGCTCCAATATTCACAATAGCTGGTCTTGACGAAATGTTTCTGCCAAGCCCGTTTACACGAAATGTTTCTACCATCTATGCATCACTCATATCAATCCGACCAACCACCTATAGCAAGAGGGTTTGCAAAATTTCACATTAAAGCTGGAAAAAACAAAAATTAAAATTACTACAACTTCTTTCAAGACAATGATAATGTTAAACAAGAAACCCATATACCCAATTTAACACTGCTAACTATGAGGGGAAGTAAGCAAAGAATAAGAATAATAGGCGGTACTACCAACAAAAATAAAAAAGAGAGACCGAAACAGAGAAACATATTCCAGAGATGAGAGACAGGAATCAGATGCTATCCTCAAAGCATGACCCATAACATGTTACCAAGAGAACATTCAATTATATTACCTTTGCACATTAGCACACAATTTGTCATTTTAGCAATAAACAAGCAATAGAGTTAAGGAGATACTAATATCAAGCTGTAGAGAAATAACTTTATTTAGTTAATGCAAGACAAATTCCTTACCAAAGCATGTTAAAATTTGGAGCTCAAACTAAATTCTTACAGTCGAACTGAAAATACTTGCTTCAATGCCATCCAACACCCACAAAAGAAATAATGATAAATACTTCAGTTGAACTAAAAATACTTGCTAAAAATAAGTAAGGCTGACTGCAGTTGCATATGACTGCAGAAGAGTTAATGCTTACTCTGTGATTGCCCTGTTCCTTGCTTGCTTGACCCATTCATCAACAATTTCTGCCACTTGGCTCCCTTTGAGGCCATCCTCAAGAGTATCTGCTGCTTCCGAGAGTTTGCCCTTAGCTAACAAACTTTCAACTCTATTTATAACAGATTCAATACCATCACCAGATTCGTCATCCTCCCTAACCTGGAAGGTTTCCATTATTAGCATGCACCAATTACGCACTCTCTAACTCTATTTTTTTCTTAACTGAAAAGTAAAATACTGTACAAACCTTCAACAAGGATGCAACATGAGCTAAAGAATGCACAAAAATGCCACTGCCACCTGGTAGGATTAGGCTGAAGTGATGGAGTGTCCCTTTTAATGCATCAAACTGTGAAAATAAAAAAGAAACTTGCCGTTGGACACTATGTTAGTAGTCAATCAACAACAATGATTTTGGATGATCACACTAAATGAATATATTGGATTTGGAAAGCTGAAAGCTCCCAACTAAGTTTTTAACTGCTTGGTAGTGCCCAGACAGTACTATAGAAGAAAAGAGAAGGACAAAAAATAAACACTACATAGTTTGGCTATTAACTGAAGTTTATAGAAAAACTTTCTATTCAACGTAACCGCGTACAGAAAAAACTGTTGATATGGAACTGAATAGAAAAAATCACACCAAATATATGCAAGAATTTAGACCAGTAGCAGGACTGAAACACCTTTACAGAGTATTACAAACTTAATGATAAGAACTAGCATCATGTAGTTACTCACAAGAGAACCATCAGAAAGACTTTGCCGCATGTGAACACCAGAATCACCCTTTACTTGACCTCCTTTAGAGCCAATTACATTTCGTAACTTGTTTAACCACTCAACCTTATCTGCCATACTCTCAGCCTTTAACACGACAGCACTGTGAGCTGTAAAATGAGAGTCAAACTTTAATCTGTTGTGGCATTCAAATTGGAAACAGATTGGAAATTATACAATAGGCGGTAGTTGCACAATCATATTAAAATATACTTTTGCAATACTATTCTTTAAGGATATCAACTGCTGAACTATGAATTAAATGGTACAAAATGAGGAAGAGGGAATTCTACTTGTTCCTTTATTCAAGAAGCAAGAAGCATTCTTGAATGTCACATACAAGATTATAATTTCTCTTCATCATTACACATAAAGGGTCCCAAAACATTCAATTCTAGACATGGCAATCCAAAAAATAACCCAAACTCACCTACTTAGTAGGGTTCATGTAAATTATTACCTAGATAAAATGTAATGGGAAATTTGTTATCGCAAACAAACTATACAAGCTAAAATAAGAGAAGAAAGTCCTTAACAGAGTCGGATGAGAAGTTGAAGCAGAACATCAAGCCTTTAAAACACAAAAGCAAAGATAAATGAACACTTTATCTGAAATTCACTCTAGTCAAATTATCTCAAGTTCATCAACAAATGAAATACGAGCTAATCCCTAATTCTGTAACCGAACCAACCATCATCATTATCAATATATGTATACCAAGTAGAATGGATTGCCACACAAAATCCCCATAAAACCATCCTAAGTATAACCCATACCCACTAGAAAAGGTAAAAATCTAAACCAGAATATAGTAGAATTCTTCAAAAGTACCAACTAAAAGGAAGAAATCAATTCATATAATAGGACTAATTACTCTGATTTCTCATGGATTGTCAGGGCATTCTCTAGCAAAATACCCTTGCACCCCACAGTTGTAGCAGCTATCGCCACCGCCACCACCACCTCCTCCAAAGCCACCATACCTCCCTCCTCCGCCACTGCCAAAGCCATAACCAGCCCCACCACGGGCGCCACTGCGGCCGCCACCGTTGCGAACCTTGTTAACGGAGGTAACGTCAACAGCCTTGGTTTTGTTGCTCGACGGTCTGGCCCTCATAAAGAGTACGGTAGCCGTCAGATTTGATCTCCGTATGATGAACGAAGAGATCGTCACCGCCGTCGTCTGGTTTTATAAATTCGTAACCCTTCTGCTCGTTAAACCGAACCACCACACATCGAGATCTGATATTCTCCTTCGCTATTGATGATCCAGACCCTAATCTAACCTCTTGTAGAACCAATCTGTAACTATAGATCGATCTCGCGAGAGAGTACTAGATAGAAAGAAAAGTAAAGGAAGCCCTGATAGATAGAAAGAAAAGTAAAGGCGAGGGGTGTTTTTAATTTCAAGTTTCCTTCCGCGTGATTTATTTTAAGCTCCGTGTCTTTTACGTAGAAAAAACGTTATTTAGTTAAAATTTAAAATTGTCCTTATAAATAGATAATATTTTTTTTATATGTATATACAACATTTTGTTAAAAAATATTGTTAAAAAAAATACCATAACATTTTTTATAAAAACGTTGTAATTTAAGTGTTGTCTATTTACTATTTTGTACTAGCAGATGTTCGGCCTTAACCTTTTGACAAGTTAAGCACCTACTCACATATTCTGCTATTTCCCTCTTCATGTTCGGCCACCAAAAATTCTGTCAAAGGTCTTGATACATTTTAGTACTACCAGAATGAATCGAGTACCTCGAACTATGAGCCTCTTGTAACACTTTCTCTTTTAATTCCATCTCATTCGGAACACAAATTCTTTCTTCAAATCTTAATAATCCCTCATTATCAAGACTGTACTTTAATTCTTTTTCATTGGCTAACCGCTTCTTCATCTGGTCACACTCATCATTTTTGAGTTGTACCTCCTTACTCTCTCTACAATGGTAGATCGAATCTCTGCTGAAAATAATTTCTGATCCGACTCACTCGGTAACTTCACCTACCTCTAACTCCATTTTAGCCATCTCTGTTATTAACTCAATTTGAGCCGTTAACATAGACAACTTTTCTCGACCCTTCCTACTTAAGGCATCGGCCATTACATTGGCTTTTTCGGGGTGGTACAAGATATCGTAATCATAATCCTTTATCAACTCCAGCCATCTCATTTGTCTCATATTTAAATCTTTTTGTCTGAAGATATATTTTAGACTCTTATGGTCCGTGTATATCTCACATTTCTCTCTGTATAAGTAAAGCCTCTATATCTTTAAGGCAAACACTACTGCGGCTAGTTTCAGATCATGAGTAGGATAAACTTTCTCATAATCCTTTAACTGCCGTAATGCATACACAATGACCTTGCCATGCTTCATGAGCATGTAACCAAGTCTTCTATGCGAAGCATTGCTATAAACTATAAAATTCCCTGTATCATCGGGTAAAGATAATACAGGTGCTTCACTCAACCTTTTCTTCAGTTCTTGGAAACTGCCTTCACACTTCTCAGTCCATACGTACTTCATTGTCTTCCTTGTCAAATTAGTCAACAGAGTAGCTATCTTCGAAAAATCATAGATAAATCTTCGATAGTATCCCGCTAACCCTAGGAAACTCCGCACCTCAGTTGGCGATTTCGGATGTTCCCAATTCATCACCGCTTCTACCTTTGCTGGGTCCACTGAAATTCTGTCTCGGTCGATAACATGACCTAAAAACTGTACCTTTTCTAGCCAAAATTCACACTTAGTGAATTTCGCGTATAACTTCTCCTTCCTTAATGTCTCCAATACTATTCTTAAGTGTTCAGCGTGATCTTTTGGCGTCTTAGAATAGACTAGAATATCATCGATAAACACTACGACGAACTTGTCTAAATACTGTTTGAACACTCTGTTCATCATATCTATAAATGCAGCTGGTGCATTTGTCAACCTAAATGACATCACTAAAAACTCGTAATGGCCGTAACGAGTCCTGAATGCCGTCTTACGGACATCCTCCTTCCTCACCTTCAACTGATGATACCCCATTCTCAAATTTATTTTAGAAAAATACTTTGCCCCTTTCAACTGATCAAAGAAATCATCGATCCTGGGCAAAAGGTATTTATTCTTTATCGTTAACTTGTTCAACTCTCGGTAGTCGATACAAAGTCTCAACGATCCGTCCTTCTTCTTCACAAATAGTACCGGTTCTCCCCACGGTGAAACACTCGGTTGAATGTACTTCCTATCCAACAGTTCTTGTAACTGAACCATCAACTCCTTCATCTCCACTGATGCCATACGGTACGGTGCCCTTGAAACTGGTGTTGCTCTTGGCACAATATCTATTACGAATTCGGTCTCCCTATCCGGTGGAAGACCTGGTAATTCTCTTAAAAATACATCCATGAATTCTTTGACTATAGGTATTTGTTCCATCATTTCTCCCACTCTCTGGGTATCAACAACATGACACAAATACCCTACACATCCTTTCCTCAACAATTTTCTAGTTTGTGTCATGGTAAGATAACACGAACGTCCTAACGATTTATTACCGTAAAACACTACATGAGGCTGTCTCAACGTTCTAATGTTTTCACATTTCTTTTGACAATCTATAATTGCACCATGGTTAAACAACTAATTCATCCCGAGAATTACATCGAATTCTCCCAACTTTATCGGTATCAAATCTATCGATAATTTATAACCTCGTATATCTACACAACAACTCCAATGAATGTTTTCAATAGGAATTATTTATTTGTTTGCTACCTTGATATTCAAAGGTACAAGCAATCTTTCGGGAAGTAATTCTAATCGTCTAGCAAAATCACATGCTATGAAAGAACAAGTAGCACACGAATCAAACAACACATAAGCATTTATATCGTTGATCGGGATAATACTTACAACTATATCCCTTGATGCAACTGCATCTTGGACCGTCATGTTAAAGGTGCGGGCCATCGGCCTACTCGTCTGAGCTGGACCGCCAATAGCTAACTTACCGCTATTAGCGCCCTTATTCCCATCCACCCCCTTCTTTGGGCAATTCTTCGCTATGTGATCAGTTGATCCACATACGAAGCATCCATGGTTCTTCTTCGGGCTTGGATAGTTAGGCGAAATGTGCCCCTCCTATCTACAGTTGTAACACACTACCTTCCCTTGAGACAGACTCTTAAGTGAGTCTTCCCACAATTCTTGCATGCCTCCATCCTCTTCTTAGGATCTCCTTGCTTCACTCCGGTATTCCCAGAGTTAAAACCCTTTCTCTTCTGGCCATTACCACTACCACTGGCTCCCTCAATTTTCACTCCCCCTTCTACCTTATTCTTATTCTTCTTCTCCCTATGGTATTGGCTTAGAGCCTCGTTACCACCTTCTGCGATTATTGCTTTCTCCAGAATGGTTCCAAAAGAATTACTTTGGAACACTAATATCCGGCTATAGAGCCAGGGTTTCAAGCCCTGCTCGAACCTTCTCGCCTTCCTCACCTCGGTGTCCACCTGATGTGGAGCAAACCTCGCCAGTTCATTGAACTTGGCAGCATATTGGGGAACTGTCATTTCCCCTTATTTTAGTTCTAAGAACCGCATCTCCATCCTCCCTTGCATACTCGTGGGAAAGTAGTTCTCAAAAAAAATCTCCTTGAACCACGTCCACATCATAACCTCCACTCCAGCCCTAGCCTGGTTCGCCTCCCACCAGAAGTTGGCCACCCCTTTCATCATGTAGGTAGCAAAAGCAACCTTTTGCCCCTCTTTGACATTTGCAATAACAAATGCCTTCTCTATTTCTTTCACCCAAGTCTGGGCTTCTATAGGGTCCGTAGTTCCTGTGAACTCTGGCGGACCTACGCTCTTAAAATCCTAAACTTAGTAGCTCGTACTATCGCAGGATTTATGGGTATATTTGCACCATTCCTATTAAAAGCGGCCGTTAATAAATTAATGAATTCTTGTATCGAGTTAATCAGTCCTCCTTTTGGTTGATTCACATTGGCTTCTTGATTACGTTGTCTTATTCTTGGCGGCATCTTTCTGTTAAGATAAATAACACGTCATTATTACTTCCTTCTTGTTAATTAATTATTATCCATTTTTAAATAATAACTTCAAACTCATTGCACAATATGTTCCATAAAAGGCTTATATTGATTTGCTTTCTTATAGTATAATACTACATCATTCATCATTACACAACCTTAGCTGATTACATTACTTTCCCGCCATTGCTTTCCAAAAATTGGGATTTACAAAAGACTACCCTTTGATATACAAAAGAGGGTTTTACGTCACTACTTAGATACAACATATGTACATATCTAACTCTACACGGTGCTACAGTTCACACATACATTCAATTGAAATACCTCAAAAGAGTGAATATGTCTTCTATATATTCTAAAATAATATTACCATTCTCAGGTTCTTTATAACCATTACATGTGTTCTTGTCATAATATCAAATAATTATAATATGTATACTATACTATTACAAAGATAATCTATTTATCTGCCTTAGCCTTTCCTTTATCTTTACCGGATCCTTTGGTTCGCTCGGTCTTAGCTGCATTCATATGATTCAAGCAAGAGTGAGCATAACTAGCTCAGCAAGTATGAAAATTTCAATTAAACAATACGTTTGAATCATATGAATCGTATATCTTCTATAACTGAATCAATAGTTATGAAGTACTATCGATAATTCAAAATAGCACTTCTCTTTTCTTTAAAACGTTTAACAATGAACAACATAAGTTAAACATCAATTTTGGTCTAAGATCTTGAGCATTTCATTCTTTCTTTGAAAAGGACAACCCGACACCAAGTCCGTAAGTCCGATATATCTTACGAGCACGTCTAGGTGATCAGCCTATAGTACTCTATGTTGTACAACACTACTTCTTTAAACGTATGTACGTTTAAGTTTTGGCAACCTCACGTGCCTGTCGTTCGACGACAAAACATTTGTTTATTCATACTCAGTCTATCTTTGAAATCAATTCCAAAACAGTTTGGCAAAAGATAACAACATTTACAATATTTTGATAGATTATAAATAAATCCACAAAACACATTAAGCCTAGCCGAAGGAATTGGCTTCGACTTCATTATACAACAATTCATGCGTAATTTACATGAATTACAAAGCTTGTCTAGAATGAACATAGACAAGGGTTAGAACACTTGCCTTCAGCGTCTTCTATAGTTAATATACTTTTCCTTTGAGTCTTTAAGGATTCTACAATACATGATCACATAACGTACCACATTAGGTCATAAACAATCATATATGGTCACTAATTTATCTTACCCTTCTTCTCAATCTAATTATTCTTTAGATTGGTTATCATTCGTTACGGTTTATTGCATTACCTTGTGTCTACCTATTCATAACTTTTTGTCAACCTTTATAAGTTAATCTTAAGGTTATTATCATCCTTAATGAATTTACTTTAAGTTAATTAAAGTTTTAAAAATTCAACTTTAACCAACTTCTACCTTCTTTACATTCATATGCATTCTTTACTGTATCCTTCCTAGTGTTGGCACTGAGGCGCCAACTTCCCTTATACAGCTCGCGCTGCGGCGCGAGTTCCCAGTACCTATGATTCGGCCTTGGCGCTACGGCGCCGAAGTACTATACTAAGGCCACGCTGCGACGCCACTTGATAGTGTGTGAAGGCTTGGCCTGGTGCTGCAGCACCAACTACAAAGCCTTGGGCTGCGCTGCAGCGCCAGCCCTACCTCAGAGAAAATTTTCCCAATTTTCTTCTTTTGTAAATTTTTCGGGCTCATAACTCATTCATTATAAGTCCGAATTGGCTCGTTCAAAAGCCGTTAGCTCACATATCACGCGTACTATGATTTCATTAGAAAATCTTACATATTCAAATCCGTTAACACAAAATTCACCAATTAAGTTCTTTATTAAGCGTTCGATAAATGTTCGTGAACGTTCAAAGCTCGTTTCTTCGTTCTAAGTCAGAATTTGACCATTTTCGAGTCCGCAACTCTAAAATGCAAACTTAGACTATTCTCCATCGAAAACTAATGTTCCCGAGTTAAACGGTGACTTTTGACTTTCATTCCGAGTATTTTATGATTTCGACGATTATCGTCTAATCTCATAAATTTCGTCATAACTTCGTTACTTGATATTTTTATACCATTCAAAATGGATTCATTTCATATCTCTATCAACTTAACGAAACATATTTCATCCAATCTTATACATGATGGTTTTCAATTTGTCCATGAACAACAAAATTACAATTCTTCAATGTTCTTCATTAATTCATAACTTCTATGCTTATTGCGACGCCCCCAAAATAGGTATACATCACTCATTCTGAGTCACCAAATACATGGTACAGAAATAACTACAACTTCATTATTATAATTGTCTTACAAAATACGACAACACATATACTATGAGTTTAAATAAAAATATTGTCTTCTAGACAATATCCACACTCAAATAAGTCCTCATTACAATTATTTATACACTATTTTACAAAATAGTGAGGACTGCTAAAATAACTATCTGGACCCATCACTCCATACCCCGACTAGTTCTCTATATTCTCGCCTCCTGAGAAGAAAAATGGAACAAAAAGGAAAATGGTGAGCTCAACTAGCCCAATAAAGAATATTATGACTAAGATAATATAAAACAAATTATCGTTAGCCTTCAACAAATCAGATAAAATATGATGGACAACAAGTTTTAGATCAATATTCGCAGCGAAAATAACAATTCATTAGAAGAATTGAGTAGAGAATGAAATCTACTATCATCTATGAATTTAAAAGTTCATCATCAATATTTTATCCTTGTAACATCAATCTTGAATCAAATATTCATCTTTGCACTACGGGCCAAAGATATTCATCAAGTAATCATTCATCTTTGCCCTACAGGCCAAAGATATTCAGTTATATCATCATTTAGGACTGAGGATGATGAAAAATATTTTAAAGAAATGAATCCAGTGAAATAAAAGGATAAAGATTAGGGATTCAAACTTTAGATAATCCAAGTTCAAAAGTACTCCATAATAAACCATAGTGGAGTGAAATTCAAGAATGAAGATTAAAACATGGATACAATCAAAGATAGTAACCATAATAGACATCTTGGACAAAGAAGAGAAAATTTTATTTTTTTGTGAATAGTGCCGTATACGTGAATAGTAACCCCGACACGAAAAGGTAGAAATTCCACAAGAAAATCATACTGCGTGAATAGTACTCGTGAATAGTACCGTATTCGTGAATAGTGATGTATACGTGAATAGTGTCGTATACGTGAATAGTAACATCAACATGAAAATGTAAAAATTTCATAATAAAATTCATATCAATATTTCGGCATAATGATATTGAAAGAAATAATATCATTTACGAAGAAAATAACATCGCTTACCTCAAAAGAACAGTACTTCCGGCTGAAATCTCAGGTATAAGGCTGAAGGAAACTTGCATTGAATAGCAACTCTCAAAGTATCTAAATACTCATAAAATACGCACGATAATATAGAGAGAGAAAACTTATGATTCTAGTGTGATTTTCAATTCTAACTAAAGCACACTATTTATAGAAAAATGCTTAGAACGCCAAAGCAGACTAAATTAATAAAATAATATTTTATAACAAAAATTTTACGCCCGATTTCAGCATACCACAGTGGGGCCCATCAAATTTAAAAATTCTAAACCAACCAAAAGTGGGGCCCACCATGTTTTAAATAAAAATATTTATTTCCAAAACTTCAATAATTCATAAAAAAATATCCCTTTTATAAAAAAAATACGAATTATATGTCCTTACCATAGGAAATTTATTCTCTACAACTTTGTAAAAGAAAGTTTTTCCAAATTCTAATCAGAAAATGTCTGAAATCTACATGCGGATGATTTTTAATACCTCCATTCTGAAAAAATACTGATGAAACACCTCAACATTAATTCCTTCATTTATATCCACATAAAAATAAATATTTCCTTATCATATAAATTAATAATTAATTATTCACAAATAATATTTCAGAATCACAATTATGACAACCAGGTCGTTCCCAGGAAAGAGAGAGCTTTTCGATAAGGATTTCTCCTTACTAGCGCGCAATTAGGTGACCAAACTCCTTTTCTATACAGAACTTCCTTAGACATTGCCAATAATGCTATCTAATAATATTATTCAAATAATATGAATTTTTAATCTGATAATGGAAAATACTGTGCAGTGATAATTATTGAAACAACAATAATATAAAATATCAACGTAGCAATTATTGAATCAATAAAATAAAATATTGAACAGTAATTACTGTATTTTAACCATCGGTTAATCCAACAGTGTTAACGGTAACAATTACGTCGTTATTTATAAAAACTCAAACTTGTCGTTTTCTTTCATCCGACCGTTTTTTGTTATGCAACTCACAAATGGCTGCGCCATCGTACGAATATTCCCCGATAGCAAGAATATTCCACGACCAAACGAATTTTCCCCAACAAAAATGAATATTTTATAACCACTTGCTTGTTTTGCAAAATTTGCACATTTCACCCATAACCAAAGCATTATATCAAATTAACACCTTATTATTCACAATAATAATTAGAGGAAATTCAATTTTATTAATAAAAAGTTGGGGTCTTACAACCTCTACTCCTTATAAAATTTCGTCCTCGAAATTGACGTACATACCTGGTGTTTCGAAAAGGTGAGGATACCTCATTTTCATTTCCAATTCTAGCTCTCAGGTCATTTCCTCAATAGCATGGTTCCTCCACAAGACTTTGACTAATGGCATAAGCTTTGTGCGTAGGACATGCTCCTTCCTATCCAAGATCTTGACAGGTACCTCCTCGTGCGTTAAATCTTCGGCTATCTCGTCTGGTTCTAACTCAATAATGTGGTTTGGGTCTTTCACATATTTACGAAGCACAGATATATGAAAAATATTATGAACACGAGACATGCTTGGAGGTAATGTGAGTCTATAGACCACATTTCCTATTCGGTCAACAATCTCAAATGGACCAACAAATCGTGGATTGAGCTTTTCTCTGTTCCTAAATCTTGTAACTCCCTTCCATGGAATAATACGTAACAATACATGATCCCCAATATTAAATTCCACGTCCTTTTGATGAAAATCCGCATAACTCTTTTGTCGATCCTGTGCCATTTGTATACGTTGTCGGATCATTTGGATCTTCTCTGTAGTCATTCGTATCAACTTTGTTCCCAACAACGTTGCTTCTCCCACCTCATCCCAATATACTGGAGTGCGACACTTTCGTCCATACAACGCTTTGAATGGAGCCACACCTATACTTGCCCGATAACTGTTGTTGTAGGAGAATTCTACAAATGGTAGGTACTTATCCCAACTCTCTTTGAAATTTAGGACACAGAGTCTTAATAGATCTTCAAGAGTTTGAATAGTCCTTTTTGATTGCCCGTCCGTTTGAGGATGGTATGTTGTACTGAATCGTAAATCCGTGCCTATAGCTTTCTATAAGCTAACCCAAAATTGTGAAGTGAATCTTGGGTCACGATCTGAAACTATGGATACTGGCATGCCATGCAATCTCATAATCTCATTCACGTACATACGAGCAAGATGTTCAAGGGAATAAGTCTCCTGTATAGATAAAAAATGAGCAGACTTGGTTAATCTGTCAACAATAACCCAAATCGCATCTATGCCTTGAGAAACCTTGGGAAGACCCGTAACGAAATCCATGGTAATATATTCCCACTTCCTTTTCGAAATCCCAAGTGGTTGCAATGAACCCTTTAGCACTTGATGCTCTGCCTTTACACGTTGACAAGTTAAACATCTCGAGATAAACTCCGCGATCTCTCTCTTCATATTGTTCCACCAAAATGTATGTCGAAGATCATGATACATTTTGGTACTCCTAGGATGGATTACAAACGGTGTGTTGTGTGCCTCCATCATGATTCTATGCTTCAAGTCAGAATCGTTAGGAATGCAAAGTCTGGAGTTGACTCGAAGTATTCCTTCTTCATCGATTCTTGTTTCTGGAATAGCACCTTCTTGCACTTTCTTCTTCATACGCATCAGCTCCAGGTCCGTAGCTTGAACAGCTTTAACTTTATCAATTAAAGTCGGTTCTACTCGTATATTTGACATCATCACATTGGTCCCTGGAGTCTTTAACTCTATCTCCATCCTTTGCAAGTCACACAAAATGAGCCTTTGCGTTGACAATATCGCATTCGTACTCGCATATGATCTTCTACTCAATGCGTCAGCTACTACGTTCGCTTTTCCAGGATGGTATTGGATGGTATGATCGTAATCTTTCAACAGCTCGAGCCAACGTCGTTGCCGCATGTTGAGTTCCTTTTGGGTGAGGAAATATTTGAGGCTTTTATGATCTGTATAGATCTCCACTTTCTCCCCATACAGATAGTGTCTCAAGATCTTCAATGCGAAAATGACTGCTGCCAACTCCAGATCATGAGTAGGATAATTCCTCTCATATTCTTTAAGTTGTTGCGAGGCATAGGCTATGACTTTCCCATGTTGCATGAGAACACATCCTAACCCTTTTCCTGAAGCATCACTATAGATAACAAATCCATCCGAACCAGATGACATTATCAGAACAGGTGCCGAAATAAGTCTCCTCTTGAGCTCTTGGAAACACTTCTCGCATTCCTCGCTCCATACAAATTTTGTATCTTTCCGAGTCAGCTGAGTTAACAGAGTAGTGATTCGAGAAAATCCTTCCACAAATATCTGATAATAACCAGCTAAGCCCAGAAAGCTACGTACTTCAGTCACTAACTTCGGTTGCTCCCAACTTTGTATTGCTTCAATCTTCGCCGGGTCAACAGATACTCCATGTTTTGACACCACGTGCCCAAGGAATGCTACTTCCTCAACCCAGAACTCGCATTTCTTTAGCTTGGCATATAGCTTGTTTTCACGAAGCCTTTGAAGTACCAGCTTCAAATGGCGCTCACGATCTTCACGGCTTTTGAAATAGATGGGGATGTCATCAATAAAGACAACAATGAACTTATCCAAATATTCCTTGAACACACAGTTCATCATATCCATGAAAGCAGCAGGAGCATTAGCCAATCCAAAAGACATGACTAAGAATTCATAATGCCCGTACTGAGTTCTGAAGGTAGTCTTCGGAATATCCTCAGTTTTAATCTTCAGTTGATGATATCCAGAACCAAGATCGATCTTTGAAAAGAATTGTGCTCCTTGCAACTGGTCGAACAGCTCATCAATGCGAGGTAGCGGATATCTATTCTTGATGGTGACATGGTTCAATTCCTTATAGTCAATGCAAAGTCGCATACTCCCATATTTCTTCTTTATGAATAAAACAGGAGCACCCCAAGGAGATGTACTAGGACGAATGAAACCTATGTCTAACAACTCCTGTAGTTGGACCTTTAACTCCTGAAGTTCAATAGGAGCCATTCGATATGGGGTTTTAGAAATGGGTTTTGTACCAGGTTCAAGGTCAATAAAGAATTTAACTTCACGTTCTGGGGGTAGACCGGGAAGTTCTTTAAGAAATACGTCAGGAAATTCACTAACAACAGAAATATTATTCAAATATGACGTATTTTTGTTCAAGTCCATGACATGCGCTAAGAAAGCTTGACATCTGTTTTTCAATAAACGAATGGCTTTATGGCTTGATATGACAGTGATTGACTTTAGTGGTTTGGTTGCTTGAATTCGCATAACAGATTGGTTAGGAATATGAAAACTAATAACCTTACAAAAACAATCAATTTTAGCATGATGAGTGGTTAACCAATCAATCCCTAAAATCACATCAAATGCAAGTATTTTCAACGAAATAAGATCGACAGGTAATGTGATGGTCCCTACTTGAATCAAGCAAGATTTATAAACAGTGGATGTAATGAAAGTTTCTCCTAACGGAGTCTCAACAGATAAGTCAAAGTCTAATTTCTCCGAAGTCAAGTTTAAACGTTGAGCACAAACAGGAGAGATAAAAGAATGGATAGAACCGGTATCTAGTAAGGCATAAAATTCGCAAGAGTTTATGATTAGCTTACTCGTGATCACCTCTTTCGGGTTCCTCGCGTTTTGGGCAGTCACGACAAACGCTCTTTCAAGAACCACCGATTTTGACTTGTCCGGGACAGACTTTGGAGTCACCATCCCCGTTGGACTCGGTTTCGTTACAAGATAATCTCTAGCTATATGACCTTCCTTTCCACAGTTATAACACACCTTGGATTGTTGTGGGTAGTTTGGGTTAATGTGTCCCTCTTTCTCGCATTTATAACATATAACCGGTGGTCGTTCTCCTCCCCTAAAAACAGTTGATGTTGGTGTTGACGTCTTCACGTTATCATTGTTGTACCTTCTCTTTTTGAAATCTCCCCCCGACTCGCTTCTTCTACTATCATGGCCACGATTACCACCAGCGTTGTTACCGCTTTTGTCCGGATGTTTTCCTCCCCGTTGGTTGTCATTACTCCGATGACTGTTGCCACCGATATGACCTTAGTTGTGGTCCCTCGGTTGAATATACTCATTATCTCGCTATAATAATTGAGTCATGTTCACAACATCTGAATATAGAGAAAAATTATGAGAAATAAGATATTGCCGAATTTTGGGTTTCAGACCTCTCAGAAACATCCGCGTCATACGTTCCTCATTCTCTACCAAATGAGGTGCAAACCTGGATAACTCTGCGAACTTAGCCCCGTACTGAGACACAGTCATGTTATTCTATTCCAGTCTAATAAACTCTACCTCCTTCATATGACGAATACATTCAGGAAAGTACTTGTCATTGAACAGTTTCTGAAATGTTTCCCAAGATATGTAGAGTATGGCAGGCTGGGTACGCTTCACAGATTTCCACTAGTAATCTGCCTCACCACTGAATATAAAGGTGGCGAATGGAACCTTATGTTCCTCCGTGCATCCCAAGACATCAAATATCTTGGTAATTTTCTTAACCCACATTTCCGCCTTGATCGGATCTAGCTTTCCCAAAAATTCTGATGGTCCCAACTCTTTGAACTGCTTGGCTGTGACAAGCCGCGCGTTGCTATCATTTCCACCCGTATTTTGTACACGAGTCTCCCTCGCCTGATTTTGCATGAACTGCAAAAAGCTCCTAAACATCCCATCATTCATCTTTTGTTTAGTGGTGTTGTTTACAGGAGGAATATTGCCCTCTTGTTGCACGTTCCCCTGGTTGGTGATTAAAGGTGTCTCCACGGTCTCATTCATTTCATTGTTAATATTTTCAGCTGTCATTCTCAAATACTGCCATAAAACAAGAGTTAATTAAAGAAATTGACATACCACATATTATCCCTATATTCTGACCGACCAATTAAATACCAAATAAGCTTAGGTAGGACATACTAGCGAAGGATTTATTCGTATCTCCCCTCCTAGTTCTATTCCCTGATCTCCGCCAAAGACCATATCCTAAAGCTCTGATACCAACTGTGACGTCCCCAAATTAGGTATAGATCACCCATTCTGAGTCACCAAATACATGGTACAGAAACAACTACAACTTCATTATTACAATTGTCGTGCAAAATACGACAACACATATACTATGAGTTTAAATACAAATATTATCTTCTAGACAATATCCACACTCAAATAAGTCCTCATTACAATTATTGATACACTATTTTACAAAATAGTGAGGACTGCTAAAACAACTGTCTGGACCCATCACTCCATATCCCGACAAGTTCCCGCTATATTCTCGCCTCCTTAGAAGAAAAATGGAACAAAAAGGAAAAGGGTGAGCTCAACTAGCCCAGTAAAGAATATTATGACTAAGATAATATAGAACAAATTATCGTTAACCTTCAACAAATCAGATAAAATATAATGGACAACAAGTTTTAGATCAATATTCGCAGCGGAAATAACAATTCATTAGAAGAGTTAAGTAGAGAACGAAATCTACAATCATCTATGAATAAAAAAGTCAATCATCAATATTTTATCCCTGTAACATCAATCAATATACATCTTGAATCAAATATTTATCTTTGCTCTACGGGCCAAAGATATTCATTTGTATCACCAGTTGGTCATGTTTATCTCAATACCTGTTCATCTTTGCACTATGGGCCAAATATATTCATCAGGTAATCATTCATCTTTGCATTACAGGCTAAAGATATTAAGTTATATCATCATTTAGGACTGAGGATGATGAAAAATATTTTAAAAAAACGAATCCAGTGAAATAAAAGGACAAAGATTATGGATTCGTACTTTAGATAATCCAAGTTCAAAAATACTCCATAATAAACCATAGTGGAGTGAAATTCAAGAATGAATATCAAAACATGGATACAATCAAATATAGTAACCATAATAGACATCTTGGACAAAGAAGAGAAAATTTTATTTTTCTGTGAATAGTGTCGTATTTGTGAATAGTGCCGTATACGTGAATTGTAACCCCGACATGAAAAGGTAGAAATTCTACAAGAAAATCATACTTCGTGAATAGTACTCGTGAATAGTACCGTATTCGTGCATAGTGACGTATACGTGAATAATGTTGTATACGTGAATAGTAATGTAAGACCCCAACTTTTATAAATAAAGATGAATTTTCTATAAATATCATTTTTGAATATTATGGAGTTAATTTGATATAATGTTATAGTTGTGGGTAATATTTATAAATTTTACAAAGTAAGCAAGTTGTTATAAAATATTCGTTTGGTCGGAGAATATTCTTTTTGTCGGGGAATATTCGTACGACGGCACAATCATTGGTGGACCCCACAACGGAATTATTGTCGGATTGAGAAAACGACAGAATTATCTTTCTATAAAAATAACGGCTGAGGTGTTACCGTTAAAACCGTTAAAACTGTTGAACTACTCGGTAGTAAAAGTACAGTAATACGCGTGGTTGCATAGTAGCACACGGTATTGATTATTGATGCTTACGTGAGAAGTCACTCAGCTATACTCAATTATTGCTACAGTAATTGCTGCATCATATCTCTTAAATTATTGTCATAGTATCATCTGTATAATATGTTATATTATTAAATCAATAATTGAGACGTTGTGGTAAGTTTGGTTATTTTATGGGGGGCCATATGTCATCATCTAAGAGTCTCTTCGTCAATAGTAATTACCGTCGTCAATAGTAATTACCGTCGTCAATAGTATTTACCTTGGTCAATAGTAATTACCTTCGTCAATAGTATTTACCTTGGTCAATAGTATTTACCTTGGTCAATGTAATTACCTTCGTCAATAGTATTTACCTTGGTCAATAGTAATTACTTTCGTCAATAGTAGTTATCCCTTCAATATTACCAAGAGTCATTTGACCCTTCGTTAAGACCAAGAGTCATTTGACCCTTCGTTAAGACCAAGAGTCATTTGACCCTTCGTTAAGACCAAGAGCCACCCTCAGTTTTTCTATAAATAGAGGCCTAGGGCTTCATTATTTTTGACGAATTCATTCAAGCTATAGAGAGAGAAAGTATAGAGAGAATAAGAGAGAGAGAGACTAAAAGTATTCTGCTACATCAGTTTTCCAATATCCAGTTCTTTTAAGGTAGGGAATATTATTTCTTTTATATTCATGAAGAGAACTTCTGTTATTCCATTTGTTATTATTCTGTTGGAATAACCAGTATACGCGGTCTACCCTATACTTGGTGACGTTCTTCTATTATTCTGTTGGAACATCCTGTCTGTGTGTTTTACACCGGACCTGGTTCCGTTTATTATTCTGTTGGAACATCCTGTCTGTGTGTTTTACACCGGACCTGGTTCCGTTTTTATTATTATTCTGTTGGAACATCCTGTCTGTGTGTTTTACACCGGACCTGGTTCCATTATTTATTATTCTGTCGGAATATCCTGTCTGTGCGTTTACGCCGGACCTGGTTCCATTATTTATTATTCTATTGGAATAACCTGTCTGTGCGGTCTATCGCATGCATGGTGATTTCTTTTGTTATTCCATTCTTTATTGTACTCAGTTGGTTAAGTTTTGACTTCTATACTCCATGAAATTTGTGGAATATCCTTGATAGTTGCGTTTCATCCAGTATCTTTTCAAGAAAATATTCTTCTAAGCATTCTTGAATTTTACTCCACAATGCAGTATCATGTTGACAATTTGGACGTTGTTAATTCCTGGATAAATTAATTCTTGAACTTGTTTTATTGAATTCTTATATCATTGTCATCATCCTCATGTTTATAAAATGTTGAAAGTCATCTGTGGCCTGTATTGCATAGATGGACTTGGTATGATTATGACCAGGGATTATTCGGTATAATCATGACCGTAATGTTACAAATGATGTGGTAAAAGTCCTCATTGGCCCGTAGTGCATTGATGGACAGTTGTTGGCATGATCATGACCATTAATGAATACACGAATATCCTTGGCCGTAGTGCAGGGGTGATTCGATGATGTGGATTATTTTATTAAGCTGAGTCTCAGCGATCGCAGTGTTGAAAAACCTTTTAAATCATAAAAGATAGTAGAGTTTATTTTCTACTTGACTCTTTTAATGGATTGCTTGTTCCGCTGCAGTTAAACTTGATGTCTATTATATTTTATCAGTTTAACATTGTTGAAGGCTAATGATAATTTATTCTGCATTATCTTAGTCATAATATTTCTTACTGGGCTAGTTGAGCTCACCCTTTCTTTCACTGTTCTCTTCAGGAAATGAGAACGTAGCTGGGGCAAGTCGGGGAACGGAGTGATGGTCCGAATGATAGTATTAGTTAGTAGTCCTCACTATTCTATGTAATGGTGTGTTAATAAATGTAATGAGGACTCCTTTTGAGTATGAATACTCTCTAGAAGATAATATTTGTATTCAAACTCACAGTTTATGTTTTGTCGTATTGTACACGACAGTTGTATTAATCAGTTGTATTTGTATTCTGTACTATGTATCTGACGACCCAAGATGGGTGATGTATACCTAATTTTGGGGGCGTCACAGTTGGTATCAGAGCTTAGGGATATGATCCCTGGCTAAGATGTGAGAATAGAACTAGGAGGGGAGAGACGGGGAATTCCTTCGCTAGTATGACATACCTAAGTTTATTTGCATGGTATTTAATTGGTCGGTCATAATATAAGGATAATATATGACATATCAATTAATTTTTATTTTGTGGCAGTATCTGAAAATGGCATCCGAGAATGTTGAGAATAGCAATGGAGCACAGACGACTGTTGATTCACCACATATCAATAATCAGGATAATGTGCATCAGGAAGGTGTCAATCCTCATGCAAACAACAACACTGACCAAATGATGAATGATCAAATGTTCAGAGGCTTTATGCAATTCATGCAACAACAGGTGAAAGCGGCTCCTGTCCACAACGTAGGTGGAAATACTGGAAACTCTCAGGCGGTCACCGCTAAACAGTTTAAGGAGCTGGGACCACCGGAGTTTAAGGGAGAACCCAAACCACTTGTAGCTGAAACATGGATAAAGCAGATCACCAAGATATTTGATGTCTTGGGTTGCTCCGAGGAGCAAAAGGTTCCCTTTGCCGCCTTTATGTTGCGAGGAGAGGCAGATTACTGGTGGGAATCGATAAAGCGTACTCAACCTGCCGCACTGAAGATGTCTTGGGAGAAGTTCAAGATCTGTTTAACGACAAATACTTTCCCGAGAGTATTCGTCACATGAAGGAGGTGGAGTTCATCAAATTGGAGCAGAATAATATGACCGTGTCGCAGTACGAGGCAAAATTTGCGGAGTTATCCCGGTTTGCGTCCCACCTGGTGGATAATGAAGAAAGAATGACGCGGATGTTTTTAAGAGGTTTGAAGCCGGAGATACGTCAACATCTTGTTTCTCATAAACTGTGTTTGTATTCAGATGTTGTAAATAGGGCTCAGTTGGTGGAGCGCGATAACGAGACAACGCAACCAAAAGAGAGCAGCCGGCAAAATGATAATACCAGTGAGAGCAGTCATCGAAGCGGTGACAACAAGCGTGGAGGGAATCAACAGGCCAGAAATGGTAACCACTTCGGTGGTAATCAGGGCCAAAACAATAAGAATGGACATTTCAAGAAGAGGAGATTCAACAATGATGGAAAGACGTCAGCACCAGCACCTGTCGTTAAGGAAGGAGAACGACCACCTATCATATGTTTCAAATGCGGAGGGGAGGGGCACATCAGTCCAAACTGCGCGATGCCGTCCAAAGCATGTTATAATTGTGGAAGAGAAGGTCATTTAGCCCGATTTTGTCGTTTACCGAAGACAAATTCAGCTAGGATGGAGGCACCAAAAGCCGTCCCAGAAAAGTCAAAACCGGTTGTGCAAGGGAGAGCGTTTGTTGTGAACTCCCAGAGAGCAAGGAACCCGAATGAGGTCATCACGGGTAAGCTTATCATAAACTCTAAAGAAGTTTATACTTTATTTGATACCGGTTCAACCCATTCTTTTATTTCTCCTACTTGCGCTCATCGATTAAATTTGATTCCGGAGAAATTAGACTTTGACTTATCTGTGGAAACTCCGTTGGGAGAAACCTTCATTACCTCCACTGTTTATAAGTCTTGTTTGGTTCAAGTTGGTACCCACACATTACCTATCGATCTGATTTCATTAAAAATACTTGCATTTGACGTGATTCTAGGGATTGATTGGTTAACTACTCATTATGCAAAAATTGATTGTTTTCGTAAGGTTGTTAGCTTTCATATTCCTAATCGACCTATTATGCGAATTCAAGCAACCAAACCATTAAAATCAATCGCTGTCATCTCAAGCCATAAAGCTATTCGTTTATTGAAAAACGGATGTCAAGCTTTCTTAGCTCATGTCACAGATCTAAACAAAAATACGTCAGTTTTGAATGATATTTCTATTGTTAATAAATTCCCTGACGTATTCCCTGAAGAACTTCCTGGCCTACCCCCAGAGCGTGAAATTGAATTTTGTATCGACCTTGAACCCGGTACAAAACCCATTTCCAAAGCCCCATATCGAATGGCTCCTATTGAACTTCAGGAGTTAAAGATCCAACTGCAGGAATTGTTAGACATTGGCTTTATTCGTCCTAGTACTTCTCCTTGGGGTGCTCCTGTTCTATTCGTGAAGAAGAAAGATGGAAGTATGCGACTTTGTATTGATTATCGGGAGTTGAATCATGTCACCATCAAAAACAGGTACCCATTGCCACGTATTGATGACCTGTTTGACCAGTTGCAAGGAGCACAATTCTTTTCAAAGATCGATCTTCGTTCTGGATATCATCAGCTGAAGGTTAGAACTGAGGATATTCCAAAGACGGCTTTTAGAACTCGGTACGGGCATTATGAATTCCTAGTCATGTCCTTTGGATTGACTAATGCTCCTGCTGCCTTCATGGATATGATGAACCGGGTATTCAAGGAATATTTGGATCACTTTGTGGTCGTCTTTATTGATGACATCCTTATTTATTCCAAAAGCCGTGAAGATCATGAGCAACACTTGAGGCTGGTACTCCAAAAGCTTCGTGAATACAAGCTTTATGCCAAGTTGAAGAAATGCGAGTTCTGGCTGGAGGAGGTAGCATTCCTTGGGCACGTAGTATCAAGTCGTGGAATATCGGTTGACCCGGCAAAGATTGAAGCTATTCAAAGCTGGGAGCAACCTAAATCAGTGACCGAAGTACGTAGCTTTCTTGGTTTAGCTGGTTATTATCGGAGATTCGTGGAAGGATTTTCTCGAATCGCTACTCCATTAACTCAGCTGACTCGGAAAGATACAAAGTTCGGTTGGAGCGAAGAATGTGAGCAGAGTTTTCAAGAACTCAAGAGGAGACTCATTTCAGCACCTGTTCTAACAATACCATCTGGCTCGGAGGGATTTGTCATCTACAGTGATGCTTCGAGCAAAGGGTTGGGATGTGTTCTCATGCAACATGGAAAAGTCATAGCCTATGCATCAAGACAACTCAAGGAATATGAGAGGAATTATCCTACTCATGATCTAGAGTTGGCAGCTGTTGTCTTTGCACTTAAAATTTGGAGGCATTACTTGTATGGGGAGAAAGTGGAGATCTTTACGGATCATAAAAGCCTCAAATATTTCTTCACTCAAAAGGAACTCAACATGCGACAACGACGTTGGCTTGAACTGTTGAAAGATTATGATCATACCATTCAATACCATCCTGGAAAAGCGAACGTGGTAGCTGACGCATTGAGTAGAAGATCATATGCGGTACAAGTGCAATATTAACAACGCAAAGGCCCATTTTGTGTGACTTGCAAAGGATGGAGATAGAGTTGAAGACTCCAGGGACCCATGTGATGATGGCGAATATACGAGTAGAACCGACTTTAATCGATAAAGTTAAAGCTGCTCAAGCTACAGACCTGGAGCTGATGCGTATGAGGAAGAAAGTGCAAGAAGGTTCTATGCCGGAAGCAAGAATCGATGAAGAAGGAATACTTCGAGTCAACTCCAGACTTTGTGTTCCTAACAACCCTGATTTAAAGTATGAAATCATGATGGAGGCGCACAACACACCGTTTGCAATCCATCCTGGAAGTACCAAAATGTATCATGATCTTCGTCATACATTTTGGTGGAGCAATATGAAGAGAGAGATAGCGTTGTTTATCTCAAGGTGTCTAACTTGTCAACGAGTCAAAGCGGAGCATCAAGTACCAAAAGGTCCATTGCAACCACTTGAAATTCCAGAATGGAAGTGGGAGCACATTACCATGGATTTCGTTACCGGTCTTCCTAGGGTTTCTCAAGGTATTGATGCGATTTGGGTCATTGTTGATAGATTGACCAAGTCTGCTCATTTCTTACCGATACGAGAAACTTATACACTTGAACGTCTTGCTCGTATGTACATAAACGAGATTGTAAGACTGCATGGTATGCCAGTATCCATAGTTTCTGATCGAGACCCAAGATTCACTTCACGATTTTGGGTTAGTTTACAAAAAGCTATGGGCACGGAGTTACGATTTAGTTCAGCATATCATCCTCAGACGGACGGACAATCAGAGAGGACTATTCAAACTCTTGAAGATCTATTAAGACTCTGTGTCTTTGACTTCAAGGGAAGTTGGGACAAGTTCTTACCATTGGTGGAGTTTTCCTACAACAACAGTTATCAAGCAAGTATTGGCATGGCTCCATTCGAAGCATTGTATGGAAGAAAATGTCGTTCTCCAGTATGCTGGGATGAGGTGGGCGAAGCAACGTTGTTGGGACCGGAGTTGGTACGTATGACTACAGAAAAGATTCAAACGATCCGACAACGTATAAAAACCTCACAAGATCGACAAAAGAGTTATGCTGATCTTCATCGAAAGGACGTGGAATTTGATGTAGGAGATCATGTGTTCTTACGTGTTGCTCCATGGAAAGGAGTTACGAGATTTGGAAAGAGAGGAAAGCTAAATCCTCGATTCATCGGTCCATTTTTAATCCTCGATCGAGTAGGAACTGTGGCTTATAGACTCGCTTTACCGCCAAGTATGTCTCGTGTTCATAACGTTTTCCACATATCCATGTTACGCAAATATGTGGAAGACCCGAACCACATTATTGAGTTAGAACCGGACGAAATAGCGGAGGATTTGACGTATGAAGAAGTTCCTGTTCAAATCTTGGATAAGAAGGAACATATTCTACGCTCCAAGGTTATACCTCAAGTCAAAGTTTTGTGGAGAAACCACGATGTTGAGGAAATGACTTGGGAGTTAGAATCAGAAATGAAATCAAGGTATCCTTACCTCTTCGACATACCAGGTACGTACCCTAATTTCGAGGGCGAAATTTCATAAGAAGGGGAGGTTGTAAGACCCCAACTTTTATAAATAAAGATGAATTTTCTATAAATATCATTTTTGAATATTATGGAGTTAATTTGATATAATGTTATAGTTGTGGGTAATATTTATAAATTTTGCAAAGTAAGCAAGTTGTTATAAAATATTCGTTTGGTCGGAGAATATTCTTTTTGTCGGGGAATATTCGTACGACGGCACAATCATTGGTGGACCCCACAACGGAATTATTGTCGGATTGAGAAAACGACAGAATTATCTTTCTATAAAAATAACGGCTGAGGTGTTACCGTTAAAACCGTTAAAACTGTTGAACTACTCGGTAGTAAAAGTACAGTAATACGCGTGGTTGCATAGTAGCACACGGTATTGATTATTGATGCTTACGTGAGAAGTCACTCAGCTATACTCAATTATTGCTACAGTAATTGCTGCATCATATCTCTTAAATTATTGTCATAGTATCATCTGTATAATATGTTATATTATTAAATCAATAATTGAGACGTTGTGGTAAGTTTGGTTATTTTATGGGGGGCCATATGTCATCATCTAAGAGTCTCTTCGTCAATAGTAATTACCGTCGTCAATAGTAATTACCGTCGTCAATAGTATTTATCTTGGTCAATAGTAATTACCTTCGTCAATAGTATTTACCTTGGTCAATAGTATTTACCTTGGTCAATGTAATTACCTTCGTTAATAGTATTTACCTTGGTCAATAGTAATTACTTTCGTCAATAGTAGTTGTCCCTTCAATATTACCAAGAGTCATTTGACCCTTCGTTAAGACCAAGAGTCATTTGACCCTTCGTTAAGACCAAGAGTCATTTGACCCTTCGTTAAGACCAAGAGCCACCCTCAGTTTTTCTATAAATAGAGGCCTAGGGCTTCATTATTTTTCACGAATTCATTCAAGCTATAGAGAGAGAAAGTATAGAGAGAATAAGAGAGAGAGAGACTAAAAGTATTCTGCTACATCACTTTTCCAATATCCAGTTCTTTTAAGGTAGGGAATATTATTTCTTTTATATTCATGAAGAGAACTTCTGTTATTCCATTTGTTATTATTCTGTTGGAATAACCAGTATACGCGGTCTACCCTATACTTGGTGACATTCTTCTATTATTCTGTTGGAACATCCTGTCTGTGTGTTTTACACCGGACCTGGTTCCGTTTATTATTCTGTTGGAACATCCTGTCTGTGTGTTTTACACCGGACCTGGTTCCGTTTTTATTATTATTCTGTTGGAACATCCTGTCTGTGTGTTTTACACCGGACCTGGTTCCATTATTTATTATTCTGTCGGAATATCCTGTCTGTGCGTTTACGCCGGACCTGGTTCCATTATTTATTATTCTATTGGAATAACCTGTCTGTGCGGTCTATCGCATGCATGGTGATTTCTTTTGTTATTCCATTCTTTATTGTACTCAGTTGGTTAAGTTTTGACTTCTATACTCCATGAAATTTGTGGAATATCCTTGATAGTTGCGTTTCATCCAGTATCTTTTCAAGAAAATATTCTTCTAAGCATTCTTGAATTTTACTCCACAATGCAGTATCATGTTGACAATTTGGACGTTGTTAATTCCTGGATAAATTAATTCTTGAACTTGTTTTATTGAATTCTTATATCATTGTCATCATCCTCATGTTTATAAAATGTTGAAAGTCATCTGTGGCCTGTAGTGCATAGATGGACTTGGTATGATTATGACCAGGGATTATTCGGTATAATCATGACCGTAATGTTACAAATGATGTGGTAAAAGTCCTCATTGGCCCGTAGTGCATTGATGGACAGTTGTTGGCATGATCATGACCATTAATGAATACACGAATATCCTTGGCCGTAGTGCAGGGGTGATTCGATGATGTGGATTATTTTATTAAGCTGAGTCTCAGCGATCACAGTGTTGAAAAACCTTTTAAATCATAAAAGATAGTAGAGTTTATTTTCTACTTGACTCTTTTAATGGATTGCTTGTTCCGCTGCAGTTAAACTTGATGTCTATTATATTTTATCAGTTTAACATTGTTGAAGGCTAATGATAATTTATTCTGCATTATCTTAGTCATAATATTTCTTACTGGGCTAGTTGAGCTCACCCTTTCTTTCACTGTTCTCTTCAGGAAATGAGAACGTAGCTGGGGCAAGTCGGGGAACGGAGTGATGGTCCGAATGATAGTATTAGTTAGTAGTCATCACTATTCTATGTAATGGTGTGTTAATAAATGTAATGAGGACTCCTTTTGAGTATGAATACTCTCTAGAAGATAATATTTGTATTCAAACTCACAGTTTATGTTTTGTCGTATTGTACACGACAGTTGTATTAATCAGTTGTATTTGTATTCTGTACTATGTATCTGACGACCCAAGATGGGTGATGTATACCTAATTTTGGGGGCGTCACAAGTAACCTCAACATGAAAAGGTAAAAATTTCATAATAAAATTCATATCAATATTTCGGCATAATGATATTGAAAGAAATAATATCATTTACGAAGAAAATAACACCCCTTACCTCAAAAGAACAGTACTTCCGGCTGAAATCTCAAGTATAAGACTGAAGGAAACTTGCACTGAATAACACTCTCAAAGTATCGAAATACTCACAAAATACGCTCGATAATATAGAGAGAGAAAACTTATGATTTTTGTGTGATTTTCAATTCTAACTAAGCACACTATTTATAGAAAAATGCTTAGAACGCCAAAGCAGACTAAATTAATAAAATAATATTTTATAACAAAATTTTCACGCCCACCACAACTAATCAGATTTTAGCACACCACAGTGGGGCCCACCAAATTCAAAAATTCCACACCAACCAAAAGTAGGGCCCACCATGTTTTAAATAAAAATATTTATTTTTAAAACTTCAATAATTCATAAAAAAAATATCCCTTTTATCAAAAAAATACGAATTCTATGTCCCTTTCATAGAAAATTTAATTCTCTACAACTTTGTAGAAGAAAGTTTTTCTAAATTCCAATCAGAAAATGTCCGAAATTCACATACGGATGATTTTAATACCTCCATTCCGACAAAATATTGATAAAACACCTCAACAGTAATTCCTTCATTTATATTCTCATAAAAATAAATATTTCCTTATCATATAGATTAATAAATAATTATTCACAAATAATATTATAGAATCACAATAAAGACAACTAGGTTGTTCCTAGGAAAGAGGGGACTTTCCGATAAGGATTTCTCCTTACTGGCCCACAATTAGGTGACCAAATCACTTTTCTAGACAGAACTTTCTTAGACATTGTCAATAATGCTATCTAATAATATTATTTAAATAATATGAATTATTAATCTGATAATGAGAAATACTATGCAGTAACAATTATTGAAACAACAATAATATAAAATATCAACGTAGCAATTATTGAATCAATAAAATAAAATATTAAACAGTAATTACTATATTTTAACCACCAGGTAATCCAATAGTGTTAACGGTAATAATTATGCCGTTATTTATAAAAACTCAAATTTGTCATTTTTCTTCATTCGACCACTTTCTGTTATGGGGCCCACAAATAGTTGCGCCATCTTACGAATATTCTCCAACAGCAAGAATATTCTACGACCAAACGAATATTCCCCGACAATAATGAATATTTTATAACCACTTGCTTATTTTATAAAATTTGCATATTTCACCCATAACCAAAGCATTATATCAAATTAACACCTCATTATTCACAATAATAATTAGAGAAAATTCAATTTTATTAATAAAAAGTTGGGGTCTTACACTTATGATTCACTTGGAACATGATTTACTAAGGTTTAAGTCCCTTAATAGCCATCCTTGTTCCTCCTTATGAAACATACTCCAATAATCACATCTCTATCATAGTTACAAATGAAGAGATGACGATTAATGGTTAAGATTTATTACCTTTGATGATCAAGCTTTCCTTTCTTCTTCTTGAGTTAGGAAAATCTAGCTTTTACTTCTCTCAATATAATTGCTTAGCTCTATGATGTTGGTGTAAAATGAACAAGCAACAAATGAGAAATCTAAGCTCCTATTTATAGGATTTACAAGGAGAGGACATTATGGACTTTTAGGCCATCCCACCTCCTTTCTTTCCACCTTCTTATTATTCCTTTCTTGCTCACCACGCATCTTATCCTTTTCTTGCTCACCAAGTGGCCAGCTATGACTCACTCATGGGGCCTATATGGGTTGTCCCATGGGTTTTTCTAACCCGATTACCCATCGGTTCGATCCACGGGTCCGGTTCTTGGTGTGGGCTTAGGTTTAATAACATTGGGCCTAACATTGGGCTTGCATTATAACTTTTTGGGCCTTAACAAGTTTGCACTTGGGCTTGCCCAATTCCTACACAAATCCTACAAGTCCATTGCAATAGGATTAAAGCGTTTAACGTATAATCCTCTTATTCTTTACGTATACTTGCTCGTATAATCATTCACCATATACGTTATACTATCTTTCGTATATACTAGTACATTACTTCGTATCTTACTCGTATTCATTGCTTCGTATAATACTTGCTTATTATACGATCATCATTTATTCCATCTTTACTTTCCTTCACATTCTCAAACTTAGTACGCAGGCAAAAAACTGCGTTTGTCATAACTGAATTATTATTATATAATCTATCTTTCCTTATTATTCTATCGTTACGTATTTCTCGGAAGTTCAAAAATAATTTCCAAGCAGAAATGGATTAGTGTTTTTCAGAAAATTTCTCAAAAAACTTTTATTTTTGTAAGACCCCAACTTATTAATGAATAAAATCAAATTTTTACTAAATATTATTGTGAATAATAAGGGGTTAATTTGATATAATACTTTGGTTATGGGTGAAATGTGCAAATTTTACAAAATAAGCAAGTGGTTATAAAATATTCATTTTGTCGGGGAATATTCGTTTGGTCGTGGAATATTTTTGCTGTCGGGGAATATTCGTACGACGGCGCAGCCTTGTGTGGGCCCCATAACGGAAAGCGATTGGATGAATAAAACGACAAGTATAAGTTATTTATAAATAATGGCGTAGTTGTTACCGTTAATACTGTTGGAATACCCGGTAGTTAAAATACAGTAGCACACGGTATTGCACCAATTATTGATTCTTACGTAAGAAGGCACTACTCAATAATTGTTACAGTAGTTATTGTTCAATATTTTATTTTATTGATTCAATAATTGTTGCGTTGATATTTTATATTATTGTTGTTTCAATAATTGTTGCTGCACAGTATTTTCCATTATCAAATCAATAATTCATATTATTTGAATAATATTATTAGATAACATTATTGGCAATGTCTAGAAAGTTCTGTCTAAGGATAGGTTTGATCATCTAATTACGCGCCAGTAAGGAGAAATCCTTATTGGAAAGCCCCCTCTTTCCTGGGAACGGTCTGGTTGTCATAAATGTGATTCTGTAATATTATTTGTGAATAATTAATTATTGATTCATATGATAAGGAAATATTTATTTTATGTGGATATAAATGAGGGGTATATTTTTGTGGTTAAAAATGAAGGAGTTAATGTTGAGGTTTTTATCAGTATTTTTGTTGGAATGGAGGTATTAAAAATCAGGGTTTTTGAGATATCTTGCGGGGGTTATAATTTTTAATCCGACCGTTGGATCGTGGTAATTTTTGGATATGTTATACATATATAAGTTGAATATATGTCCACAAATTTTGAACCGTTAAAAATGAACGTATGATTTATTATGAATTTTACGAGATGACTGGTTCAGAAATTGTTAAATTTTTGGAGTTTATCATTTTGATGAAAAATTCTAGAATTGGTGGGCCCCACTCTTGGTTGGTGAAGAAATATGCTGAGATTTTTATTCAAATGTGGTGGGTGGGAATAGCAGCAGGTAAAGCCATCAGGTTGCAGGTTAAGTCTGCTTCGGCGTGCTAACATTTTCCTATAAATAGAGGGCTAAGTTAGAATTGAAAATCACACCAGAAACAAGTTTTCTCTCTTTCTCTCTCTAGATTATTGAGTGTATTTTGTGAGTATTTAGATACTTTGAGAGTTTCTATTCATCAGAGCAAGTTTCTTTCAGCCTTATACCAGTATTCTGACCCGAAGTACTGATATTTTGAGGTAAGGGATATTATTTTCCTCTTAAATGATATTATTTTCTTCAATATCATTATGCTGAAATATTAACATGATTTATTATCAAATTTAGAACTTTTTGTGTCGGAGTTACTATTCACGTATACATTACTATTCACGAATACGACACTATTCACCGAAAAATAAAATTTTCCCTATTTGTCCAAGATGTCTATTATGGTTACTATATTTGATTGTATCCATGTTTTGATCTTTATTTTTGAATTCTGCTTCACAATTGATTATTATGAAGTATTATTGATCTTGGATAAACTGTTATATGAATCCCTACTATTTGTCCTTCTGTCTCACTGGATTCGTTCTCTTTAAGATATTTTTCATCATCCTCAATCCTAAATGATGATATTACTGAATATCTTTGGCATGTAGTGCAAAGATGTATGATTACTTGATGAATATCTTTGGCCTGTAGTGCAAAGATGAACAGGTGTTGAGATGAACATGACTGACAGGTGATACAAATGAATATCTTTGGCCTGTAGTGCAAAGATGAATATTTGGATAAAGATGATTATTAATTGATGTTTCAGGGATAAAATATTAATGATGGACTTTTAAATCTTAGAAGATAGTAGAATTCTTTCTCTACTTGACTCTTCTAATGGTTTGCTGTTTCCGCTGCAGTTGTTGATCTAAAACTTGTTGTCGATTATATTCTATCAGATTTTTCCCTGTTGAAGACTAACGATAATTTGTTGTATATTATCTTAGTCATAATATTCTTTACTGGGCTAGTTGAGCTCACCATTTTCCTTTTTGTTCCATTTTTCTTCTCAGGAGGTGAGAACATAGCAGGATCTAGTCGGGGTATGGAGTGATGGCTCTAGAAAGATATTTTAGCAGTCCTCACTATTTCTGTAAAATAGTGTTTGAATAATTGTAATGAGGATTTATTTGAGTGTGGATATTGTCCAGAAGACAATATTTGTATTTAAACTCACAGTATGTGTTGTCGTATTTTGCACGACAATTGTATTATTGAAGTTGTAGTTTGCTTTCTGTACCATGTATTTGGCGACTCAGAATGAGTGTTGTATACCTATTTTGGGGGCGTCACAGTTGGTATCAGAGCTTAGGGATATGATCCCTGGCTGAGATGTGAGACAAGAACTAGGAGGGGAGAGACGGGGAATTCGTTCGCTAGTATGACCTGACTAAGTTTATTTGGTGTTTATTTGGTCGGTCAGAGTATAGGGATAATATATGACATGACTATTAACCCTTGTTTTATGGTAGTATTTAAGAATGGCAGCTGAGAACGTTAATAAAGGAGTAAATCAGACCGTGGAGACACCTTTGATCACCACCCAGGGGAACGTGCAACAGGAAGGCAATATTCCTCCTGTAAACAACGTTACCGAGCAAACGATGAATGATGGAATGTTTAGGAGCTTTTTGCAGTTCATGCAAAATTAGACGAGGGAGACTCGTGTGCAGAATACGGGTGGAAATGATAACAACGCGCGGTTTGCCACAGCTAAGCAGTTCAAAGAATTCGGACCACCAGAATTTAAGGGAAAGCCGGATCCGATCGTGGCGGAAACGTGGGTCAAGCAAATTACCAAGATATTCGATGTCTTGGGATGCACGGAGGAACAGAAGGTTCCATTCGCCACCTTTATGTTCCGCGGTGAGGCAGACTACTGATGGGAGTCTGTGAAGCGTACCCAGCCTGACGCACTCAACATGTCCTGGGAAACATTTCAAAAACTGTTCAATGACAAGTAATTTCCTGAAAGTATTCATCATATGAAGAAGGTGAAGTTTATCAGACTGGAACAAAACAACATGACGGTGTCCCAGTACGAGGCGAAGTTTGCAGAGTTATCCAGGTTTGCATCTCATTTGGTCGAAAATGAGGAACGAATGACAAGGATGTTTTTGAGAGGTCTAAAACCCGAGATTCAGCAATATCTTATCTCTCATAAATTTTCTTTAAATCCAGATGTTGTAAACAGGGCTCAATTATTAGAGCGAGATAATGAGCATGTGCAACCGAGGGACCACAGCCAGGATCATACCGGTGGCGGCAATCATCGAAGCAATGAAAACCAGCAGGGAGGAAAACATTCGGACAAAAGCAGTAACCACTCTGGTGGTAATCGTGGTCGTGATAATAGAAGGAGCGAGTCGGGAGGAGATTTCAAGAAGAGAAGGTACAACAATGATAACGTGAAGACGTTAGCACAAACATCAACTGTTTCTAGGGGAGGAGAACGACCACCGGTCGTATGTTACAAATGTGGGAAAGAGGGACATATCAGCCCAAACTGCCCACAACAATCCAAGGTATGTTATAACTGTGGAAAGGAGGGTCATATAGCTCGAGAGTGTTCTGTAGCAAAGCCAAGTTCAGCGGGGATGGTGACTCCAAAAGTTGTCCCGGATAAGTCGAAATCAGCTGTTCCTGGAAGGGCGTTTGTCGTGACTGGCCAAAACGCGAGAAACCCGAACGAGGTGATCACGGGTAAGCTAATCTTGAATTCTTGCAAAGTTTATACTTTACTAGATACCGGTTCTACCCATTCTTTTATCTCTCCTGCTTGTGCTCAACGTTTAAACTTGACTCCGGAGAAATTGGACTTTAACTTATCTGTTGAAACTCCGTTGGGTGAAACCTTCGTTACATCTACAGTTTATAAATCTTGCATGATCTAAGTTGGCACTATCACATTACATGTTGATCTTATCTCTTTAAAGATACTTACTTTTGATGTGATTTTAGGAATTGATTGGTTAACCACTCATCATGCTAAAATTGATTATTTTCGTAAGGTTGTTAGTTTTCATATTCCTAACCAACCTGTCATACGAATTCAAACTACTAAACCACTAAAATCAGTCACTGTCATATCAAGCCACAAAGCTATTCGTTTATTAAAAAACGGATGTCAAGCTTTCTTAGCCCATGTTATGGATTTGAACAAAGACAAGTCAGATTTGAATAATATTTCTATTGTTAGAGAATTTGTCAATGTATTTCCTGAAGAACTTCCTGGTCTACCCCCAGAACGTGAAGTTGAATTCTTTATTGACCTTGAACCCGGTACAAAGCCCATTTCTAAAACTCCATATCGAATGGCTCCTATTGAACTTCAGGAGTTAAAAGTCCAACTACAGGAGTTGTTGGACATCGGTTTTATTCGTCCTAGTACGTCTCCTTGGGGTGCTCCTGTTTTATTCGTAAAGAAGAAATACGGGAGTATGCGACTTTGTGTTGACTATCGAGAATTGAACCATGTCACCATCAAGAATAGGTATCCGCTACCTCGCATTGATGACCTATTCGACCAGTTACAAGGAACACAATTCTTTTCAAAGATCGACCTTCGTTCTGGATATCATCAGCTGAAGATTAAAACTGAGGATATTTCAAAGACTGCCTTTAGAACTCGGTACGGGCATTATGAATTCTTAGTCATGTCTTTTGGATTGACTAATGCTCCTGCTGCCTTCATGGATATGATGAACCGTGTATTCAAAGAATATTTGGATCAGTTCGTTGTTGTCTTTATTGATGACATCCTTATCTATTCCAAAAGCCGTGAAGATCATGAGCGCCATTTGAAGCTGGTACTGCAAAGGCTTCGTGAAAATAAGTTATATGCCAAATTAAAGAAATGCGAGTTCTGGCTTGAGGAAGTAGCATTCCTTGGGCACATGGTGTCAAAACATGGAGTATCTGTCGACCCGGCGAAGATTGAAGCCATACAAAGTTGGGAGCAACCGAAGTCGGTAACCGAAGTACGTAGCTTTTCTGAGCTTAGCTGGTTATTATCAGAGATTTATGGAAGGATTTTCTCGAATCGCTATTCCGTTAACTCAGCTGACTCGGAAAGATACAAGAACTCAAGAGGAAACTCATTTCGGCACCTGTTCTGACAATACCATCTGGTTCGGATGGATTTGTTATCTACAGCGATGCTTCAGGCAAAGGGTTAGGATGTAAGACCCCAACTTATTAATGAATAAAATCAAATTTTCTCTAAATATTTTTGTGAATAATAAGGGGTTAATTTGATATAATACTTTGGTTATGGGTGAAATGTGCAAATTTTGCAAAATAAGCAAGTGGTTATAAAATATTCATTTTGTCGGGGAATATTTGTTTGGTCGTGGAATATTCTTGCTGTCGGGGAATATTCGTACGACGGCGCAGCCTTGTGTGGGCCCCATAACGGAAAGCGTTTGGATGAAGAAAACGACAAGTATAAGTTGTTTATAAATAACGGCGTAGTTGTTCCCGTTAATACTGTTGGAATACCCGGTGGTTAAAATACAGTAGCACACGGTATTGCACCAATTATTGATTCTTACGTAAGAAGGCACTACTCAATAATTGTTACAGTAGTTATTATTCAATATTTTATTTTATTGATTCAATAATTGCTGCGTTGATATTTTATATTATTGTTGTTTCAATAATTGTTGCTGCACAGTATTTTCCATTATCAGATCAATAATTCATATTATTTGAATAATATTATTAGATAACATTATTGGCAATGTCTAGAAAGTTCTGTCTAAGGATAGGTTTGATCATCTAATTACGCGCCAGTAAGGAGAAATCCTTATTGGAAAGCCCCCTCTTTCCTGGGAACGGTCTGGTTGTCATAAATGTGATTCTGTAATATTATTTGTGAATAATTAATTATTGATTCATATGATAAGGAAATATTTATTTTATGTGGATATAAATGAGGGGTATATTTTTGTGGTTAAAAATGAAGGAGTTAATGTTGAGGTTTTTATCAGTATTTTTGTTGGAATGGAGGTATTAAAAATCAGGGTCTTTGAGATATCTTGCGGGGGTTATAATTTTTAATCCGACCGTTGGATCGTGGTAATTTTTGGATATGTTATACATATATAAGTTGAGTATATGTCCACAAATTTTGAACCGTTAAAAATGAACGTATGATTTATTATCATTTTGATGGAAAATTCTAGAATTGGTGGCCTCACTCTTGGTTGGTGAAGAAATGTGCTGAATTATATTTCAAATGTGGTGGGTGGAAATAGTAGCAGGTAAAGCCATCAGGTTGCAGGTCAAGCCTACTAAAATTTTCCTATAAATAGAGGGCTAAGTTAGAATTGAAAATCACACCAAAAACAAGTTTTCTCTCTTTCTCTCTCTAGATTATTGAGTGTATTTTGTGAGTATTTAGATACTTTGAGAGTTTCTATTCATCAGAGCAAGTTTCTTTCAGCCTTATATCGGTATTCCGACCAGAAGTACTGATATTTTGAGGTAAGGGATATTATTTTCTTCTTAAATGATATTATTTTCTTCAATATCATTATGTTGAAATATTAACATGAGTTTTTATCAAATTTAGAACTTTTGTGTCGGGGTTACTATTCACGTGTACGTTACTATTCACGTATACGGCACTATTCACACCGAAAAATAAAATTTTCTCTTTTTGTCCAAGATGTCTATTATGGTTACTATCTTTGATTGTATCTATGTTTTGATCTTTATTTTTGAATTCTGCTTCACAATTGATTATTATGAAGTATTATTGATCTTGGATAAACTGTTATACGAATCCTTAATATTTGTCCTTCTGTCTCACTGGATTCGTTCTCTTTAAGATATTTTTCATCATCCTCAGTCCTAAATGATGATATTACTGAATATCTTTGGCCTGTAGTGCAAAGATGTATGATTACTTGATGAATATCTTTGGCCTGTAGTGCAAAGATGAACAGGTGTTGAGATGAACATGATCGACTGGTGATACAAATGAATATCTTTGGCCTGTAGTGCAAAGATGAATATTTGGATAAAGATGATTATTAATTGATGTTACAGGGATAAAATATTGATGATGGACTTTTAAATCTTAGAAGATAGTAGAATTCTTTCTCTACTTGACTCTTCTAATGGTTTGCTGTTTCCGCTGCAGTTGTTGATCTAAAACTTGTTGTCGATTATATTCTATCAGATTTTTCCCTGTTGAAGACTAACGATAATTTGTTGTATATTATCTTCGTCATAATATTCTTTACTGGGCTAGTTGAGCTCACCCTTTTCCTTTTTGTTCCATTTTTCTTCTCAGGAGGTGAGAACATAGCAGGATCTAGTCGGGGTATGGAGTGATGGTTCTAGAAAGATGTTTTAGCAGTCCTCACTATTTCTGTAAAATAGTGTTTGAATAATTGTAATGAGGACTTATTTGAGTGTTGATATTGTCTAGAAGACAATATTTGTATTTAAACTCACAGTATGTGTTGTCGTATTTTGCACGACAATTGTATTATTGAAGTTGTAGTTTGCTTTCTGTACCATGTATTTGGCGACTCAGAATAGGTTGGATGGAATGGACCCATTTTGGGGGCGTCACAGTTGGTATCAGAGCTTAGGGATATGATCCCTGGCTGAGTTGTGAGACAAGAACTAGGAGGGGAGAGACGGGGAATTCCTTCGCTAGTATGACCTGACTAAGTTTATTTGGTGTTTATTTGGTCGGTCAGAGTATAGGGATAATATATGACATGGCTATTAACCCTTGTTTTATGGCAGTATTTAAGAATGACAGCTGAGAACGTTAATAATGGAGTAAATCAGACCGTGGAGACACCTTTGATCACCACCCAGGGGAACATGCAACAGGAAGGCAATATTCCTCCTGTAAACAACGTTACTGAGCAAATGATGAATGATGGAATGTTTAGGAGCTTTTTGCAGTTCATGCAAAATCAGACGAGGGAGACTCGTGTGCAGAATACGGGTGGAAATGATAACAACGCGCGGTTTGTCATAGCTAAGCAGTTCAAAGAATTGGGACCACCAGAATTTAAGGGAAAGCCGGATCCGATCATGGCGGAAACGTGGGTCAAGCAAATTACCAAGATATTCGATGTCTTGGGATGCACGGAGGAACAGAAGGTTCCATTCGCCACCTTGATGTTCCGCGGTGAGGCAGACTACTGGTGGGAGTCTGTGAAGCGTACCCAGCCTGACGCACTCAACATGTCCTGGGAAACATTTCAAAAATTGTTCAATGACAAGTACTTTCCTGAAAGTATTCGTCATATGAAGGAGGTGAAGTTTATCAGACTGGAACAAAATAACATGGCGGTGTCCCAGTACGAGGCGAAGTTTGCAGAGTTATCCAGGTTTGCACCTCATTTGGTCGAAAATGAGGAACGAAGGACAAGGATGTTTCTGAGAGGTCTAAAACCCGAGATTCGACAATATCTTATCTCTCATAAATTTTCTTTATATTCAGATGTTGTAAACAGGGCTCAATTATTAGAGCGAGATAATGAGTATGTGCAACCGAGGGACCACAACCAGGGTCATACTGGTGGCGGCAGTCATCGAAGTAATGAAAACCAGCAGGGAGGAAAACATTCGGATAAAAGCGGTAACCACTCTGGTGGTAATCGTGGTCGTGAAAATAGAAGGAGCGAGTCGGGAGGAGATTTCAAGAAGAGAAGGTACAACAATGATAATGTGAAGACGTCAGCATAAACATCAACTGTTTCTAGGGGAGGAGAACGACCACCGGTCGTATGTTACAAATGTGGGAAAGAGGGACATATCAGCCCAAACTGCCCACAACAATCTAAGGTATGTTATATCTGTGGAAAGGAGGGTCATATAGCTCGAGTGTGTTCTGTAGCAAAACCAAGTTCAGCGGGGATGGTGACTCCAAAAGTTGTCCTGGAAAAGTCAAAGTCAACGATTCTTGGAAGAGCGTTTGTCGTGACCGGTCAGAATGCGAGGAACCCGGACGAAGTTAGCACGGGTTAGTTATTTATAAATTCTTGCAAAGTTTATACCTTACTAGATACCGGTTCTACCCATTCTTTTATCTCTCTTGCTTGTGCTCAACGTTTAAACTTGACTCTGGAGAAATTAGACTTTGACTTATCTGTTGAAACTCCGTTGGGAGAAACTTTCGTTACATCCACTGTTTATAAATCTTGTTTGATCCAAGTTGGCACCATCACATTACCTGTTGATCTTATCTCTTTAAAGATACTTGCTTTTGATGTGATTTTAGGAATTGATTGGTTAACTACTCATCATGCCAAAATTGATTGCTTTCGTAAGGTTGTTAGTTTTCATATTCCTAAGTAACCTGTTATTCAAATTCAAGCAACCAAACCATTGAAGTCAAACTCTTTCATATCAAGCCGTAAAATTATTCGTTTATTAAAAAATGGATGTCAAGATTTCTTAGCTATGTCATGGACTTGAACAAAAATACGTCAGATTTGAGTGATATTTCTGTTGTTTATTTCCTAACGTATTTCCTGAAGAATTTCTTGGCCTACGTGTGATATTGAATTTTGTATCATCTTTGAATCTAGTACAAAACCCATTTCTAAAATCTCATATTGAATAGCTCCTATTGAACTTCAGGAGTTAAAAATTCAACTATAGAAGTTGGTACCCGAGCCTCTATCTAGTGACTTCCTTTGTGGAATGCACCAAAGCCAGACTCTCCGTATGGGACTCTATATTTGTGTGGTGGTAAAATAATAGGTGCCATTGTGACGTGCTATCCAAGATTGGGATATGAATCACAATTGAGAGCAACCGAAGTCGGTGACCAAAGTACGTAGCTTTCTGGGCTAAGTTGGTTACTATCGGAGATTCGTGGAAGGATTTTCTCGAATCGCTACTCCGTTAACTTAGCTGACTCAGAAAGATACAAAATTCGTATGGAGTGAGGAATGCGAGAAGAGTTTCCAAGAACTCAAGAGGAGACTCATTTCGGCACCTGTTCTGACAATACCATCTGGTTCGGATGGATTTGTTATCTACAGCGATGCTTCAGGCAAAGGGTTAGGATGTGTTCTCATGCAATATGGGAAAGTCATAGCCTATGCCTCGCGACAACTCAAAGAATATGAGATGAATTATCCTACTCATGATTTGGAGTTGGCAGCAGTCGTTTTCGCGTTGAAGATTTGAAGACACTACCTGTATGGGGAGAAAGTGGAGATCTATACAGATCATAAAAGCCTCAAATATTTCTTCACCCAAAAGGAACTCAACATGCGGCAGCGACGTTGGCTCGAGCTGTTGAAAGATTACGATCATACCATCCAATACCATCGTGGAAAAGCAAATGTAGTAGCTGACGCATTGAGTAGAAGATCATATGCAGGAACGAGTGTGATGATCTCAAATATATGAGTAGAACCGACTTTAATCGATAAAGTTAAAGCTGCTCAAGCTACGGACATGGAGCTGATGCGTATGAAGAAGAAAGTGCAAGAAGGTGCTATTCGAGGAGCAAGAATCGATGAAGAATGAATACTTCGAGTCAACTCCAGACTTTGTGTTCCTAACGATTTTGACTTGAAGCATAGAATAATGATGGAGGCACACAACACACCGTTTGCAATCCATCCTGGGAGTACCAAAATGTATCACGATCTTCGACATATATTTTGGTGGAGCAATATGAAAAGAGAGATCGCGGAGTTTATCTCGAGATGTTTAACTTGTCAACGTGTAAAAGCGGAGCATCAAGTACCAAAGGGTCCATTGCAACCACTTGAGATTCCAAAATGGAAGTGGGAACACATTACTATGGATTTTGTTACGGGTCTTCCCAAGGTTTCTCAAGGCATAGATGCGATTTGGGTTATTGTTGATAAATTAACCAAGTCCGCTCATTTCTTGCCGATACGTGAGACTTATTCCCTTGAACGTCTTGCTGGTATGTACGTGAACGAGATTGTGAGATTGCATGGCATGCTAGTATCCATAGTTTCGGATCATGACCCAAGATTCACTTCACGATTTTGGGTTAGCTTGCAGAAAGCTATGGGCACGGATTTACGATTCAGTTCAGCATACCATCCTCAAACGGACGGACAATCAGAGAGGACTATTCAAACTCTTGAAGATCTATTAAGACTTTGTGTCCTAGATCTCAAAGGGAGTTGGGATAAGTACCTACCATTGGTGGAATTCTCCTACAACAACAGTTATCAGGCGAGCATAGGTGTGGCTCCATTCGAGGCGTTGTATGGAAGAAAATGTCGTTCTCCAGTATGCTGGGACGAGGTGGGTGAAGCAACATTGTTGGGACCAGAGTTGGTACGCATTACTACAGAGAAGATCCAAACGATTCGACAACGTATACAAACGGCACAGGATCGACAAAAGAGTTATGCGGATCTTCATCGGAAGGACGTGGAATTTAATATTGGGGATCATGTATTGTTACGTGTTGCACCATGGAAGGGAGTTACAAGATTTGGGAAGAGAGGAAAGCTCAATCCAAGATTTGTTGGTCCATTTGAGATTCTTGAGCGAATAGGAAATGTGGCATATAGACTCGCATTACCTCCAAGCATGTCTCGTGTTCATAATGTTTTTCACATATCTATGCTTCGTAAATATGTTAAAGACCCGAACCACATTATTGAGTTAGAACCAGACGAGATAGCTGAAGATTTAACGTACGAGGAGGTACCTGTTAAGATCTTGGATAGGAAAGAGCATGTCCTACGCACGAAGGTTATACCACAAGTTAAGGTTTTGTGGAGAAACCATGCTATTGAAGAAATGACCTGGGAGTTGGAATCAGAAATGAAAGCGAGGTATCCTCTCCTTTTTGAAACATCAGGTACGTACGTCAATTTCGAGGACGAAATTTCATAAGGAGGGGAGGTTGTAAGACCCCAACTTATTAATGAATAAAATCAAATTTTCTCTAAATATTTTTGTGAATAATAAGGGGTTAATTTGATATAATACTTTGGTTATGGGTGAAATGTGCAAATTTTGCAAAATAAGCAAGCGGTTATAAAATATTCATTTTGTCGGGGAATATTTGTTTTGTCGGGGAATATTCTTGCTGTCGGGGAATATTCGTACGACGGCGCAGCCTTGTGTGGGCCCCATAACGGAAAGCGTTTGGATGAAAAAAACGACAAGTATAAGTTGTTTATAAATAACGGCGTAGTTGTTCCCGTTAATACTGTTGGAATACCCGGTGGTTAAAATACAGTAGCACACGGTATTGCACAAATTATTGATTCTTACGTAAGAAGGCACTACTCAATAATTGTTACAGTAGTTATTATTTAATATTTTATTTTATTGATTCAATAATTGCTGCGTTGATATTTTATATTATTGTTGTTTCAATAATTGTTGCTGCACAGTATTTTCCATTATCAGATCAATAATTCACATTATTTGAATAATATTATTAGATAATATTATTAACAATGTCTAGAAAGTTCTGTCTAAGGAGAGGTTTGGTCATCTAATTGCGCGCCAGTAAGGAGAAATCCTTATTGGAAAGCCCCCTCTTTCCTGGGAACGGCCTGGTTGTCATAAATGTGATTCTGTAATATTATTTGTGAATAATTAATTATTGATTCATATGATAAGGAAATATTTATTTTATGTGGATATAAATGAGGGATATATTTTTGTGGTTAAAAATGAAGGAGTTAATGTTGAGGTTTTTATCCGTATTTTTGTCGGAATGGAGGTATTAAAAATCAGGACTTTTGAGATATTTTGCGGGGGTTATAATTTTTAATCCGACCATTGGATCGTGGTAATTTTTGGATATGTTATACATATATAAGTTGAGTATATGTCCACAAATTTTGAACCGTTAAAAATGAACGTATGCTTTATTATGAATTTTACAAGATGACTGGTTCAGAAATTGTTGAATTTTTGGAGTTTATCATTTTGATGAAAAATTCTAGAATTGGTGGGCCCCACTTGTGGTTGGTGAAGAAATGTGCTGAATTATATTTCAAATGTGGTGGGTGGAAATAGTAGCAGGTAAAGCCATCAGGTTGCAGGTCAAGCCTACTAAAATTTTCCTATAAATAGAGGGCTAAGTTAGAATTGAAAAGCACACCAGAAACAAGTTTTCTCTCTTTCTCTCTCTAGATTATTGAGTGTATTTTGTGAGTATTTAGATACTTTGAGAGTTTCTATTCATCAGAGCGAGTTTCTTTCAGCCTTATACCGGTATTCCGACCAGAAGTACTGATATTTTGAGGTAAGAGATATTATTTTCTTCTTAAATGATATTATTTTCTTCAATATCATTATGCTGAAATATTAACATGAGTTTTTATCAAATTTAGAACTTTTTGTGTCGGGGTTACTATTCACGTGTACGTTACTATTCACGTATACGGCACTATTCACGAATACGGCATTATTCACCGAAAAATTAAATTTTCTCTTTTTGTCCAAGATGTCTATTATGGTTACTATCTTTGATTGTATCCATGTTTTGATCTTTATTGTTGAATTCTGCTTCACAATTGATTATTATGAAGTATTATTGATCTTGGATAAACTGTTATACGAATCCTTAATATTTGTCCTTCTGTCTCACTGGATTCGTTCTCTTTAAGATATTTTTCATCATCCTCAGTCCTAAACGATGATATTACTGAATATCTTTGGCCTGTAGTGCAAAGATGAACAGGTGTA